>CM077823.1:37034729-37431608 GCA_039720395.1 Liquidambar formosana | reverse complement strand
TAGTCGAAACAAAGTAGCTTTAAGGGTGTGGAGGTTAGTTCCACATGTCATTTTTTGGGCTGTGTGGAGAGAGCGCAACAATAGAATTTTTAATGACAAGGAAGATACAGTGGCAGGGCTTAAAATTCTTATTGCTGACTTAATTTTTGCTTGGGGTGATATGCCGAATTTTTGCTTGCGGAAGCCCCTCACTGATTTTTTTTGTAGTCTAACCCTTTAGGTTCTATGTATACTGCCTGTGTACAGGAACCTTTGGTCCTCTTTTGGTTCTCTTGCACTTTATGCTTTGTAACCTTGCACTTCTAGTGCTTTTTACCTTATCAAAAAAAAAAAAGTTGGGTAACTGGTATCCAACAATCCTAATTGAGGTGAAAGAGGATGGTAGATACATGCTTCTAAAAAGCACAATTGACATTATGATGATGTTTTTGACTCCACTTGCTTGAAGTCATCTTTCATACAATTTGTTAGGAAATGGATTATAGAATTTCCTAGTATATCTCAATGGTATGATGGACATTGTAACACAACCTAGGGAGTGTAGAGTCTGTCATTAACATGGTTCGTAATCTCAGCCGATATTGGGTTGACTCGGTCGAGTCATCTCAGTCTTGATAGGGATCGGTCAGGGAATCTTACTGAGTCAAACTCATAAAGGGATGATCTTTTGTCGACTGAGATCACCAGATCTCAGCTGAGACTGAGACATGATGCTGAGATCTCGGCTAAGATGAACGAGACAAGAACCCCCACAGCCCACTTTTTGCTTTCTCCTTGTTAATAAATATTCTCTCTCTCTCTCTCTCTATTTTATCTTTTTCCTACCAAAAAACAGCTCTAATTCATCTTGAAGATGCCATTTGAACTTGAGATCCCTCCATTCGAAGTCTAAATCTCTTCATTTCACCTTCATCCCCTTCTCTTTTACAAGTCTTGATGTTTATTTATTCTTTTCTTTATTGTCGATTTATGATGGTTTGATAAAATTTGGCATTTTGTTTTAGATCTATAATTTTTTGAGGTACATCTAGTGTTGTTTGTTGTAGACTTTTAGATGTGTGGAAGAGATGCATAGATCTAATTTGTATCAGGTATGTAATACCCAAATATTGTGTATTTTCATGAACGGGTAGATTGATATTCCTTGTTGAGAGGTTTTGAACTAAAATTAAATATTCCTCCTTTGATTGACAATTATTTGCTTTTTCCTTTTGATCAATGCCCAAAGGTCTTGGAGTTATTGGCTCTTCCAAAGAATTATACTTCTACTGCAATGCTTTGATCAATGATCAAGAATGACCCAAATTGTATCAAGGTCCTACTTTCGTAGAGAGCAGAGAGCAGTGGATTCATTTACTGTAATTACAAAACTACTACTTTATGGGTTCTAAGGTTCTTAAAGATCATTTGTTAGGTCATGCTCTTAAGGTTCAGGGAGATTTTTCTAATGTCATCAGATGGGCCAAAGAAAAAAAAAGTTTGGGCTCATGAAGGTCGTGGAACATTGTCAAGCATGGATAAATGCTAAGAGGATGCACAATCGATTTGAGCCAAAAATGGTTTTACGATGATCTTTTGTTTCATTGATTAGGTTATTCCTAATCTTGTGCATGGTGCTATATATGGATAAAATCAATCCCCTTGAGAACAAAAGATTGTGATTGATGACTAGTTTAAATTATAAGGATTTTTTTTAATAAAATTTTTATAAATACCTATTTTAATGTACGTCAGTACCTACATTTTTTATTTATTTGTGAAGTATTGGAAGTTTCCAGCGCTTGTTATTACATATAAACTCATTCATGCCTATGCCTTATATTTAATTACTTCTTGATACCAGGCCATTGACGACTTAACCAAGGCATTAGAGTTTGAGCCAAACTCGGCAGATATTTTACATGAAAGGGGTAATTTGCTTTAACAGCTCTTCCAATAATCTTCAGTATGTAGACAACTCTTTGATTTTGGAATATATCAAAATTCACAACCCCTTATGTTTTTTTATTATTTATATTTTCATTTTAATTATTTGACATGAAGATTAATTGAAACACTTGCTACTGATGATTATCTGCATCTTGCCATAGTTTCTTGTGCTTGTTTCCTCTGGAAACATATGCTGGTGATGGTGCTCATTTAGATATTGATAGCGTGAGTTGAGTAAAATCAAAGCTTAGGCATTTTAGTGGTTTAAAGGAATAGTTGTTCTATATCTAATCATAAATTTAGGTGTGTGATGATGAGGTATGGAGACTGTTGCATTATCTTCACATCACCGATAACACATTGGCTTACCGTGGCCATATAGTTTGTGAAAATATAATTCATAAATAATTAGTTATAGCAAAATGCTGATATTATTATGTGCATCAAACAGGAAGCTAATGAAAGTTCTATGCTACTAAGTAATCATAAGGATTGGAATTAATGCAGGAATTGTTAATTATAAGTTTAAGGATTTTGATGCTGCTGTTGAAGATCTATCTGCTTGCGTGAAGCTTGATAGGGATAACAAGTCTGCGTACACATACTTGGTGAGTCCTAAACATTTGTGACCTTGTTGATTAGTCAGGTAAAAGTTCGTCTTCTCTTGCTTGAGATTATTATATTGACTGAGAGAAATCGACTCTGATAGGGTTTGGCGTTATCTTCTATTGGTGAATATAAAAGAGCTGAGGAGGCACACATGAAAGCAGTTCAACTTGATCGAAATTTCCTTGAGGCATGGGCTCATCTAACCCAGGTATCCATGAGCAACTATTCAGTTAACTCTTCTTTTAGAACTTATACAACATTGTTCAAGGTGAGAAGCTGAATGCAAGTCCAATCACATGATAATAAAAATTTGTAAAATGGATACTACCCTTGTTTCAGTGCTGAACTGTTGATGAATCAAAATTTTGTAAAAATCTATGGAACAAAAAATATATGAAGTGGAATTTCAAAAAATGGCTTCATGGGCCTTGGAGTAAGGAATTGCAGTACGCTCGTGGAAAGCTTTTTCATGTTTACCTTTATTAGAAAAATGCACATTATTCAAAATTTACATTAGTTTTATGTGTCAATTACCCATAAGTCCATAACAAGTATTATTTGTGGTGAATGTATGATTTGTTGGCAGTTTTATCAAGATTTGGCAAATTCAACAAAAGCTTTGGAATGCCTCCAACAAATTTTACAAATTGATGGCGGGTAAGTGCTGTTGATCTGGACCATGTCATCCGTTATGGTTTAGTTTACACTGATATTCCGGCGCTTGATTCCAATTGTGATGTCCATAATTCTGATACTTACACTTTACATATACTTTATATTTTTAATGCCCCTTTTTATTTATTTATTTTTGTGTTAAAGGTTTGCTAAAGCTTATCACCTGCGTGGACTCCTTTTGCATGGGATGGGAGAGCACAGGTATGCTGTCTGTCAACTTGTCGATCATCTGTGGTTGGTTTGATATTTGTTTTTGATGATCCTGTGGACTATCTACAATGCTGGAAGAAAACTAAGTGCTTAAAGCGGTAGATTTGCAAGGCATTTTGGGAAGCATTCCCATATGTAGAATAAGAGGAAGAAACCAACCCATCAGGGAGGAAGCCAATAAGAGGATGCTAAATGTGATGGTCATTATGTTTAGGATAGGGTTCTAGTCAGCAGGGGATGCCATGACAAATAATGGATAACGACAACAAAGCCTTATATGGCAACCACTTGGGTTACTACACAAATCCGAATTTTCCATTAAGCTCTATGGAGGGCCATTTCTTCAGCTAAATTTATCGACCATCATGTCTTTTTTATCCACTTGTAACTCTTTCCACTTGAATTATTTGCTCCTCCTTATAGGTGCAATTGTTGGTCTTCATTACACATGACCGTCCTTCTTGAACGACTTCCTCTCATCCTATCCTCATTTGGTGCTCCCTCTACCTTATCAATTCTAGTCTGACCACTCATCCATCTCAACATCCTCAGGTCAACTACACATCTACACTCATCTATGGACATGTTGCATTTTAATTGCCTAGAAATCTGTTCCATTACACGTGGCTGGCCTTGTGGTATGAAATTTTAACTTAACTCTTATAGGTATTTTGTGATCATAGAACACTCTAAAAGTACTTCTCCAGATCATCCATCTTGCCCCAATGAAGTAGGAATCATCTGCTTCAATATCTCCCTTGTTGTGGTTGATCATTCTAAGATAAAGAAAACACTGGGTATTTTCTGGCCATTAATTGTCTTGGTTTTCTCATTTATAATCCTAATGTCACTTAATTATTATTTATTTTTGGTAAGGACTAATTTCACTACAGTTATATTAAGTATTTCTACACTTAATTTGCTTCTCCTAAATCGTTGATTTTAAGTGTCACTCCATTGTTTTAATGTATTATTATGAGTTCCTGTGGTGTATGTTGTTCAGTAACAATATAGATTTAACTTTTAGTTGGTGAAATTAGAAAGCGAAAACAATCACTTTTGGGTATTTCATGGCCACCAATTTTCTCTTTGCTCCGTTCTGTTCATTGTAGTCTTGTTTGGCGTGTGGCCTCCCATTTAAAATGAATCGTGAAATTGACCCTTACTCTCTCTTAACCAATGGAAGATTTATTGGTCCTTCAAAATTGTGGAGATTTTTTTGAAGGCCTATGGTGGTGGGGCAATTTCTGCAATGCCTTGTAGTGAACTATTGGGTGCCGGGAGTGGAATAGCATTCAAAGAATAAAATAAAAAAGGGTTGGGTTTAGGGTTAACTTTTGACAACCTATTTTAGGTTGCTATCTTCATATATGAATTGGCATTTGCTCATCTTCCATAGTGAATGATAGTACTAACTACATACTATCCTTAGAAGGGTAGAGGGTTCATGGGTTTGCTTCTGTTTCTAGTGGTCTGAGCTCTATGAGACATGTGCTGACAATTTTTGTTGTTTGGAAATGCCTTGATCCTGGCTTGTTCAAGCTTAACATTGATGAATGTGTGGAAGGAAATCCTGGTCCTGCTGGTATGACATAATTTTTAGGGATGGGAATGATCACTGGCTAGGTGGCTTTGCAGTGAATATTGGCAAGCCTCTAACACTGTTACAACATTCTGGAGTTGGAGGGTTGACGTTAACTTGGGCTATAGTGAAGCCGTTTGTGGAGTCATATTTTTAGGTGGTTGTGGACTTTTTGAAAATTAGTTGTCATCTTTTCAGCCATCATGCATTGTTCATCTCAGACGTGAAAGATCTTGCAGAGTTAGGCATGCGTACCAGGATGCGAATTGCCATGCAGACTGGTTGGCTATTCTTGATCTTTTTCTCAAGATTTAAGTTTGTAGTGCTTAGCAACCCTCCTAAACCTAACTGTTCATTGAATTGAAATAGTGACTAGGTTAAGTTAAGGGTCAGTGGTTCAATCGTTAGCTCAACCAGAACTGAACCACGATGTCATTATGAGGTAATAAATATATTTATTAAAATTTAAGAAAAATTGGAAAAGACATGAAAAAGAATCTTTTAAGAATTTTTTTAAAATTTTCCAAACAACTTTCAATCTGTAAACATTTCTTATGCAAATATAGAACAAAATACTAAGAGGTAAAGAAAGATGTATCTTCTAAGAGCTTAAATTATCAATCCCGGGACACTTTCTGTGGCTTACAGCTGCGTTCCAGCATCATATGCAGCCTGCTTAAGCTGAAATAAATCCCTCCAAACTGAGGCAAGTGGTTACACCCTAATTTTCCATAATAATAAAAAACACATAAAAAATGAAGCAAATGAATGTTGGAGTGCATTCTAATTTCGAGATTGCTCTCCCATCGCCACAAGTCATAAACTAACCTAATTGAACAACTTAATGAGTGAACCATATATATAGTCCGTTATTATCAAGTGCACTTGATCACTTGATGTAACTTTGCATCAAGTGCACTCCAAAACTCTTACCCGCGACTCGTATTTTTTGAAACCAACCATTGGATTAGATACCCTTCTCATGTAGGTGATCTATGCTAAAAATCAAGTTGATTCGAGATTGATTGCTATTCGATCCAAAACTTACATTTTTTAATCAATAACAATCGTTCATTTATGGATGAGGTGGCTCTTAATCTCAGATCAACATGATTTTTGGAACGCATGACCTGCATATGAATCAAAATTAATCCAACGGTTGGTTTCGCAAAATACACTTCTTAGGTTAGAGTTTTGGAGTGCACTTGATGCAAAGTTACATCAAGTGCACTTGGTAATTAAAGGACTCAGAGAGAGAGAGCAGGATGGCGTCCTTGGCAGTTTGAGAGGAACTGTGCATTATGGATTTTGATTTTGAGAGAGATAGAGAGAGACATACCTGGTAGGCTGGTAGTTGAAGAAGACAAAGAAATCAGTTCATAGCAGCCACCATCTTTGAGTGAAGCTGTGAAGTGAAAGAGCCCTAAGTCCCTAATTTGTAATTTTGTATAGAATGTGGGGGTTTTTAACATTTTTTTATTTATTTAAAATTTAAAGTGAACCACTAGCCGCTTCCAAGAAACCGTAAATGGTTGAAATAAACTGGCAGTTTGAACAAGTTTCAAACAATTTCATGGTTTTTTTAAAACTGGAATGGTTCTAGGAGGTTTCCCTGACTCTAGACTTGACTGTTGGACAGTTTAACAGTTTAAACTGGGTGGCCCAGTCTGGGTTTTAAAACACACTGGTTTAGATGCTCTCTTATGGGCTGATGGTAGCCCAGATTGATTTCTGTGTAGTTAGACTTTGGTCCCCATGAAACATGGGTAAAAAGGAGATGGAAAATCACCTAGAGCCCACCAAAATTCCAACCGCAAATTAAAATTATCTGCTATTTATACTCAACAGTTACTTACAGATTCAAAGTGACTTTTACTTTTATTTTTCCCTTTACTCGATGGTCTTCATCATTGTTAGCATTTATTTCTTTAGTTACTTATTTTTTTGGTTTATTGCCTGATTAATTGTTGCAGAAAGGCTATCAAGGATTTATCAATTGCGTTGAGTTTAGAGAAGTCAAACGTTGAGTGTTTGTATTTACGAGCTTCCTGCTACCATGCTATTGGAGAATATGGAGAAGCGGTATTGAAGATTTTATTTATTTATTTATTGGTTAATTTTTATTTAAAATATTTGGCATAATGTTTATTGCTATTTGGCATTAATTTACTGAAATTTGATTCAATGGGCACAGGTCAAGGACTATGACACTGCTTTGGATTTGGAACTGGATTCAATGGAAAAATTTGTGCTCCAATGCCTGGCCTTTTATCAGGTTTATTGGATATATATTTTAATAGCACTTTAGGAATTCTTTAATCAATTTTTATTTACTGGAAGGTTTTACTCAGAAGTTTAATTTTTTAAGCTTTCAACTTGTCATCTACCTAACCCTACCATAGACTTATTGGTCATTACTCTCTTGATTGAACCCAGATCCAGCTGTCAAATTTTAATTTAAACTGAATTTTTTTGCATGTTTTGACCTATCTGTTCCTCGTGATAGTGTGATATAATGTGACATCTTCCTGAATGTGCTTTGTATGCAACTTCTGCCTTTATCTGTGCCTCAACTACCAATATGTCATAATAGTTCAAGCACCACGTGGAATCAATGGGCACAAAATTGTTTAAAAGTCATCAGTCACTGATCACCTATAATTCTTTTGAGAATGTTTAGTTTCTTCAGTGAGTCCCTACTTCCTAGAACTGAACTATATGCACTAAAAACAGCTGACATCCAAATTCCTATTCGAATTTGTTGTCACTTCAACTCTTTGTGTTGATTAAATTGATTGGACTAAAGGTTTGTCCTTTAAAATAATAATTACCTTTAGAAAACAACTTAATCGTATTGTTTGTTGAGACAGCTTTCTTGTTATATATGTTTCCGTATCTGCTAAGAATTTTAATTTGTGTACTGCAGTAGTTATTTGAATATTGGACCAACTGTGTTGTCCTTCCAATTTGTTATTCTCTTCACCTAGTCTTGATCTCTTATATAGTTATATGTAGTTTTGTTGTTAGCAGCAATGCAAAATTTTGTGTCAATTCAAATTGGTTTCCATTTATATTGTTTATTGCCTTGAGTTCTATTGCATTTGCTCCAGTTAGGCCATTGATGTTACTTTCAAATTTCTTATTTGTTCATTATTCTATGTGCCTATGTGGGAAACGATCACTAATAAAATTTTGCCCCCACCCCAACCCACTATGATTTCTAAACCTACCCGGCTACTCTCAACCTTGGGTAGGCACCCTTGACCTGAATCTGATTCTTTTGCACTACTGATGAGAACTGATGTAGGCAAAGTTTAATGGATATGGAAGATGCATAGGGCCTAATTTGGCAACAATGTGGTGACTTCAGCTAGGGGAATATATTGGAAGCATTTTGGAAATTCTTGGGAAACTTTTTTGAAACTCTTGAAAAATGTGTAATTCAAGTTGAAGGCCTTAAAAGAACAAGTGGAAGGCCCAAAATAATGCGGTCAGAGGTGGTCAGAAAGGGTATGTGTGCTAAGGATTTAACTGTAGAAATGGACCTTGATAGATCTTGGCATAAAAGGATTCATGTAGCTGACCGCATGTAGTTGGGAATAAGGCTTGGTTGAGTTGAGTTGAGTGTGTGTGTGTGTGTGTATATATATATATATATATATCTATTATTTAGAGTATACATTTTGGTTCCCTATACTACTATTCTAGTGTTTCATCTTTGTCTTATATTTTCAATAAGGTTCCTTAAAATTTTTCCATTCAAATTCAAATCTTCTGCCTGCTTCATGTTTCCCACTTCTATTTCCCTTCCTGTTTCCTGCCTCAGGCTTCCCATTCTGTTAACTATGCCCTGGCTTCATCTTTCTACCATAATCCTACCATTTCAATTATCGCTAACATGTTGCGGAAAGTTAGCGATATCCCCAACTTAAATTGCGACTAAAGTACCACAATTTCTCCAATTTCTTTGAAACACTAGAGGTGATATTGGTAATTCAATTCTACTCTTCTCCATCCCAGCTGATTGTACATTCGTTTGTCTGTGTGTGTTTGAGAGCGCTAGAGAGACAGCAGTGTGCTATGACACTGACCCTGAAATAGAGTTCATTCATGGCATCTATAACTTGGATTTTCTCTCAGGCCCAGCAGATTCCTTGTGTGTGTGTGTCAGTTGGTCAGTGGCACTCTCGTTTTTTTCTAGGAATGGGATTGCATGCTGAAATTGCTGTTTTCTCTATCTACCAGTATGACTAGCAACTTCTCATTATTCTAGCAGGTTTAGTGGTCTTACTTTCTTGGCCACACTCTATTCCTTATGTTGGATGAAGATTAGAATCTTGGCCCAGTTACTGGAATTTGATTGGATCAAGTAGCACACTTCAAAATTGGTCATAATTCTGGCCTGTAATGAGATCTACCTCGTCCTATTTCCTGCCGGTATGGAACATTCCTATTGGATATGCTGTATTTAGCTAAAAGGCCTGAAATAGAGTGGGATTTATGAATTTGGTTTATACTTGATGACTTTTTGAGTTTTATGGTCACATATATTCTCATAAACTATATTTCATGGGTAAGGATCCATGGACTCAATTTTTGCACTTCATTTTTGTACCTCATTCTTAAGCCATTGGATTCACAAGATCCAACGGTATTTCAGAAAGCTGACGTGGCCAAGCCCCACTCATCATTTGACAAATCAGCTAAAGTGCAAAGAAGAAGTGCTTTATATGAGTTCTCCGATCCTATCCCATATTTCATATATGCAAATACATATAAGCACATATTGATAGAGGTTCCCATGTAGGCACTATAAAAGCACCAAGTTTCTTTGTAAATATGTTTGTTTTTTTGTTAATGGATGTAAATATGTATTTCTGTATGTAGATTTGCATTTGCACAAACAAATATGAGTATGTATATTTCAAATAATATACTATGACACATGAGATAAGGATTCATCCTCATTTAAATAATCTTTCAAGGAATTTATTCTCTTTGCTTGTTGAATTCTTTACATACTAAACAAATAGAATGACATAGTATGGACCTTTCATAGTTTAAAACCCAACATTTTACTTTTATCCAATTATTACGTATTTCAAAATTAGATATTTAGAAAGCAACAGGCCAACTTGATAATGTTATAAATTCAAACTCTGCAAGATTCATTGCTGGCCCAAGTTTAGATGATAAGGTTTCAAACAATTAGTTTTACTTATATTGAAGTATTGAACTACTTTTGCAGAAAGAAATTGCTTTGTACACCGCTTCAAAGATCAATAGTGAGTTTTGCTGGTTTGATATTGATGGAGATATTGATCCACTCTTTAAGGTATTATGAGATAAAAATTATAATTGTTTTTGTTGATAATTTGAATATCATTTTGATGTCATTTTATTTTGCTACTTGTTCCTTTGGTTTTATTGTAGAAGTTAGTTTTACTTTATGTGATATGCCAAAGTTTATCCTTACGAATATGAAAATTAAACCTGGATGGCTTTTGGTGATTAGTGATAATATTTGATTGCCTGCTTGTTGAATTTATAATTTTTTTCATTCTTTTCTAAGCAGTCACGATTTGAGTTAGATTGGGACAATTGGAATGGAGAGAAGCATTTCTGGAGTTTTGTATCATTGAAAAACCTGTCATATTAATGGAATTAATTTTATAAAATGGCATTAAGGCCATGAATACTCCATAGTACATTCTGTGTAGTCAAGGAACAGCATTTCGAGGAAAAGACTGAATGTTGAGATGGATGAATGGTAAGACAAGAAAAGTAGTAGCAAATTATTGCGACCATGAGAAGCTAAGGGCATTGCCGATGGGGGAGGAAATGAGAAAAAGTCAGCTAAGATGGTTTGGTCATGGGCAATGAATATGCCTGCATTGGTAAGGAGGAGTGATTTGATTTAAGTTGAAGGTGCTACAATGACAGGAGGAACGGCACAAGAATGTGGGTCAAGACAGAGGAATGAAATAATTTTTGATGCACCGAATTATTTAAGTTTATATTAGTTTAGTTAAAACTTGAACTTGACTTCATAAAAAGAAAAAATTAAAACTTGAACTTGCATAGGAGTTACTCAATATGACATTCAATTCTTAATTGTTTTATGTCTTCCTAAATCAACCTTCCTTGAAAGAGATATTTCCTTTTTATTTACTACTTTTGTTGAAGAAATATAATTTCTTCTTAGAAATAAAAGGGGGGAGAAAAAAATCAGTTTTATTATTTATTAATTTTTACCTTTAAAATATAGTTTGAGCTGTTTGCTTTCTTGAAACGATTTTCAGTTTTGATTTGATGCCTTTTTGCCCTCATGCAACACTTTACTTCTGAATGTGATAAATGGTAGTTTAGTATTCTTTAGGTTAATATATATTCTCATGAATTAAATATAATTATACCTGACTCCAGAACTTGCTCAAGTAGGCTTTGTCTAGACATTTTGGACACTGTAAGAGCTACTGGGAGAAAGTATTTGGCTGTCAATTTATCCGGACCAAGGCGTATATAACTAGTTGCGAAGGCAACACTGTGACTGCTAATTGTAAAATATTAGAAGCCTAAATGCTGGAATATTAATATTAATTTGTAAGTCAGAGGAATCAGTTTACAGCTGAAATCAGGGGAACCTGTGCTTTGTTGATAGCCTCTGCTTCAGGTGAAATGAAATAAATACATCAAATTTTTGTTATGTTCCACTAGCCGTAGCCTGTTTTAAGTCTTTTCGCAGAACTCTAGATTAAATGAATGGAGCGTTAAGCATTTACTATTTATTCTCTTATTCATGTTACAAATAAGGAAACAATATTTGATTATCATACTGAACATTTTAATTATCAGGATTAATATACGCTCACATTGAAGTCAAAAAAGAATACATTGCGGGCTGAAAAACCCAAATTCCTTCATTATCTACTGGGAAATCTTTTAAGTAAAGTAAAACAGGCCAGCAGATGTTGTTAGGAGTTGTAAGTACTTTGTATGTGATAGATATAATCAGTTAGAACAAACTTAAAATATTGTGAGGAGGACCTTGAAATGATTTTTAGGTTAGAGTGTTGCATGAAGGCTTTACTATGAGGCGAACAAACTTCAAATATTGTGAGGAAAATCTTGAAATAATTTTGTAAGTACTTTGTATGTGATAGATATAATCAGTTAGAGCAAACTTAAAATATTGTGAGGAGGACCTTGTAATGATTTTTAGCTTAAAGTGTTGCATGAAGGCTTTACTATGAGGAGAACAAACTTCAAATATTGCGAGGAAAATCTTGAAATAATTTTGTAAGTGCTGTACATTATATATCCCCAAGGTAATTAGGCCTGTGTCTCAGTGGATTGCTTTAGTGGGGGCGGTTTCCTTGAGCCTTGCTCCTGGAAGCACCAAAAGCTTCAGCTGATTTTTAGTCATCTTAAAATCTTTATTTCTTCTCTATTGAAAGAAATCTGGAACTTTGAAGAGTAAAAAATGGTTAATAACAAAAACTTGTTTCTTGTGATACCTACATTTTTCCCTTTCTATTTTCTCCGATGTTTATGTTGATTGTATGTTCTTTCTGGGTTTCTTCAGGAGTACTGGTGCAAAAGATTGCACCCCAAGGATGTATGCGAAAAGGTTTACAGGCAACCTTCCCTACGCGATTCTCTTAAAAAGGGGAAGCTTAGAAAACAAGATATTGCCATTACAAAACAGAAGACTGCTCTTCTACAGGCTGCAGATTCAATTGGCAAGAAGATTCAATATAATTGTCCTGGATTCTTACCCAATAAGCGTCAGGTGATTCTATTTCTTAATTATAAGTTAATTTTTATTTGCTGTTGTGGCCTCTTATTTGCCTTTTTTATTTTTATATTCCCATTTTGTCCTAGTAAAGCATTTATTGTTTTCTAATTTCAAGGCTTATTGCAACACCACAAATTGTCTTTCTGAAGTATTACAGCTTCCTTACATTTTCATCTGGTTTTTTAACATTTTTGTTCATTACATTCAATGGCAACTGTCAGTAAGAGCTGCTTTACAACTCTTTAGTTACTTCATTTTGGGATACTAAAACATAGAACCTATATAGGACTAATCCTTTTTGATTTGTCGATTTGGTTAATCAAAGGGTTGACCCAGGTTCTAATTAAATTTGCTTTATAATCAGGATAATTAATAGAGTGGAGATGAAAATTTTGAAATATGATCAATCAACAGTAGTTAAATTTAAACTCTCTTTTGTTGGTTACTGGAAATGAAACTATCTGCGATTTTTCAATAACAGAAAAACGAAACTGAAAACACATTTTGCATGGCAATTTCAAAAGCTGTTTCTAAAAATTTTTCTTAAAAATACTGTTTTCAAGGAATGTTAACAATTTTTCCACATTTTTCAAAAGCAACTGTCCAAAAAAAAAAAAAAAAAAAAATTCAAATCCTCTAACCGACGTCTTCTGAAATTTTCCTCACTTCCATTCTCAGAAACAAAAACATAGAAGAGGGGAAACCTGAACATTTGAGCTTTATGATTGGACTAGGATATTAGACCTGAGGAATCTGAACAAAGTTTTTGTGTGGAAATGCTTGCATTATGTTCAGGTATAGACTTGTTATCCTCAAACTGGAGTCTGACTCAGGAAAACTACATTAGCAACTTGCCATTTAATTGACATGAATTGCTCCCCCTGTCTCACATCCGCCTTCCACCTTGGGGGAAGAAGAGTGTCCTGGAAATTCAATCAGTCAAAACTTCTACCCCATCCTTCTCTCCTATAGGCCAGGAGCAGAACCTCTATCTCATCCTCCTATCCTCAATGATCTTCGGATAGTTGCTGAGAGGTCCACAAAGTATCTGCCCCTGCACAAATAATTTGGCCAGGACTATCTATCTAAGCTGGCGAGGTCTATTTTGGGTTTTACTGCAGACTTGGGTTTAACTCTCCACCTGACCTCAATTATCTTCTTCACCTGCTTGTGTATTAGAAATTATGTTGAAATTATAAGTTTTCTTGGTAGATTACACATTATTATTCACTTGGTTCCCATCAGAAAATTATTTATGGTCTTACTATAATAAACTTCTAGTATAGGCTATATCTTTCTTAATTTAAGTATAACTTTTAACATTCTACCATATGTTGATTCATCAATACAGCATATCTATAGCATAAAGTTTTTGTAGTTCTCCTTTCCTTTCTCCAATTTTTAACTAATGATCTTGCCAATGATTGCCTCTATTCTTGTTGGAAATTCCCATTAGTTGTGTTGCTTTTTAGTCGTATTCTTGTATATATTGATTATCTTCCATATTCTATCATGTACCAGCATCGCATGGCAGGTTTAGCTGTCATTGAAATTGCTCAAAAGATCTCAAAAGCTTGGCGTTCTTTGCAAGCAGAATGGAGATATTCTAATAAAAGCACATCAAAACATAATAAGAAAGTCCGGAGAAAGGAAAAAATCAATTTGCCCAGCCAGAATCGAGGTGGTGCTGGTTGTAGCACTAGCAGTTCATCAGAGACCTCAACTTCATATAGCATTACAGAAGATAAACCATTTGGTCGTTCTATGATGTCATGGCAAGATGTTTATTCTTTGGCTGTCAAATGGAGACAGATCTCTGAACCTTGTGACCCAGTTGTGTGGATTAACAAGTTAAGGTAATCCATCTTTCATGTTGATTCTGCTTGCATACACAGTGTGATGGTATCTGATAGAGTCACTATAATTTGTTTTGTATACATGTCAAATTGCTGATTTTTGGACACTAATGATCTCCAATTCTCTACCAAGTTGCTAATAAGATAGATTCAATAAGTAAGAATTATACATGAAAATTTGATAACTCCACCTATTTAATTAGGGCTGGCGATGGTTTGGTTAAGCTGGGACCAAAGCTTTCCGGGCTTATGAGCCAACCTGAAACCGACCTGTCATCCCATTAATATTACAATACTTCAAATTATAAATATCTTAAAATTTTAAAAAGTGTAAATAAAATTCTATAATTGGATTAGGTGTAGTTACCCAAAGGTGACACATTTAGCAAACACACAACTTGGACCTATATAGTTTGGGCAGGTTGGCAGGATTGGTTTAGATTTTTTCAGTTCTACTTTATTACCTTCATTCATTCTCATTGTTTGAAGTGACAATTTTAGCCTGATTGACCTGGATTGATTTGGGCTGAACAAAGATTCCTTGTCTGAGAACCCGAACGTGCAATTGGGGTTGTCAAATTTTAAACTCTTTCTAGGTTTGGCACACATCAAGCTGGATTGTTTGAATTATATGTACAAAAGACATCATATATATAATGATATTTGAAATGTCTATAATTGCAAAATTTACTAGATAATAATAGTGTTGCCCAAATCTAATATATGTAAATATGATGTAATATTATTTGGACAATAGAGCTGCCCAAATCTAATACCAGGATGGTTTCGAACATAGGCACGTAGTGAAAAATGGTTCCGGGTTTAGGCTAGACACAATGTCATAATACTTGCTCAGTAGTCATCCCTAACCCTCCTCAGTAATCAACTTTAGACAAACCTGGGCATCCTTCCTCCATCTTTAAACCCCATATTACAAGATTGATTGACAATATTTGGATGAGTTTCATTATTTCTCATAGTTTTGCCCATCTCTCAAATGATTCAACATTAAAATTCAAATATTTGCTTGTGTTGATTGTTGGTTTGAATTTGGGCTTCTCTCTGTTTCAGTGAAGAGTTCAATTCTGGATTTGGGTCTAACACTCCTTTGATTCTTGGACAAGCAAAAGTTGTTCGCTACTTCCCAAATTTTCAAAGGTAAAAAGGCCTATTCTGATTCCATTTTAGAACTACATATTTTAAGGAATGCTCATTATTTGGTAATGCTGCAGAACATTAGATGTTGCGAAGACTGTCATGAAGGAAAAAACATTTGTGTACAACAAGGCAGATGACATGATTGATCTATCCAAAGACGGGAAGTTAGAAGAAGTGAGTTTTATGATAGTCAATTTCTGTATATTTTCACTATCTTCTATATCCAAATTTGGTAGCCACAAAAAAGGATTGAATATTTTGCTGTTTCTGAATTACCAGTTGCATGCTGTCGGAGTATTTCTCTTATATTATTGGAATTTAAAGTGTTAAATAGAGTTTCCATCTTCTTTTTTTAATTTTGTTTTTGTTTTTGTGACTTGATTGCAACCAGCATGGGCCTATTTAGTAGATGTGGCCAAGCATTATGTTAACCTCACATATATATATATAGTTATCATGGAGTTTGAAGAACTTTAAAATAATTAATTGTTTTGGAATTTAAGTATGATTCAGATTGACTGCCTTGTCCCCAAATTGTGCAAGTGACTCATTCCATGCCATACATAAAAGATAGAAGTGCTGCTAAATTTTCATTTAGCAAGAATGGAAACTACCATGATTTAGCTGGTACTAGGTGAGAAGTCAGGGGGTGTTATTTTGGGAGTAAGTTGGTTTTAGTATTAATTTTCAATTAAATAATAGTTTTTGTTAAGAGAAAAGGAAGTGGGGAGAAAAAAAAGGGAAGAAGAAGGAGAGAGGGGGGGGGGGGGTTGCATTCCTTAGACCCCTCCAGAAGTTTATCTAAGATGGTTCGGTTATGTACAATGCAGGCAAATGGATGCACTAGCAGGAGACACTAATTTGATTCACCGAAAGGACAAGTGGTAGGCTAAAACATAATGTGCTATAGGTGTTTGGAACTGACATAGTTGTCAATGAATCAATGGAGGATATGCCCTTAAATAGATCCAGATGGCGAAAAAGAATGTATAGCCTACCCGAATAGTTGGGATTAAGGCTTTATTGAGTGGTGTTGCGTTGTCACTATGCATAGGCATGGGCGCATGGCATTGTGGCAAATTTTTTATTTTTATTTTTTTAAGTCCCATTGCCTCTCACAGAAATCCAGATTGATACAGATCATTGGTTTCATATGTCCAAAGTCTCAGTTCAGTCCAGGTTTAGACATGGCAAGCAGTTACAATGCCCCCAGTTTTCTGTTGAACTTACTCTAAAATCTCATCAAACCTACGCAATCTGAATTTTAGGCACCGGGTCTGGACATGAAAGCATTTGGAAGGGCCACCTAGAGGAATTCATGGAGTATAAAGAGCAGAATATCAATGGCAAGGATTTTATGGGCTTTCCTTGCATGCCTGATGCCTAAGCTTGACTTCTTTGGGTTCTTCACTTTAGAGTTGTCAAGTCAGAGATTCAATAGGTTACGATTTTATAGGCTATCCAACTGAATTTTGTCTGTTCCAGGTGCATCTGCGAATTCATGAGCCAAGTATAGGCTCCAAATCAGTGATTATAGGTCATGATGTATGGACTAATTACTGGATGGGTTCTGCTTGGGAGTCTTTCGGCTCTCCCTCTTGCTTGAATCCCTCAATCACACTTTAAAGTTTGTTGATCTAGAATGGTAGTTGGCATCATAAAATATATGAATTTTTTTTCTCCAAAGAGAATTATTACTTTTGGATCATGTTTTCTGGCTCTGTTCATTTAATTTCACATGGAATACCACCATCAGATATGTCTGCTTTCTTATATTAAAATTTATTTGAATAGCTAATGGTTAAATATTTGTGTAGATTATGCATGCAGAATCCTGCTCTGATATTTACAGAGTTGTCGGTGAGGACTTCTGGTTAGCTACTTGGTGCAACAGTACTGCAATTGAGGGGTAATCTTGCCTACAAAGAAAAACATGTTGTGTTAGGCATTCGAATTTTTTTGCCATGACCTAATTTCTTATTGTTTATGCTTTTTTCAGGAAGCAATTTGAAGGGACCCGAATCACCCTATTGAAAATGTAATTTATATTCAGCTGTCATAATTAGCTTGTAGCTTTTATTTTCCCTCCCTCCTCTCTCTATTTTATTTATTGTAGTTGTTTAAAAAAATTATATGATTTTCCAGGGAACGTGGATATGACTTTGCGATCAAAACACCTTGTACGCCTTCTAGATGGGAGGAATTTAATGCAGAAATGACAGCAGCTTGGGATGTATGTCGCTCTAGACCTCAAACTTGAGCCGATAGCTTATCCTCGTATTTCTAGCCCATAGCTTGTCCTGATATTTCTAGACATATGATATGGTCTGATTAATCCATCTTTCACTTAATGCTCTGCTAAAATTTTCTGTCAAAATGGCTCTCTGCAGCACGATCACCTCTGACTTTAGTTGAACATATGATATGGTTCTTCTAAAATTGACATGATAGGGTATCCACAAGGAGCATGAGATATGACTGTGAGCCATGTTTTTGCACCTTTGGAAATGTTACCAATGTAGCTTTCCAACCTAGTTGAGCCTAATCTGTCACGCCAAGTGGACTGCTTAATGAGAATAGATGACTTCTGGTGTTTTACATTATTTGTCAAAACTTAGAATTAATCCACTAGTCATCATGACTTCAGGTGTTTTTTCTGTTATTTTTGGCCAGACTTAGAAGTTAGAACTCATTCATTAGGAACAGTGACTTCCATGGGAGATGCAGCTTTGGCCTTCCTGAACAGTTCTTTCTGATTGCGACTTGAGGTGTTGTGCACTGCACTGAATTTTACTATATGTAATGAGTATATATGATAGGATTTGGCCCACATGAGTTTATCTTTTTCTGGAGAGTGTATCACATTCCCCAATGAGGGTGCCTAATTCTGAAATTTATAAATGGTTTGAAGCAACAAATGGTATAATAAGGACTTCTGTTACCTTCTTTCCAGCCCTTGATTGTATGTGTGTGTGATCCCTAAGCCTAGGCAAATGCTGGGGTGTTGTCCAAAGCTGCTTAAGCATGAATTTAGAATTTCGAGACTTAATCCTATGCTCTCCAGTCTCCATTTCTCCCTAATGGGGAGGCAGCTGGATATGTAGTTGCATACTGGACAAGGCTAGGTTTGACTTAGATATGCTTATCTCTTTTCCTCATTTTTGTCAACTATAAGGACTAAGGAATTACTCATTTGATAGACTTATTGGTCAGCCTTTGTTGTCGGAATCGAAATGATTTTTTTATATGTTTTCCTCAGATGAATCACTGCTGTTACATTATAAGTTATAATACACCCAACTATGGTTTTGCAGGCTCTATGCAGTGCTTATTGCGGTGAAACTTACGGGTCTACTGATTTCAGTGTCCTTGAAAATGTGAGAGATGCAATTCTAAGGATGACATTTTACTGGTAAAATGTGATATTCAGTGCTTTGAAATTTTGTCTTCTAGACAATTTATGCTGTTCTTGTAAAATTAAACTGGATTAATTTTCAGGTACAATTTTATGCCTCTATCAAGAGGCTCTGCAGCTGTTGGGTTTGTAGTTTTGCTTGGATTGTTGCTTGCTGCTAATATGGAGTTCACGGGGAACATTCCACAAGGTTTTCAGGTGGATTGGGAAGCCATTCTGAACTTTGATCCAAACGCCTTTGTGGATTCTGTAAAGAGTTGGTTGTATCCATCTCTCAAGGTCAGAACATCCTGGAAAGATTATCCTGACGTGTCGTCAACCTTTGCGACAACAGGATCAGTAGTTGCTGCTCTGAGCTCGTATGACGACTGAGCTCTTTCGATATCTGAAGAGGTTAGTTTACTGCATTAGTAGGTCTGTTAAATATATTAGAGGGTATTAAAATTCTATTGAAAATGAATCACTCCCTCTTGTTTTCCCCGGCATTTGGAGACGTATATCGATTATTTGCAATGGAAATTAACAAACACGAATGGAATCATTGCAAAGGTTGAAGTTATGACAATAATAATAATGGAATTGAATATAATGCCTTTTGGCCTTTGATGACAATATTTATAATGTTGACACCAAAACTAGCTGTCACCCTACCATTAATAGATCTAAGGATTTATACGTAGAATGACTTTTTATTTGCTTGATAATAGTATAAAGCGGAAGATATTTTATTCATTTCCAAAGCTCAAAGTTCCTTCTTGCATGCGTGCTCCTCCAGAAGTGCACTCTAGTATTTCTTTTATTGGTAGCATACTTGATCAACCGAGTGCTTTTCTTGCCTACTACAGATCCCATACTTCCTCCCACAAACTAAAAATTCATAACCCCAATTGCTATGGGAATACCGTTTAGTTGACCTGTGCCTGTCTTTCTTAAGTCCTAAATTTGATGTTATGATAAATAAAAAATAATTTGTTCCATGGACTAAAGTGAAACAATATGGACTCATTTCCAATGCTATGCGAACACACAAATGGAATGATCTCATCTCCATGGGGCATACAAGTGGTCTCTTAATAACTATATCTTGACTTTTGAATTTAACCTTGGTACAGAATATATAAGGAAATCAACGGATTTTTGGCAGTTGATCTTTCCTGGAGTGGACCATTGTGTAGAATCTGGGACCTGTGGAGAAAGCCTGGGTCAGTTTGATCAAAGATCCCTTCATACCTTCACTGGCTTATATATCATAGGATTGTGTGCTTGTTGTACATTAGTGTACTGTACTATATAGCTAGTATGAAATCTGAGCCCCCCCCCCCCCCCCTCTCCTCTTTCCTTCCTCTCTCAAAGGTTAGCTTGCAGTTAATTAATTTTTTTAACATCTGATATAAATGGCTATTTTAGCATGTGCTGGTTCGGCGACGGATGTGTCTTTTGTCAGCTTTGTTATTGGATCATTGCGCAAATGAATATTTGATTATTAGACTGTAAAATCCATGGTTTTATTTTTATTTTAACTAGCATGTTGTCACTATTTAGAAGGGTAAGGGCATTAGTTAACTCTGTCCCTCTCTCTCTATACAGTCCTGTTCTTATAAGGACGTCCTCATATAAGTACTACAACTCATCCCATGCATGCATACAATCCCTAATGCATTGTGCTGATGATGCAACTTATATCAAGACGTCCCCACCTAAAAATTTTCATATATATTTATATATATTGGGGTGTGGGGTTATAGGGTGGTTTGGGGAGGTTGATGATTAGCCACATGAATCCGACATTTATGACCTAAAAAATATCATGGTTCAAGGTACCACATGGATATAGACAGGTGATAACCAAAGCAACAGGGTTGGATAGGGGATTTTACATTATCAACCAAAATATGTCATTCTCAAATGTAATTTCAGCTTGATTGCACAAATCCAACCATGCTCACCACTCTAATCAGTAGTAGGTATTTGTAACAAACATATTATAATTTATTATGTACTGCTGTATGTGAGCAATAATTTCAAATGGCTGTGGCTCGCACAATCATAATATTGTGCGGGTAGGTACGATACGGTATCCAGCAAAATCTAGCTTTGGAATTAAGAATAGAAATGTGGTAGATATTTTTATGCCTTGTGTTAGATAGCGGGTCGTAATCTGAAAGAGGCCTTCAGCCAATAGTCGATGAGGACACAACGAACGGTTTGGTCTTTTCTTGCTGTCATGATAGAGAGTTCAGCAGTAAAAGTAACAATTGGCCGCCCAATTAGTTTAGGAGACGTTAGGCAGACGCCCCAACTGTGATATCTCTCTATTATTCTAGCCTTTCATGCAAAAGTGGTAAATGATGACTCATGTAAATGGAAGCGCTGTCGGTCCTGTAAGTGGTATCTCTAAAAGTGATGGGAAGTTTTATTAATTGTGCGATTATGGTGGCATTTCTTGAAAAAGTTATGGGAAGTTTTATTTATTCTGTAACATGTGGAGACTAGAGAGATAACACTTCAAATCTAAATTGGGCGTTTTATTTATTTTTTAATTATAAATCTTCCCACCTATGCAGCGGTGGGATTATGTTTAAGTAAGTTTAATTATTGACGAGATATTGTCATTGTGCTCGTGTGTCACACATTAAAGGAAACTTATTTCCATTATGTAACGTGTGTTCACATGTCTATTTTCTCTCAGTGGTTGAGAAGTTAGAATATTTTTCAAATGTCATGATTTCAACTCTTAGCATCTTCTCAATGTTTAGGTCTTGGCATCTTCCCAATGTGTTGACACGAGGTGAAGGGATAACACCTTTTGTAATTACAAAGAAATAAAAGAAGTAATGTTGAGAGGATTGATCTTTTGGGATAAGTTGCAAGATTGGTATTCAGAGGAGAGAGAGAGAGAGAGAGAGGGGGGGGGGGGGGGGGGGGGGGAGAGGGGATCCATAGGTGCAATAGGTTTTCAGTGAATGAGGTAATACATGGTACCACAACATATTAGATGATGATATATTATGCTGCTAACATAATTACAAACCCGTCAGATTGTCAATTCTGATTCATTTTTTAAAGTGAGTGAATTTGAATCAGCTTGAAGAAGCTGCAAACTCATGAGCAAGGTGTGCGCTTCAGTGCTTCCATTTGTATGATTAGACATCATCATCGACTCATCTTTTATATCAATCAGACCATATATTGGAGCAACGATGCTTATTCCTTTTGATGCACAACACTTGATCATTTCTCTTGCCCCTGTTTTGACACGTGCCAATCCAGCATTGTGTACACCGACACTTTTTTCCCTCAACGACCAGCCCTTTCTAGCTTTCTTCTACTCCGTCCTTTTGCAATCCACGCTCCTTTTACGGTGGTGGAAGCACCTGAAAGGAAACAAAAACGGTACCTTGGAAAAGTTATCAACTTAAACACACACCCAAAAACCCTAACGTGCGCATGCTAGCCAGATGAATCCCACTTTATTATTGATCTGTCTTCACCAAGCACGCATGCCAATTACTCAAAAGTTCCACAGCCTGTTGTCAGTTCTCTGCGTCGCCATTTTTGCGCATGTTAGCATCCGCCATTGTAACAAATTTAGGTGAATAATTCTTTTCATACAGCCTGTTACGCTAAATCAATGCTAATTGCAATACGCATTAAGTAGAGGAATAACAAGAAATTTTTAGGGTCGTCAAAAAGTTTGGAAGGAAAGTTAATTATGTTTCACATTATGTGATTTGAATTACATATTGGTAGGGTATTACGGACTGAATCTTGAGGGGTAGATTGAGTGGTCTTAGAGTCTTTTGCTAAGTAAGAGGTCTTGAGTTTAATTCTTACCACTCCCTCTCAAGGTCACTTTATGGACTTTGTCCCATAGATAGCATGTGCCCAAAGATTAGTTGGGTGCAAAATTATGGTAAAATACTATCAATTGATGACCAAGAAATGGCGAGTTATAATACATATCACTGTTAAAAAATGTAATCTGAGATTAAGAACTTGCCATGTATGCAATAAAAAAGAAAAGGGTAATGATAGGCACATTTGCTCAATTTACTTTTAGTATTTTGAGGCTGTGTTTGATTTGCGTGAATAAAATAGAGAGGAAATAAGATGTAAATAGGAATGAGAATGGAAAGGAAATGATCATTCCATTCTAATGTCTAAGACTAATTGATTGCCTTGAAAATGAATTGGCATTCCAAAATTCCATCAATTAGAAAAAGTAATTCCCAGTTTCTTTTGAATTACTTTTTGTGATTTTATTTGAGAATGGTCTTCCATCAAATTTCCCAAAAAAAAAAAAAAAAAAAAAAAAAAGTGAAAAAACGAAGAAGAAGAAGAAGAAGAAGAAGGATCATTCCTTCTGAGTTGAGGAGGAATAATTGCTGCAATAATCACAAGGGAAAACTTATCCCTTTTTTAATAGTCAACTAAACAATTCAAAAGATGTTAGAAATGTAAGGACCATCCTATTCTTACCCTCGTTCTAAAGGCAGCGCTAAAAGTGAATAACTCAAAAGTCAAGGTTAGAAACTTACCAGGGAGACCCCCATTGTTGTCCTTGATCTCCATCACCCCTTTATCAACTTTGTCCCGGCCGTTGGGCTCTCGTCTTTCTTCTTGATCGTTGCATGTCTTTGACTTGGAAGAAGCAAAAATCCACGTCGCGTTCATCTGCTTGTTAATCATACGTGCCGCATAGTATGGGATCTTCAAATACTTGGTGTCCTCACCCTTCATTCTGCCATTGATGAACATTAAACAATCCATCAAGCTTTCCTTCGCCAACCCTTTCATGTCATAAGCCTGTGATCTTCTCCACAAACTCTTACTGTGAGAATTCACTCTACCTGACAAGCTCAGAGCTCGAGTTGAATCGCTAATGGCTGCTTCTGGGTCTTTAAGTAGCAAATGACATTGGGCTCTGTTGCTATAAAGAACAACCCTTTCCTTCCTCATCTTCAATAGGCACAAGTCCAATCCTTTTGAATACTTTGTCACAGCTTCTTCAATGTCTCCAGACCAAAATTTGTGATTTCCTTCTTGTTTCAATAAAGCCACCAACATCTTTCTCTCTCTGATTTCCTCTTCGGACATCAGCTTCTCTGTTTTTCTTCTCTCCACCTTCAAATCCCATATCTCTTTCAACACTTTCTCGGCTCTTGTACTCTTCAATTTCAAATTACCGTATTTGATTTTATGGAAATCTTGTAACAGTGCTTGCGTGATTGCTTCCCCTGCCTTTTCCCTTTTTCCAATGCTTCTAATTTCAACCAAATCAGCGAGAGACAAAGCTGCAAAATCTATGACTTTATATCTCGTTTCTGGGTCTTTGAGAAGTAAAAGAAGACAGTGAATAGCCATATACTGCCAATCATCTGAAGACCTAGAGATATTGCAGAGACTTTCTATGACTTCCTTCAAATCTGCAATGCTTTTTCTTCCAATTTTGGTGTAACACAGAGTTCTAATCAATCCAATTCCAGCAGGAGAGGAGCGATTAGCCAAACCACTCCACATTTCACACAAATCCTCTAAGAAATTTTCATTGCAGATTGAGTTTAGAGATCTCTGTTTGCATGCGAAGCAGAGTAGGAGATGAATAGACCAGCACTGAAGTTGGCTAGCCCATTCCTCTGCTTTTCTGTTCTCAATTTCTAGCCCTCCAACCCCTCTTGTGAGCAGGTCACAATGGTACTTCAATCTCTTTATATCCTTCACCCCGACAAATTTGACGTACACGGCATCGAGGCAGGTTGAAGCTATTTCCATGGCTAAATTTACTATCTCTTCTTCATACAGAGCAATGGCTTCAAAGGTTCTTTCATGGCTTGCCAAGTGACCAAGTGCACGAACAGCGACTCGCTGCTCGACCCAGCTGATCTTGCCTCTCATAAGCTCCATTAATGGTGGCACCACACCCGATCGAACAGCTTTCACTGCGAATTGAGCCTTGTTCATGGTGTAGGAGCCGATAATGTGAGCCGCGTAATATGGGATGTAGATGTTTTGGTCTCTGAGAAGCCAGTCTCTGTCGTTGATACCTCTGTGGATTAGATTAGCCATGCATTTGAAAATGCCGAGGGAGGGAAATTCTGGGTCGTTTGGTTGAGTCATAGCGATCTTCCAGAGGCTGCTTAATGCTAGGACGTGTTCTTGGTCGTCGCAGTGAGGCATGTTTTTGAAGAATTTGGCAATTTTTGCTCTTCTGAGAAATGGCTCTGGCTCGTTCATGTTGCAGAAGAAACAGCATGGCTTGGTGCAAGTTGGGTCTGCGGGGATTTTTGCATTCTTGCCAGTGGTGTTGTTTTGTTGTGAATACATGGATGAGTGGGAAAGAACTGGGATTCTGATGGGCATCAGAGAGATGGCCAAGTTTGATAGAATTCTGATGGGTTAGGAGTGATAACTAGCTGCTCAGGAGTCATGACCCAATAACATGAGGTTAACTTTCCCCAGAGAGAGAGAGAGAGAGAGAGAGAGAGGGAGAGGTAGGCTAGATTCCATCATATATGTTAACAACCATTTGTTAAACAAGAAGACCAACCAACAACAGACCACACCGTTGCCTCAAGTGTAACGTCAAACTTTTACACCTTTTTTTTTTTTTTTTTTTTTTTTTTGGCCAAGAGAGGTATCTAATCTTTAGCCACGTTAACTCCTTCAAGCACACACATCAGTTAATATTCAAGATAAATTTAAGTTGTGGCTTGTCATGACCTAGAAAGGAGTCAAAACATATTATTGAAATACCAAAATACTCTTAGGTTATTACATGGCTAATCTTAAGAAAGAATGAGAAATTGAATTCAAAACTTTCCGTTTTCGTTTGTTGGTAAGACCTTAATCTTTATCAAGTCAAACTTGACTAGAAAATTAAGATTTTGACTATTTGTCATTGCATCTTGCTATGATGTGTTCAAACATGTGAACACATGTCTAACATTTTAGTTCAATATATATATATATATATATATATATATATATATAGGCGTACCCATATCTACTAGATATTATCTAGGTGTCCTCTACAGTACTCATTTGATGTTTACCGGGGATTGATGGCATGACTTACATCATATCTTGTTAGGTTTCAATAATATACTAGGGGAATTACTGATTGGTCCAGCTATGAGCAAATAATTATAATTCAATACAAATGACTACTAATTATAATTATTTGCTCGTGGGTGGACCAATCTATAATTCCCCTATATACGATGCGTCTCATTTTGAAAATTAAATGGGTTAATCATTTGATCTAACCATTCTTAACTACAATAATTCTGGGCAGTTTTCCACCCTCAAGAAAATTGATTGAAATTAACGGTCCAAAATCATCTAATAAAGGCTGATTTTTGGCGTTTAGTGCCAAATATTCTATTCGAAACCTGACAAAAGTGTGCATAATTAAGTTTAACCTAAATTTAATCTCGTGATTGGACCATGTGAGCGTTTTAGGTATACATTAAGAAAGTAACGATGATGAACACCATTTCCATTGCAGTTTGAGATGAAAAAGATTTAAAGTACAATCCTGAAAAGCTAGACTTTTAAATAAATTGCAAAAAAGAAAAAGGGTACTAGCAGAAGATACAAGCCGCCCAGCCATGATGATCCTCATCCAGGCTCCTTCAGGACCAAAAAAAAGTAGCTATGGTCCCCTCATGACAAGCCAATCAATAGCCTCACATTCAAATTTAATCTGAAGAAATGTTCACTAATGGAAATCCAGTTCCCAACTCAAAAGGGGAAGAAGAAATTCCAAAATATAAGAGCCAAGTACAAGTGGGTTGGTCTCAAGAAAATGCGGCTCTCTATATGAGAAAGCATATATCTTGACGAAGTTAAGCTAAGTTGGTTTAATAATGCGAGTTTAGACTTTAGACCCAAAAAAATAAAGGAATTTCGGTACGTCTTTTACGATGATTATGATCGGGATCTATGGTTGTTTACTTCTTATTTTGACATGTGTCCGGTTTCGAAAATCAAGATGCATGTTTCTGGTTTTTAGTTTTGTTTGTTCGGCGTGGCTAAAATATTTGATGCCTAAGCACATGATCTTGGAAAAAGGGGAAACTAAGCGTGATTAAAGGGAAGCATAATTTCTGGGTAAAAAGCTTGGATGAGGATGAGATTTTTGAATGTGGAATGTGGTTGAATTAGCCAATCAGGGTATGTGCTGAGCAGGGCAGTTCTAGTATTGAATTTTGGAAACAATCAATGGTGTTGGAGACAGAAATCAACTAAATCAAATAGTAAATTTTGAAAAGCATTTTATGCATGGAAGAGCTGTGATATTTTCCTTAATGAAATTCAATAGCTGTGAGGAAGAAGAATATAATTTTTATCAGATTGCCCTAAATCGGCTCCAATTTTTGCTGCATACGCTCCATCCTTTGTAACTATGCAAGTCCTATTATATCATGAGTCGTTTTCACCATTAATGGTGATTAACACCTCCACATCAATTCAGAACCTACTTGAATGTCCCATGGAAATTCATAGCGTTTGAAGCTACAACTAAAATTTCTTAAATGGAGCCATCTAGAAAGTTTTGAGCTATCACTGCAAATGATGCTATATTGCCCATTTTAGAATTTCTTGCAATATTACCGTATCAAGTTTTCATCTAAGAAGCACGGATACTGACATGCGAAACGGTCACAACACGACATGGAAACGTCGACATTGCAAATTCTCAAAATCTAGGACATGACACAGAGGGGACATGCTATTAATAAAATGCATATTTTATGTATATGATTAGATAATATCATATAAATTCACATCCATCATTCAAAATGCATTTTTTGTATTGTTTTTGAAATCCTAGTAGAATTATTCATTGATAAAATAGGATAAAAACAGAAAAAGATGAATATTAAAAAGACAAAAAAGATGAGAAAAAAAAAGTATTGTATCGAAGGAGTGTCATGTTCGATACGTGTCCGACACGGATTAGAGAAGTGTCCGTGCTTCTTAGGTTTTCACTATCTTTAGTGAAAGGGGAAAAAAAAGAAAAAAAAGGACTCATCCACCAACGACGTTTACTGAGGAACCTCATTCGAATCGTTTCGGCTAAATCACGTACGTGCAAGCCCACTGGCCATCTTCTGGCAAGCCCATCAGCAACAAAATTAGCTTACCTATATGCAAGGCCGCAACAGTCTTCTTCTTAAGGAGAGGCAAGAATGCTTGCGTTTGGGCCAAACTCAAATTCTCCTAATTCAGGCTCGTTAAGTGGATAGAACCATGTTTGAATCCGGTCCCATTATTAGGGACTGTTTAGCCAACTTGAAAACCTAGTCAGTTGAAGATAAGTTTAGCCAATTTTGATTTCGCAGTGTTTGGTAAATTTTCTTTTCCTACTAATCAGTTCAACTTTGTTCTAAAAATAAGGTATAAACATAATTTTTTTTCAAATCAACTTTGACTTGGTTTATTTAAAAACCAGATAACAGTTATAAACTAGACCTAGTCTGGTTAATTTGGGTTATTTAACATTTTTCTATACACATATAGTAGCATGATTTTATCTGAATGGACCTCATAAACATGGCTGTAGGTTACCATAGGGGATTGGATTGGAATAAAAAAAAAAAGGATCTTGTCACGTATGGGGTTAAAAGGAACCAGTCCTTTAAAAATGCATATTTTCACCTAAGAAGCACAGATACTGACATGCGAAACGGTTACGACACGACACGGAAACGTCGACATTGCAAATTCTCAAAATCTAGGACATGACACAGAGGGGACATGCTATTAATAAAATGCATATTTTATGTATATAATTAGATAATATCATATAAATTCACATCCATCATTCAAAATGCATTTTTTGTGTTGTTTTTGAAACCCTAGTAGAATTATTCATTGATAAAATAGGATAAAACAGAAAAAGAATAATATTAAAAAGACAAAAAAGATGAGGAAAAAAAAAAGTGTTGTATCGAAGGAGTGTCGTATTCGATACATGTCCGACACAGATTAGAGAAGTGTCCGTGCTTTTTAGGTTTTCACTATCTTTAGGCTCTATTTGGTTCAAGGATTTTATCAAGGAAAAAAAATAAAATTTGAGGAATTGTACTTTTTCTTATTTGGTTGCAATGGAAAATTGATAGAAAAAGAATAATTGAAATAATTTTGGCTTTGTATGATTTCATCTTTTCCTTTCATTTTCTTTCCTTTGTATTTTTTTTCCCTTCCCTTTTTTTTCCATGATAAATTCCACGAACCAAATAGAGGGTTAGTGAAAGGGGAAAAAAACGGAAAAAAAAGGACTCATCCACCAACGACGTTTACTGAGGAACCTCATTCGAATCGTTTCGGCTATATCACGTACGTGCAAGCCCACTGGCCATCTTCTGGCAAGCCCATCAGCAACAAAATTAGCTTACCTATATGCAAGGCCGCAACAGTCTTCTTCTTAAGGAGAGGCAAGAATGCTTGCGTTTGGGCCAAACTCAAATTCTCCTAATTCAGGCTCATTGAGTGGATAAAACCATGTTTGCATCCGGTCCCATTATTAGGGATTATTTAGCCATCTTGAAAACCTAGTCAGTTGAAGATAAGTTTAGCCAATTTTGATTTCGCAGTGTTTGGTAAATTTCCTTTTCCTACTAATTAGTTCAACTTTGTTCTAAAAATAAGATATAAACACAATTTTTTTTCAAATCAACTTTGACTTGGTTTATTTAAAAACCAAATAACAGTTATAAACTAGACCTAGTCTGGTTAATTTGGGTTATTTAACATTTTTCTATACACATATGGTAGCATGATTTTATCTGCATGGACCTCATAAGCATGGCTGTAGGTTACCATAGGGGATTGGATTGGAAAAAAAAAAAAAAAAAAAAGGATCTTGTCATGTATGGGGTTAAAAGGAACCAGTCCTTTAAAAATGGGAGCAGGGAGTTAGGGGTGTGTGGGTTAGCTTTAGGTGCTCCTAAGTACTAAGATTTTTGGCCGTTGATTTCCCCTGCCCATGAGATTAATGAGTGTACCCAAAAACATGTTTGTTCCTATGTTTCCAAAATTCTACTGGGGTGAGATAGCCCATTTTGATGCATTATAGTTATTCTAGATTAAAGCTTCCAAACTTAACCAATGCGTTTGGGTTAGGACCACTTGACAATATTGGTCAGTTTAGCATTAGAAAACTTTAAGTAATTTACATGAAACCTTCTAAACTGTAAGTTTGTTTTACAAAACCCTTTAGATTTTGAAGAAATAACCTTTAAATTATTAAATTGAGGCACTTTGCCCCATGTCGGTTTTAATGTCCATATTCATCAAATTTATATTTTAGTTTTGTCAAATTTAATGTGCGAATTAATTATAAAAATATAATTTAGGCATTAAATTAGTTGATGGCATCACGTGATGTATGAATGGTTTATTTTCATCAAATTTTTTAACAGCAAAAAGATGAAAGGGGGGCAAAGTATTATAATTTAATAGGGAAAAAAAGAAAAAGAAAAAGATTAGTGGGAAGGAAGAATGTAATGTAAATCAGAAATACCAGGATGCATGGGTTGAGGACATTACCTCCGTGAAGAAAGTGGTTCCCTTTTTCGGATCCACCCCCCACTAGTGGATTTTGTCTTAGTTGGATTTCAAGTTCCTCTCTCTCTCCATTTTGGTAGCCAGTGAGTATGAGAGAGAATCCCCTACTTGGGTGTTTGTTAATATAACAACCGGAAAAAATAAGAACACTTACAGGGTGGGGGAAAAACATAAGAACACTTACAGGGTGGGGGTTAAGCTTTTTAATACCGTTGGATGAGGATCTTATCTCGGGGAGTAATGGCCTTGGTTGGATTTTAAGTTCCCCAAATTATATCGCCTTGTTTTACTGTATTGATGGGACATCATAGGACATTCCTTTGATGTGTGATTGCCATTGAGTACCTTACCTGTTTTTTTTTTTGCTAAGTTGAGTACCTCATCTAATAGCAGGTTTATTGTGCTTAATCATGCATTGATCGTAGGTAGTCATTTATGCTGTTGCAAACTGACTTGTTGGGCCTTGAGAATTAGGTCGAGATAGGATCCTGTCGAAGCAGGTCAGTTTGAGTTTAGTGCACGGACTAAGTGCAACTTACCCTGTGTTTGGTTGTGGGGAAAAGAGGAGAGAAGGAAAGGGGAGGAAAGTAAAAAAGAGGGACAGAGATAGTTGTGTGTGTTTGGTTAAAGGGAATGGGGGAAGGAAGGAAAGGGAGAGGGAAGGGGTAAATCTTTCTTTTTTAACTTTTTGGAGTCCTCCAGAAAAAGGGGGAGAGGAAAAGGAGAATTGGTTTTAAAAGACACATTTATCTCTATGCTTATTATTATTTATTATTATTAAAAAATAGTAAAATTAATATCTATTCTTTTCATTTCTTCTTCTATACCAAACACACAGAAAGGAAGAAAATTATCTTTTCTTCTATTTTTCATTTATCAAACCAAACACATAAAAAAAGAAAAAATGTATCCCTTCCCAAAAAATGAAAAGTCCATTCCTTTCATTTTTCTTTTTATCCCCCTTTCCATCCTTCCTACCAAACAGGGACTTAGGTCAGTTCCTCTCACCATCCCAAACTGATTGAATCTTTACCATTAATGACTTTGTTGTTTTGTTTTTCGATTAGGAGCATTAACGCGCCACGTTACCTGACGCACTGATAGGTATTTCAGTTAATGATGTGCCTTCTTTGTTTAAAATGATCGTTTTACCCTTTAAGTACTTTTCAGGTGACAAACATTGATTGGATGTCTATTTTTTCCTCACTCGTGACAAAAACGATAAGACACTATAATTAACATAATTAAAACGACACAAACCTTCAGTTTAACCCTTTTAGCTAGCAGTGTATGGGTTATATATATAAACCAATTCACGGAATTCATGAGACTTTCCTCCTCCTCCTTCTTTTTTATTTTTATTTTATTTTTTATTTTTTAAATCAGTGTAAAACTTGTAAACCTAGGATTTTTCATGTTTAATACATCTGGGCATCACTACACTTTCACCATCCTCAATAATAACAACCCATATTGCCTTGGAAAATTCCAAAAATTAAACAGCTCACTCAGTCAATGAATAAAACCTTTGAACTCAGCAACACCCACGAAAGGAACATATCGGTGGAAAACTTGTAAACCTAGGATTTTTCATGTTTAATACATCTGGGCATCACTACAGTTTCACCATCCTCAATAATAACAACCCATATTGCCTTGGAAAATTCCAAAAATTAAACAGCTCACTCAGTCAATGAATAAAACCTTTGAACTCAGCAACACCCACGAAAGGAACATATCGGTGGGACATTCCTCCGTTAGAAAATATTGAACCGGCAGCATTTCACTTTACAAAGACGGGAGCACCAAACTTTTGTTTACAAGGTACGTTAACCGGTGTAGAGGAAGCCTTCTCTACCTGGGCCCACGTTTCGGGGACCAGAGTTGGCTCTGGTAAATGGTAATGAGTAATGACTTAGCCGACAATCATTGCTAGAACGACCAAACACGCGTGGACCAATCTCATTCGTCTGTCAACCAGACAAAAGCCCACCGCCAAAATCCAGCTACAACAAACCTGCTCCTACCCTAAAAAAGTCCAAAACAAATTAGAGAAAGCCAGCAAAGAATCGTTCGATGCTACGTGTAATAATGGCTTAGTGAAAGCATCTAAGTGACGTGGCAACTAATTACATTGTATTATGGAGTATATGATATAATAGGACGGGGTTTCACATGCACTTAAGCCCATGGGGGCCCATTACAGACTGGTTTCAAGCTCCACATTACAGTGCACTCTTGTTTGATTGTAGGGCAGTGGGCCCCCACCAAAGTCGAACCTTCTTTAGTCTTTTCACATCGATCCAACGGCTAATCGGATGGTGGGTCCCACCTCGTGAACGGTGCCGATTCAATCTACCGCCTCCAGGTCTTAAAAAGGCCTATATATATATATATACTCTATACTACCATGGTACTATCACGGTCTCCAACACACGCATAAACACCCTCTCTCTCTCTCTCTCTCTCTCTCTCTCTCTATTTGGGAAATTATGGATCGCAAAGGCGCATTAGCCCTAGCATTGGTCTGCATTGTTGTCGCCAGCGTCGGCGGCCAGTCTCCGGCTGCGGCGCCGACAGCAACCCCGGTAACTCCGACGACTCCTGCTTCTTCTCCAGCTACTGCGACAGCGCCTTCCAAACCCAAATCGCCAGCTCCGGTCACAGCGCCGACGTCGGCGCCACCTACATCTGTTTCCGCTCCCGCGAAAGCTCCGACCACACCGGTGGTTACAGCGCCAGTCGCGACGCCTGAATCTTCACCCCCAGCCAAGACGCCGGTGAGCTCGCCGCCTGCCCCGGTGCCGGTTACGGTTAGCTCTCCTCCTTCCCCTCCACCTGCGACTACTCCTGTTCCGGCGCCGAAGAAAGCTCCGGTGGCTTCTCCTCCAGCACCGGTTGCTGCGCCGACTGCCGAGGTTCCAGCACCGGCTCCGAGCAAGAAGAAGACTAAGAAGCACAATGCGCCTGCGCCGGCACCCGAGGTTCTGAGTCCACCGGCACCGCCAACTGAAGCGCCTGGACCGAGTCTGCAGGAAGCGCTCGCCCCGGGTCCTGCCGTGGCAGATTTGGTACGTTTTCTTTTTCATTTAGCCTATGGGTTAGGTCTAACGTGCGCTGGGTTGCAATGTGCGTCCAGATCTGAAACTTTTATAAACGGAAATAGATCCCACGTGTTCTTTCAGTCTGTTCCATGGTGGCCTTTTAGGCATGTGTCGTGATGTACAGCATTAGGCGCACGATAGTGAAGTCTGATTAGATTTTCCTAAAATAAACCGACTTCTTGTGCTCCGTGCTGCGCCCCACTGTGATTTGTATTCTGAGAAGAGCACGGATGCGTCCATGGTGCACGCTACGTCGCTAGCAAAAGGGTGAGAATATCACATTGCTTGCTTCACGCGCCTTTTAAGGCCTGGCATACTTAGGGGATGGGGGAGCGAGTCTTTGAATGACGATCTCCCAAGTCCCAACTGTAGTGGGGGTTGAATCCAGACCGAGCACAGGAACAGATTGTGTTCTCCACGCGCTTTCGGTGCTGTGGGTCTGATCGTTTAAAACCCTTTGATGGCCAGACCAAAGAGCAAAAAACAGTTTCCAATTGTGGGTACGGCTGCTAAGTGGGTGCCCTCATTGCTCCTTCCGTGAGCTTTCCCTGATTCTCTCTTTCTCTTTATTTATTTAAAAAAACTACTCTAGATATGCAATCCAAATAAGGCATCACTTCATTAAATTTATCATAAGGCAGTCTTAGGGGCAAAAATTTAGCTGAAAATTATGTTTAAATAAGTCCACATGCATTGGTCAAATTAAATAAGGAATTTTTGAGAAATATCAAATTTTGATGGGAATGTATGGACAAATCACATTGCATTTTTCACGAAATTCCTAATGTAAGACCCTTGAAGGGATCTTTATTCAACTATTTGTCATGTGTTGTGTCTCGGGATTGTGTAGAAGCTCTTGAAAGACGAAAATAGCTCCTCAATATACTCATGGCCTTGCAATGAAGTCAATGTCACACCCACCGATATGCATGATAGCAATAATTCACGTCTGTTACCAAAATGCAATAACTTTCATATTTAATTCCGTTTAGGGTCATTAATAATTTGAATTGTGGTACACAATTGCAGAACGGAGCAGAGAAGTTGAGGTCCCTGCAAGTGGTGGTCGGAAGCCTGGCATTGGGATGGACTGTCCTCGGTTTGCTCTTCTAGAGATATGCCCTGTTCTATTATTATTATTATTATTTTTTTAATATTTTATTTTTCCCCCATGTTCCTTGTATGACGGGTTCACATCTGGTGCTATTTACCATTGGTTCTTAAACTAGTTTTGTGTTACTGGATGGTTTCGGCTCGTTTTGGGATCTACCACATTGGCATTGTATTATTCTTTGGGAGAGTTTGAGGGGACACTTTGTAGCTTTCTGTTGACTACTATTTTATTTTGAATTATTGTGGGTCCTTATTTCATTAATTTTCCCGTTTGAATTAATGCTTTACACAGAATTGAACCCAGTAGGCAACTGGCAAAGGCCGATACTTAAGGGTTTGGATTCAGTGTATAAAACTCAGTATCATGCTAAGATAATCCACACCTTTGAATGGAAGATTAGAAGGTTTGGATTGAAAATTGAAAAGATGCTACTGAAATTTCCAAAATGACCTCATTAGGCACTTTTTCAACTTTCAATTCAAGTCATCCAATTTCTCATTTAAGGGTATACATTACTTTGGCATCTCTCATTTAAGGGTATAGATTATCTTGGCGTGGTACTAAGTTTTATCAACTCAGCACCGAATTCAATTCTGATAGGTAATTACTGACTTCTTAATTGTATTATATTTTAGTTTGAGTCTGGTTCCCATGACAATTTTTTATTGCCTATTGGCTATTGCAATAACAAAGAGAAAAAATAATAATAGAATGCTCACTCTCTTGCACACGTGGATACAAATGTAAAATGTAGGACCATGTCCACGTGGACCACATGTCTGACAATTGGGATATCTTGTCATTGCAAGATGTAGTGAAACTAACCTCTGAAAAACTGTAACCCTCTATTTATTAACTACAGATGCTATCATCATTAAGATTGTAGGTAGTTGTGAAATCAATGATAGGGAAAAATCAATGGCCGATAGCTCACTCTTTTAGACACGTAGACACATTGCAAATGCGGGTTTTTGCAGCATTTGTTATGGTTGTGTTTCTTGATCGCAGACTATCCCCTATGCTTTTTCCTAATTTCATAAACAACGCATGATACATGTCTCTAAGTACATTAAAGCATAGGAATGTGAAACCAAGCTTTTGCTTAGGATTTTTTTTTTTTTTTCTCCGCTTCGCTGAGACAAGCTTCAGCTTAGTTGCCATCAAGGTTGTTCACCAAAAAGAGGTCAGCAGAAACCTAGACCACCCAAACCCACCCCAGCCTGGTACCACAAGGGCTGGTAAAAAGTCAGCAGTTCAGCTTGCACAAAAACACTTGTGAATAGGTTTGTCTTTCAGCCTCAAGAGTTGTCGCTTGTAAGGATAATCTTGTAGTCCAATGGACTAAACTAAATATGAAACCCAAAAGATCTACATCATGATCGATGTTAAGCAGTTTAATTATGTCTTGACGATGTATTATTGGGAGGAACTGTTGCACTATGTATTTTTATTGGAGTAATTGAGAAACTATTTTCATTACAACAAATGGAGTCTAAAAGAAAAAGGATTCCTCTTCTTACCAAAGTGCCATTATTAGATCAAAAGGGAAGAATCGAATGTCTTGAGGAGAAAGAAATCATGGTGACTTTCGAGTCACCTGCCAAAAAAGTTGAGACCGTAAAAAGCACTGTGAATCTAATTCCTTGTAACTACAAGTCATTCTACTGTCATATGTTACGTAAAGAAAAGAAGCATAGAAGGGCCGAAAGCTAAGATGGACAAGCAATTGAGGCATTGCTTTTTAAAGCAATTATAATCTTCCTAAAGTGCGAAGTACATGAAGTAGGATACCCCATGGGGATTGTGTATCTTCTTGGCCAATTATTTCGCATTTTTTACTTGGAAGACTTTGGTTAGCTTGGTCTTAGAATCATTTGCAGAGGATAGTGGCTAGCGTGCTGGTAAATTTTTATGTGGTTGGAGACTTGGGATTTGTTATTATTAGTATTTATTATTATTATTATTATTACTTTAAATTATTGGAGACTTGGGATTGAATTTTGCTTTTATTAGAGATTTTGGAAGAGTACTTTTCCTTCTTGTAGTACATGGGTCCGAGTGAGCTGTCTCTGGGACCTAAAAAGGGAAACAAAATTATACAATCCGAAACAATCTCTCTAATTTTAATGAGGTGGGGAATGATTCCATCAATGGCAGATATGATAAAATCCGTATTAAGGAGCAGTGTATGACAAGGGGAGGTGAAGTCATTCTAAGCATGACAAGGGAAGTAAATTCAAGTGGAATTGCAGTAGCCAAATGATACGAAAGTTGCAATTGAATAAAGTAATTAAAGTGCCGACCCAAAGTAAATAAAGTAATTAAAGCGTTCTTGTTATAGTTGATTAACTGATTCTTCCCCACATTGTTTAGGAAAATCTTTGATAGCATGACTAGGAAGGTAAGGATCATACAAAGTACCCTTCAAAAAAAAAAAAAAAAAAAAAAAAGTGTCGATGGGATGATGGCTTATTGACATTCTTCTCACTTATTTAGTAACTGATTCTTCCCCACATTGTTTAGGAAATCTTTTGATAGCATGACTAGGAAGGTAAGGATCATACAAAGTACCTTCAAAAAAAAAAAAAAAAAAAAGTGTCGATGGGATGATGGCTTTTTGACATTCTTCTCACTTATTTAGTGAGAGATTTTAAATTCAAACTTATGAATGAACATGGATACCCATTTATTAATATTTGAAAATTTAAAAATTAAAGGTAGAATTATAGATTCTACGGGTTGTCGGAGAACAAGAAGGAAAAGAAAAAGAAAGAGTGAGCATATTAGAAAGAAAATGCTTGGTGAATGGGTGAGTGGTCCTTCTAATAAGAAGTGGACTCTAATAGCAAAACGGCGGATGATGTAACACTGCTCGGCAGTATTCTGTAGATGGCCGGTGGGGCACTTATCCTCAAGATGATGCGTACATGGTAATTTTCTAGGCTGCTAAGCCAAAACCAATGGGACTTGAAGAAAAAGTGACCTACGAGTGTGGGTGCAGTAAAGATAAGCTGTGCAGTGTGAGAGTTTTTCTTTAGTCTCAGGTCTTCAAGTTTACCTATGGACTAGCTACGACACTCATCAAGAATCCATCTATTCAAGTCGATCGAAAATCTTTAACATATAATAGAAGGGAGTCTGATAAGGAAGTCTGTACTTCTTAGTTTAGGGAGCCTGATAAGGAAGCTATTGGAGCAGTTTTTTGTCCTCCTTTTCTCTATGTAAGCTAAGAAGCTAAAATAAAAAGCCTCTTGGAGATGCTTTGAAGGCATTGGGGTTTCGGTCTCTCAACTGGTCCCCTTCCTTACCAAATCTCAAAAATCAACCTTATATTAACAGTAATATACAATGAATACATTTCACACATGATATTATTTAAAAAAAAAAAAAAAAGAAAAAAAAAAGAAGTAAGCAAAAATCAGTTAAAACATAAGAGTCATCTTCCCCTCCCTCCTCGTCCTCAAATTCATCAATTAGGATTTAGGGTTTTGAGGACATAATTTTGTATTTAATTCTTAAAAGCCTTTGGAAAAGGTCCACTTAGCATTTGTTTATTCTTAAGCCTTTGAGTGGAATGCATTTTCATAGAGCAAATAGTACCTTTTTTTTTTGGCCAAGCGATAAAAGAACACACACTCATGCAACATGCATTTATGCCAAGTCGAAATCAAGAATATTGATCACTCCAAACCTTACGTCCATGTAAGAATGGAAGATGTCAAGAGGCTAAGGGCCATTGGCAATATAGCAACGATACTCTCTTGCAATGCATAGTAGAGGTGTTTAGTGGTTTAGGTTAAAACCGAGAACCAAACCAAACCAAACAAAATCGGTCGGTTTGGTTTAGTTTGGTTTTTTTTTCATTAGGTTTGGTTTTGGTTCTAATTTTAGAAAATTGAATTAAAACTGTTTTCACGTTTAAAAAACCAAAAACAAACCGAAAAAACCGAAAATATAATATATATATATATAATTTTATATATTATATATTAAAAACTTTAGTTTGTAAATTTTCTATTCTAATAAGGGAAGAATAGGTGATGTACGGGTAAAATCTGCTCCTCGAACTACGTGTTGATGATGGAGCTTGCTCCCTCGCCTAGACCTGCAATCAACAAGCTTGGAAAATGGGTCCAGGCGAGGGAGCGAGCTCCATCATCAACACGTAGTTCGGGGAGCAGATTTTACCCCGTACAATTTGGCGCCGTCTGTAGGAACCATCGCGATAAGATGGCTACACCACCTCCGCCCACCTTTGGGCGAACCAGATCTGGAGCGAACTTTACTCGCGTAGACCAAGCCATTACAGGCGATGCTGGGAAGCGAGCAGAAACCCAGCCTTCACAGACCAACCCGCCATTGCTTGCGGCGGGAACCAGTCAGCTTCCTCCGATTCAGCAACATCAGATCTCCCCTGAAATGTCTGCTGTTCTGCATTCTCTCGATGACCAGCCTGTTTTGAAAGCCGCCTTCGATAAGGCTGTGACAAACAACCCCAACCCAGCGGCGGTAGTGGAACTGATTGCAACCATGCAATCAGAGATTCAATCGGCGCAGCTCGCAAAGCTGAATGCAGAGCAAAATTATCACCGCTACCTCCAGCGGACTTTTGCCTCTCGCGGAGTCAATGTCGTCGCTGAGGAAGCTAGCCAAACCAGTCCACTCCGTCGCACTGGGCATCAAGAGAGCTCACCCAGGCCCGGGGCCTCGCACCACCACCACCGCAGCAGACATGACGATCAGCCACGATTAACTGATCCAAAACAGAGACATTTGGGAGGGGGAGATGAACAACATCATGCGCTGATTCAGAAGTCCCCAGAACGCAGTTCAAGGCGTTCAGACCATGCGCGAAGGTGGAATGAGGACCACCCAAGACCTCGCTCTCAGGTGCGTTCTGGGCACGAAGTTCACAGAGAGGAGAGACGCTATCACCGGTCTCGGTCTCTTGAAAGAAGGGGGGAGAGAAGTACTGGGGGGACAAGCAGAAAGCACTCTCGGTCACCCAGGCGTGAAAGAAACGAGGAAGAAGCCTCCAAAAGACACCGGGGTAACCAGAGTAGAGGAGGAGAGAGACCTGAAAGCCTTGCTGTGGCTTGGAGCCCATTCACACGGTGGATTCAAAAGGTCCCAATCCCACGAGGGTATTCCGAGATAACTTTTACTCTTTACTCTCTTTCAATAGACCCCGATCATCATTTGAATTATTACTTGCAACGTATGTCGTTATATGTTGGAAATGAGGGTTTTCTCTGCAAAATATTTCCTATGAGTTTGGGGGAAGTGGCTTTAAAGTGGTGGGCCAAGATCCCAGATGAATCTATTGACAGCTGGCACGAACTGAGAAACCTGTTCAAGAAAAGGTTCATCACTAGCTGCAAATTCCCGAGGACCATGCAGAACCTATATGAGCTGAAACAGAAAGATGGGGAAGGACTTCGGGAATACTCTCAGAGGTTCTGGGAGGTCTACAATGAGATTGACGAGCCCATTGAGAAGAATGCAATGGATCTGTTTCGTCTCGGGTTGAGGAAGCCATCACCTCTGTTTAAGGAGCTCACTGTCAATCCCCCCAGAAACCTAGCCAAGCTACTCTCCACTGTAGCCAATTATTCCAAGTTGGATGATTTTTACACCCCACAGTCTGCCAAAGCTAGCGAAAAAGATGACAAGAGGAAGGACTCCAAGCCACAAAGAGACAATCCCCGAGGAGAGAAATCTAGGCCACCCACCAATCCAAACCAGGCCATCTTCACTGTATTTACTCTCCCCATCTACAAGTTAATGAAGGCACTGGAGAATAGGGACTTCTTCCAAAAACCTCGACCTATGTTCGCGGAGCCCGAGAAGAGAAATAAGAAGTTGTTTTGCAGTTACCACAAGGATCATGGCCACAGGACAGAGGACTGTAAGGTTCTGAAGTACAACCTCGAGGCCTGGGCCAAGGAAGGGAAGCTCGATGAATTTATAGCCCGAAAGGACAAAGGACAGCCATCCGAACAGAAAAAACCCGAGAACAGGGCTCCTCAATCCACTCAACCAAAGATCCTCGGGAGGATTGATATGATCACCGGAGGATATGAGGAAACCGCCCTGTCAACCAGCCAGCTTAGGGCGCAATATAGGATGGTTTGTCAAGATGCTGAAGTCAGTGATATTGGGGATGAGCCAGTACTACTACCTCAGAGTGAGGGAGAAAATGGAGAGAAACTGCTTTTCTTCGGGGATGCCGAGACTGATGGGACGGTGCGCTGCCCGCACAATGATGCTCTAGTTGTCCACATGCTCATAGGGAACTATGGCGTGGGCAAAGTCTATGTGGATAACGGGGCATCTGTGAACGTCATGTTTCAGAAGTTGTTCAGTCAACTCGGGCTTAAGGACTCCGACCTGAAGCCCTGCCACGTCAGCTTGAAAGCTTTTAATGGCAACATGACTTTCCCATTGGGACAGATAACGCTCCCAGTTCGGGCGGGGCCAGTGCAATCCATGGAAACGTTTGTGGTGATCCAGGAAAGGTCAGCTTACAATGTGATACTCGGGCGACCCTGGATTCATGCCATAAAGGCTGTCCCATCCTCTTACCACCAATCTATCAGGTTCCCGAGCCCAGAAGGAATTATGGAGATAGAGGGAAACCAGGCGGCGGCCAGGGAGTGTTTTCTGGCAGAGTATGCAGGCCACTCAGCACCTTCCGAGGACAAACTGAAGTCCAAGGTCCCACGCCTTCCCAGCTCGGGAACTGGCAGAATCAAAGCCCCGAGGCAAGAGCCTGAGCAGAAGAAAAAAGCTAAGATTGATGAGGTCCCCTTGTAGCAACGAAAGGGAGAACGGCCCGGAGTAGAAGAAACAGCTCTGGAACCCGCAGACAGAACAGGGGAGGAGTTAGTGAAGAAGATAATCAATCCTGATGATCCAGAGAGGTTTTTCTGGATAGGAAAGTCATTAAGTGAAACCGACGCAGCAGAGCTGTTCGAGTTTTTGAAGAATAACATCGATGTATTTGCTTGGTCACCCCATGAAATGCCAGGAATCGATCCCAGAATTATTACTCATGAGTTGCAAGTTAACCCGAATTACAAGCCAGTGGTTCAGAAGCAACGAAGATTGTCCGGTGATAGAGCCGAAACAGTTTCTGCCGAGGTCGATAAGCTCTTGAAAGCAGGGTTCATCAGAGAAGTAAAGTACCCGAGTTGGCTGGCCAATCCTGTATGTGTGAGAAAGAAGACAGGGGACTGGCGAGTCTGTATCGATTTCACGGACCTCAATAAAGCGTGCCCAAAGGACAGTTTCCCCTTGCCTAAGATTGACCAACTTATAGACTCTATCTCGGGGTATGAGAGACTGAGTATATTTGATGCCTACTCGGGCTACCATCAGATTCCCATGGCAGAACACGACCAAGACAAGACGGGGTTCATTACTCCTAGAGGAACGTACTACTACAAGGTGATGCCGTTCGGGTTGAAGAATGCAGGGGCCACCTACCAACGTCTTGTTAGCAGGATGTTTGAAGGACTGATTGGCAAAAACCTTGAGGCGTACGTTGATGACACTATTGTTAAGAGCAGCTCGGAGAAAGATCACCTAGCAGACCTAACTGAGGCTTTTGCCCGACTCAAGGAGTATGGGATGAAGTTAAATGCGAAGAAAAGCTCATTTGGAATAGGCTCGGGAAAATTCCTAGGTCACTTAGTTTCAAGAAGGGGGATCGAAGCAAATCCAAGTAAGATTGAGGCGATAAGAACCTTACGTACTCCAACAACGGCCAGGGACGTCCAACAGTTGAACGGGATGGTGGCAGCACTCAGCAGATTCATCTCGAGGTCATCAGACGAATGCCACCCATTCTTTCAAATACTAAAGAAGAGCACTAACTCGGGATGGAACACGGAATGCCAAGAGGCTTATCAAAAGTTAGTGGCTCATTTAGAAAAACTGCCCACCCTGACCCACCCTTACCACGGGGAACCTCTTTACCTCTATCTTGCTGTAACAGCCCATGCACTCAGTGGCGTTCTTTTAGCCCAGCGCCACCTTACTCAAGCACCAATCTATTATATTAGCAAGACACTATTAGACGCTGAAACCCGTTATCTGCCCCTTGAAAAACTACTCCTAGCCCTTGTCACAGCCTCCAGAAAACTCCAACACTACTTCCAGTCTCATCCTATCATCGTCCTCACCAACTACCCACTGAAAGATGTGCTCCGCAGAGCTGATTTGTCAGGACGCGTCTCAAAGTGGGGGGTGGAACTCAATGCTTACGACATTCACTTCCAGCCTCGACCTGCCATAAAGGGGCAAATATTGGCTGATTTTTTGGCTGAATTCGCGGATCCTATTTCCAGTTCGGGACAGACAGCATTCAAATCCTCTCTGCCCGAACTGGGGGGGAAAGACAATATAAACACAGAGAAGAGGAAGAGATGGGAGCTCAAAGTGGATGGTGCATCTAATGCGAAAGGTGCAGGTCTGGGAATTGTACTGACAAATCCTGAATGAGAAATCATCGAGCAAGCAGTGAGACTTATGTTCCCAGCCTCAAACAATGAAGCAGAGTATGAGGCAGTTGTGGCAGGACTAGGGATGGCCCAAGCAATGGGGGTAAAAGAGCTGACAGTATACAGTGACTCCAGGCTCGTGGTTAACCAGTTAAACAAAGAATATGAAGCCAAAGATGAAAGAATGGCTGCGTACATGCACAAGGTATGGGAATTGGCTGCGAAGTTCACCAGTGTGGAGTTCAAACGCTTTGTGAGGGATCAGAATAGACATGCAGATGGGTTGGCTACCCTGGCCGCAGCGTTGGAAACAGATACCCCTCGAACCATAAATGTCGAAGTGTTGCAAGAGCCCAGCATCGGGACAGAAGATCTCATTTCGGACATTCGGTCTTTGACACCGAGCTGGATGGACGAGATAATTGCATATCTACAGAGGGATGAACTACCCGAGGATCGCAATCAGGGTCACCGAATTCGCGCTAAATCAGCTCGTTTTTGGCTATCTCCCTCGAGCTCTCTCTACAAAAGATCCTACACGGGACCATACCTGAAGTGCGTACATCCAGACCAAGTGCTGGACCTGCTGGCTGAACTCCACGAGGGATCATGCGGAGGTCATGCAGGAGGGAGATCACTAGCCCATAGGGCAAACACTCAGGGCTACTGGTGGCCATACATGCAGAAGGATGCTATCAGGTATGTGAGGAAGTGCCCGAAGTGCCAGATGTTTGCTGACAAAATACACCAGCCTGCTCAGGAGTTGCATCCCATATCCAGTCCATGGCCTTTTGCACAATGGGGGTTAGATCTTGTGGGTTCACTGCCCACAGCCTCGGGGAATAGGAAGTACTTGTTCATTGCAACTGATTATTTTACCAAATGGGTAGAGGCCATCGCGCTCGCATCAATTAAAGATTCAGACATTATCAAGTTCCTTTGGGAAAATATTATCACTCGCTTCGGGATCCCGAGAGCTTTCGTATCGGATAACGGAACTCAGTTCGACAGTAAACGAACTCGGGAATTCAGCGCAGAACAGGGAATTCAATGGTGGTACTCTAATCCGAGTTACCCGCAGTGCAATGAGAGGCCACCAACAAGATTATAGTCGCAGGGATAAAGAGAAGGCTAGACAATGTCAAAGGGGCTTGGCCTGATGAGCTACATTCCATACTATGGGCATATCGAACTACTCCGAGGAGGTCCATAGGAGAAACTCCATTTTCCATGACCTATGGGATGGAAGCAGTTATACCAACAGAGTTGGGTCTACCAGGTCTCAGAACCGAATCTTATGACGCGGCAACAAATGAACAGGTTCTGTCTCAAGATCTGGACTTAGCAGAAGAAAGAAGGGAAAGGGCTCGAATTAAAATGGCATCTTACCAACAAGAACTGAAAAAATATTACAATCGAAGAATAAAGTCAAGGGAGTTCAATGTCGGAGAGTTGGTACTCAGACAAGTCAACGCTGGAACCAGAAATCCTGCAGACGGGAAGCTCGGGGCGACATGGGAAGGTCCTTACGAGGTCATCCACGTCGGGGGTACAGGTTCTTACAAACTAAAAAGCTTGGAGACCGGACAAGAGCTCCCGAGATCAGTTAATATAGCTAACCTAAGATTGTTTTCCCGATAGCTAAAGTTGTAATTACATTCAATGATTGTTCAATACAAGTTCAGAGGTTATTCAGGAACGTCATCGCTTGTTTATCATTCGAGCTAAAGGCATTTTCCCCAGCAACGAGTCGAAGTCAGAAATTGCCCAAGAATGGGTACAAGTCTCACCTAATAAATGGCTTGAGCACGCTGAACCTAAGAATGGGTTAAAAACAAAGTCTTGCCCAAGAGTGGGTCCAAGCAAAATTGCCTAAGAATGGGCACAAGTCTCACCTAATAAATGGCTTGAGCACGCTGAACCTAAGAATGGGTTAAAAACAAAGTCTTGCCCAAGAACGGGTCCAAGCAATGCTGCCTAAGAATGGGCATAAGTCTCACCTAATAAATGGCTTGAGCACACTGAACCTAAGAATGGGTTCGCAACAAAGTCTCATCTAAGAACAGGCTCAACACAACGGCATACCAACAGTTCACACACATCAACAAGGGACTTTATCCCGAGAGCACGTTCAAACAGACAGTCACCATAAAAATAAAGGACGCATACACGCAAGAAAGAAAAATTCTGTATTTCATTCCAATAGAAAAAGTATTACAATGGTCTGTACAGATTGGGGCATTCAGCCAGAAGAAATGAAAAAGAAAAAACCTAAGTAGCTACATTCTCCCCCGAGTTCCCGGCAGCCGGAGCAATGACCTCGGGAGCCGCGACGGGATCTGTAGAGACAGGCGGGACCACGGGAGTCTGAGGAAGATCAGGGATAGCCTCCGTGGTGCTCTCCGTTGCATTTACGGGTTGGTCCCCGTTGGCAGCGACTGAAGTGTCATCGGGGACGTCAACGGTCCTCTCGGCTTCAATGGTGGCATTAGGCTGGGACGTGACCTCGGGATTGTTCTCCCCGGCCTCATCACCGCCAGCAACCTCCATCTCAGCTTCCCCGACATCACCTCCCTCGGGATCGTAATCCGGGGGAATATCCCTCCTTTCAAAAGGAATATCGGCAATGCCAGGAAATTGGGCAGATGCCAACTCGACCAAGGTCTCCCACGCAAATTTGTAGGTGACCTCGAGCTCGGTGGTCAACTGCCCAACGAGGGAAGCCTTCACGCTTTCCCTCTCCTCAGTCACGGCCTTCTTCACGGAGGCCTTCTCCTTCTCTACCTCAGCCTCAAGAGCCCGGACCTTACTCGCCAGCTCGCGCTTCTCCCGGGCCAGCCCGTCCTGGGCATCCTTCGCCTTCCTCAGCTCGGCCTCCAAATCTGCATAGTCCTTCCTCGTGAGTTCCAGTTTGCTGATGGCACTCTCGGCTGTAGACTTGAGAGTCTCGCATTCAGACTTTACCTTCTGAAGTTGAGACATAGCAGCACAGCAGTTGGCCTCAGCCTCACCTAGCTTCTGATCGTACTCACTCCGGACTTTGGCGAGCTCGAGCTGCAACTTGTTGTCCTCCTCCTCGAAGCGATCGCCCGCCAGCAAGATTTGTTGGCAGCCCTATACAGACATCAGCAAGTCAAAAATAGGGTTGAACAGCAAGTAATGGAAATCACAAGAGGACGGAACTTACTCGGTAAAGACTGGTAAACCCGAAGCGGAGGTTGTCGAGGGCGGACCTCTTCCTGAAGTGCTCCATGTCCGCCGGCAACCTCATGGGGTTCCCCAGCTGCTTGAAGTTGTACTCCGCAGAGAAGGAGCTGGTAACATCCTTATCTGCGGGTACGGGGAACTGCACACACGAACAGAGACATAAAGTCAGTCAGAATTCGTGATAGACTTCCGGATTTAAGACAGTTATAAACTCAAAAGAATTGAAGATTTACCTCGGGGAATTTTGCTAACACACCAGCACGGGAAGAGGCGCTCCCACCTCCGGCCGCCGGGGCGTTGGCACCCCCCTGCTCAGGCCCTTGCACAGCGGGTTGCTACTCGGGGACCGCAGAGGGTTTCCGGGGCTTCGTGGGAGGAACCAGTGGAGCCTTCCCCTTCCCAGTAACCTCGGGCGCCTGGGGCCTGCCCACGTCCTGCCTCTTCATGGCGCCCGACAAAAGTTTGCCACTGTTGGGGTCAGTGGACTTCTTGCCGCCATCCCGACCAGACCCAGGAACAGCAACAGCAGCAGTCTTGCCAGCTCTCTGCTGCTGCTGATTCTGCCGCTGTTGCTGCGGCTGCTGATTCTGCTGCTGCTGATTCTGCTCAGCAGCCTTCTTTTCCTGAGCCTCTTTCTCCGCCGCCCTTCTCTCAGCAACCAGAGCCCTCAAATTCATCCCAGAGTCTTTCTGGGTCCTCTGGCTGCCGGAGTCTGTTCTCTGTCTCTTGGCGGGGGGGGGGGGGGGGACGGGAGCCTCTCCTCTCCATGGCTTGGGAGACAGTCTCCTCAGAGCTGGAGCTCTCAATGACGAAGGGGGCGCGGCGAGCCGTCTTGCCGGAGGGCCTAATCTCCTCAGCTCCCTCCCCTTCAGGTCGGAGGCGGATCCCTTCTTCCTCCTCTTCCTCTTGCTCTCCTCTCTCCACGTCCTCTTCCACCACACGGGTCAGCTCGTCGTCAGGCTGCTCCCAATGGGGGTAACTCGCCTTCCCCCAAGTCTGGTACCGCGCGTGGTAGTTGAGCAAGGTCTCCGCTGCACGGCAACGCTGGCTGACTTGATATCCGAGCAGTCTCTCGTTATCCTCCTCGTTCAGCTTGTCAGCGGGCTCGTTGGCGTGAGGAGCTGCTAGAAAGAAACATGACATGAGTATCAATATTAAGTCCAAGATTCAACTCGAGGTCATATAAAACAGGAAAAAGCAAAATGACATCGCTGATTTCTTACAGCTAGAGCCTCTCTCTCGGGGAATGATGGGAGGATCAGGGGGAAGAGTCCCATCTACGGGCCCGTACACGAAGACCATAATGTCATGAGCTCCCGGGTTGGAGTCTGGAATGTGAGTGACAAAGGGTTTCTTCCTGCGCTTGAGGGAGAGGTAAACATCGGGTTTATTTTTAAGGGCGCAGATTTTGTAATGGTGGAGGATCTCCCGCACCCCGACAGAAGTCTCTAGAAGCTGATTAAGGACATGAACCCCCATGATGATCCTAAAGGAGTTCAGCCCTAGCTGGGTTGGGACTATTCCACAGTAGAGGAAGAAGTCATTGAGAAGGTCAGGGAAGGGGACACGAACTCCACCCTCCATGAAAGCAGCAATGGGAACGGGGAGGCCATCCTTGGCATCTGACCTAAAGACGTCCTCCCCGGGCTCAGCAAAGCGGAAGCTAAACTTCCCGTCTTCAAAGCCGTATAAGGCCTTAAACTCTGCTACCTTTGCAGGGTTCCCCCTAATGTCATAAAAAGAAGACATCTGCCAAGATGAAAGGGGAAGGTTAAATGCAGGGATAACTCAACCCATGCCAACATGTCCCGACCTAAAACTCCATGATCAAGCTCTAACAGGTATGTTACCCCTGCCCTGACAGACCCTAAAATTTTTCTAAGTGTCAGCTCGGGGAACATTCAACTCGGTGTTGGGAAAAGACTAAAAAGGACACCAAAAACTTTTTTCTCAAGTTTACCCCGAGATGGAGTTTTTCAAACCCTAAAAGGCGGGAAAATCAGTATCTTGGTGATTTGCCCCAAAAACCAGAGGAAAACCCTAGGATTACGAAGCAAACCCCAAGAACATCTCCAACAACCGCAAATAGAAAAATACACCGAACAAATTGAAGAATAAAAAACAAAAACCAGTTATACCTTCACAAAGATCAAGCGGTGGTCAAAAAAGCTGTATCGCCGGAAAAACTGTGCGGCACGGCGCTGAAACCTCCAAAAGTTGTTCTTGGAAGGGTGAAGCGAGCAAGAAGAGCACCAGCAGAAAATAACACCGAAGAAACGGTTTGCAAAGGCAATGAAGGAGAGCAGAACGGATCTTCTCCCACAGGCGAACGGCGTAGACAGTGGATTCCGGTGGAAAATACGGTATTTTCTTGGAGAAGACAGAAAGAAAAAGCAGAGAAAGTAGAGAGAGAAAACGGAGAACAGGATGCAGAGAGAAAAGGCAAAGAGTAGAGAGAGAGTGCAGAAGATAAAATGAGCAGTAATCTGTTTCCCTCCAAAGACATAATGCTTCTGGCGCATTAAATGCAGATTGTACGGTCCCAAGGCACATGACGTCAGCGCCTTGGAATACGGAAAGGCTTAACCGCCTCTTTGCCAGGTAAGCCCTAGAATGCCAAGCGGCATAGGGGCACAGGGAGAAACACTTAGCAAAACAAAATTATGACAAGTCCCAACTCGGGAATGTCATAATTTGGGGCAAATTGTGTGGAAATATCTCTGAACCGAGGTTTCAGCTCGGGATGGAAGGTTCAGGCCTGAAGCGCTGACACGTGGCGAAGATTGCTCAACCAGGCCAACCACAACGCACGTGATTCACCTCCTAAAATCCAGCTCGGGGCAAGGGGTTAAATCACTTCACTTGACACGTGGAAGGCCCTCACGCTAGGACCCGCTGCAAAGCACGTGATCTTCCAACTCGGGACCTGACCTTCACCTCGGGACACCTGTCTTATGACTCACGCTACAATCCAAATCCTACTACAGTCCAAAACTGTCCTAGCAGCTGTAATTCCTGACACAGCGGTTACAAGAAACCACGGTTCCCTGGCCAACCATGGTCAATAAACTATGGTCAGACGGTTATGGGTAAACCATGGTCAGATCTGACCTAACCCAAGCAGTTATCTGACCTCACATGGTCAGTCCGTACAGGTGGGTATAAAAAGAATACGATACAGCCTAATTTGGTAAGCTACAGTACCCTAATTCTCTGAGATTCATCTTCTTCCTTGCCTCATTCTCCCCAGTACAGCTTTCTGACTTAAGCTTTGGAGAGGGCACGGCCAAAACCCACCTTGGCCTACCCTCTGACCCATTTTCCAAGCTTGTGATTGCAGGTCCAGGCGAGGGAGCGAGCTCCATCATCAACACGTAGTTCGGGGAGCAGATTTTGCCCCGTACAGTATATTAATTGTCATCTCATACACACAAAATAATTTTTTCAACAAATCAAATCTATACATACACATATCTCATGTAATTAATGCTTCTTTTGATCACAACAATATAACCTCTTTAGTTTAGCAAGAAACTACAAAATAATTTATAATTTCAGTTGAAATTATATCAATTTCATCAATCTAAAAATGCATATCTCTTGCCAAAACATTGTGGCATATAATTGATAATATCACAAAATATCTCATACCTGAATCGCCGTTGCATCTCACAACCTGCAAAATATAATTCAAAATAATACACATAAGCCTCATGCCAAATGTATTCTACCATACACATATATAAGCCTCATGCCAAATGTGTTCAACGATACACAAAGGCTTCATGCCAAATGTGTTCTACCATTCAGCCACAACACATATGTCTCCTTGCAATATGTGTATACAGATCACGGCCTACTTGCTCAATGAGTCTGTATATTAGTGCGCTAACTGCGGGATATGCTCAATCTCGGCTGTCTCCCATCATCAACATTTTAATTTATCTCAATCAACAGATATAAATCCAACAATATAAATGTGCCACAATGACACATCATAAAATTCAACATAACAAATCACAATAATAAACCATCTCATTGATTTATTTCAACATCATAAGCTATGATAAACCTGAAATAATAAATCATCTCATTGATTTATTTCAACAGTCATAGATCATAATAAACTTCAAATATCAAAACAGTTCATTGATTTATTTCAACAGTTATAAGCTACCATAAGCTTAAAATAATAAATCATCTCATATCGCCACATACGAATTTCTCATTTCCATCATTAAGCAACCCTTTGCCTTCAATGATTAGGATTATGATCATATGAAACTCTAATTTCTTTAATTGATTTGTCATCGAAATTCTCAATAATAAGTCTAAAATCTATAACGTTCAACTTACAAATCAATTCTTTTAATCACACCTATCTTTATGAATTTAAAAGTAATAATTCAAGTCTTTACTCATGGAAATATTACTTGAATTTTAATTCTCAGAGTTGGTTCCAACCAATCTTATCATTCTTCCCTATCATAGGGGTAAAATGTAAAAATACAAATTTTTAGTGAAATTTCCACTTTATGACCCCTTTTTAAATATAAGGTAGTTCTAAAAAATTTTTGGTCCAAACTATGCAAAAATCAGAGATCATTAGAACCATTTTGGATAAACAGGGGCAAAATAGTCATTTAACTCAATAGGGGTAAAATTTCTAATTTTTATGAAATCTGACCAAATTCAAATAAATTATAGTGCTCTTTAGCAGGAGCATTATGGTTTAAGTTTCATTACAATCGGACTTAAAATGAAGATTTTATAATCATTCAAAGTCAGTTAAACTGGGTCAAATAAGTCAAACGGTTAAGAATCCGGTTCAAATGGGCCAAATGAGTCAAACCAGGTCAAAATCTAGTTCAATTGGATCAAACCGGGTTAGAATCCGATTCAAATTGGTCAAAATCCGGTTCAAATGGGTCAACCGAGTAAACTGGGTCCAACTGGGTCAAACCGGGTCAACCCAGTCAAACTGGGTACTGTTCATCTTCTTCACCTATACCCTGTTCGTTTACAAATTTTTGAATTTCCACTGAACTTTGAAAAATCACAGAAGTCTCATTTTAACTCCAAAAATCTTGGTTTAAGATGCTATAGAAAGATCAGAAAGTGTACTATTTATAAAAAATGCAAAATCAGGTTTCTATGGTTTTCAAAAATCGTTTAATTAAAGCTAAAGTTTCTGCTGTAAAAGTCTAGCTTCACCATTTCGAAAATTCATAACTTATTCTAGAGTTCATAAAAATCCATGAAAATTTACAGCAATGTAATTGACTATATCAGGAATCTTTCCACCAAATTCTAGCTTGATTGGTTAAGTATAGAGAGAGAACTAAATTTCTGAAGTTTCTTGGAAGCCATTAGAGCTTCCTTCAAGCTTTTAAAAATCAAGATATAGCTACGAAATCAACAGAACTCAAATTTACGCAAAGCATGATCATAATATAAGCTTAGTAAGTGATTCTCACCTAAATCTTCATATTTGAATCCCTTCCTAATCTTCTTCCCAAAGCACCCAAGAATCTTTTTCTCTCTCTTTCTCTCTCACTTTCTTTCTTTCTCTTTCTCTTTCTCTTTCTACCTCCATTCCAGCACGAAAATTAACCTTAAATATAACTCTATGCATGGGATGCCATTGACACATGGCTAAATCTCCATGCCAAATGTCCTTAGAAGATTGCCAAGTGTTGCTGCACCCCTCCCTTCTTTTGCCATTCGTCACTTATCTCAGGCCATTTGGCTCACTATCATGTGCCATTTGGCATCCTACCTCACAGCCCATATATCAACATGTATATATATATATATATCTATATATATATAGATATATCTATAATATGTGTGGGTGTATATATATGTGTGTGTGATTTTATTGGGTCGTTACAGTATGTTTTTCTTTTTTTTTTTTTTTTTTGGAAAAATTACACTTTGCCCCCTTAATCTTTAGGCCGAAATCATTTTTCACCCCTTATCTACAAAATCCTACAAATACCCTTCCGAATTACTAGAAGACTATACTTTTCATTAAACCGTTAAGTTACTGTGATAAATTTAAAAGAAAGAGTCATGTGCAATGCATATGATATAAGATTAACACATTTTATACCCAAAATGCCCTTTAATAAGGGCTCACGTGCTATCCCTCACCTTCACACACTCATTTTCTCTCTCTACCCATACAAATTAGATTTCTCCTCTCTTCTTTCAACCTCACACCCGCCCACTGATATTTTATCTCTCTCCTCTACAAATTCTTGAACCACATCCATAGCAGCAAAAGATTGGCAAGGATGAAAGTTTCCGCTCAAAGATCTTGATGATCGTGATGATAGTGCAACTATGAAGCCATGGAGATCAGCAGACGAAAAAGCAAAGAAGTGCTTTTGAATCTTCCTTGGGAAGCCTTTATATGGCTAGAAGTGGCACGATGGGAAAACACGGTAGGTATTTATGTCATTTTGCTTATCCACCCATAAGGGCATTATTATCATTTCATTTATTCTGTTGACGCCATCAACCCATAATCGTATTCCAGTAGCTTAGAGGGGTATTTGTAGGATTTTATAGATGAGGGATGAAAAATAATTTCAACCCAAATATTAAGGGGGCAAAGTGTAATTTTCCTTCTTTTTTTTTAATATTATTTTTCCACTCTTTTACTTTGCTGCCTTCTTCCATACGCCTCTCTCTCTTTCTATCTTATCAAGAATGCACTCTTTCAAGTGACTATTAGGAAGTCACCAAAAAAACCCCTCTTTATAGACTTTAGGAAGAAAATGAGTCAAACGTTCAGGTTGGAGCAACAGTTGGCAATGACCGTCATGACCGGAGATGAAGATGTAAATCCCCTCTGAGGATCGGACCCACCGCGGCTAGCATTGACTATGGTCTTAGTGTGAAAATGAGAAAAAGATCACCTGACCCGAAGTCCAGAAATTTGGTGCTGCTCTCTTTCTCTCTTTCCTTTCACGATCGTGTAAATAAGTGATCTTGAATTCGAGCCCCCCAAAAGGCTCGCACTCGCTCCGTGACTGGTTAACACGCGTCTCTCTGCCTCTATAAATCTCAACGGTGAAAGTGGCAATCTCTCTGTCTTTCTCTACCCCAATTCTCCTCTGCTCTTTCTCCCTCCCTCCCTCTCCCTCTCTATCTCTCTCTCTCTCTCTCTCTCTCTCTATATATATATGTATATATATATATATACATATACATAAAGGATGACTGACCAGAATGCCAATAATCATGCTGTCGCCGGCCAACCTCAGAACCCTGTTCGGGTATTTGTACCTTCAAGGAAAGCGTTTACTTTTGCTTGTGTGATATTAGCTTGCATGATTTCAATCTCGGCAGGTTATAGTGAGTCATCTACAATTCATATCTAGAGAAGGGTTTTTTTTTTTTTTTTTGGATTTTTCTTCAACTATTTTTGGTGTTGCAGATGTTGGGGCGATGACTGGAGCGGCCTCCTTGGTCAAAGCCGACCTCAAAATCACTGAGTTAGAATTCGAAATCCTCGTAGGCTTCGTTGTAGTCTTGAACCCGTTCATCGGCTGGACCTCTGACCGGCTTGGCCGTCGATACACGATTATCTTCGCCTCCGCCACCTTCTTCGCAGGCGCACTCTTCATGGGCCTCGCCACCAACTTCGCCTTACTCATTACGGGCCGCGTCATCGCCGGCGTCGGCGTCGGGTACGCTCTCATGGTCGCTCCCGTCTACGCCGCTGAACTTTCCCCGGCCTCGACGCGCGGCTTCCTCTCCTCGCTCCCTGAAGTCTTCATCAACGCCGGGATGTTACTCGCTTACATATCCAACTACGCATTGTCTAAGCTCCCGCCTCACTTGGGTTGGCGATTCATGCTCGGCGTTGGAGCCGTTCCCTCAGTGTTGTCAGTTGTTGCTGCAGCGTTAGGCATTACTGAGTCGCCTCGTTGGCTTGTTATGCAGGGTCGACTCAGTGACGCGAGGCGAGTTCTTAATAAAACTTCGAATTCTGATGCCCAAGTTCGCTCACGGCTTGCTGCTATAAGAGCCGAACTGGGACTAGAATCACTAGATGAGGAGTATACAGACGACGTGGATCAGATGCCGAAACGTCCTCACGGTGTTGCTGCATGGAAACAGTTAATCCTGCAGCCCACACCGTCCGTTGGTCGTATCTTAATCGTAGCCGTTGGTATAAATTTCTTCCAACAATCAACCGGTATAGGCGCTGTGGTTTTATACGGTCCAACAATCTTCGAGAAGGCGGGGATTAAGAATGAAAATAAAAAGCTACTGGCTCTTCTGGTCATTGGGTTATTCAAGCTAGCCTTTACCCTTATTGCTACTTTTGCACTGGACAAGATCGGACGGCGCCCTTTGCTTCTGGGTAGCGTGTGGGGGATGATCTTATCCCTGGTGGGCCTAGGAGTTGGGTTGACAATCATCGATCACTACGACGAGAAACAAACGTGGGCCACCGCGATGTGCATAGGCACCGTATTATCGTACATCGCGTCCTTCTCGCTTGGGATGGGTCCCATCACGCGGGTCTACACCTCTGAGATCTTCCCGTTGAGGCTTCGCGCACAGGGTGCTAGTATGGGATTGTTAGTGAACACGGTCACTAGTGGAGTCCTCTTAATGACATTCGAATCCCTGTACAAGGCCATCACCATAGGTGGGGTTTTCTTTGTTTACGCAGCGATCGCAGTGGTAGCTTGGTTATTCGTTTACAAGTTTCTACCAGAAACACAGGGTAGAACCCTGGACGAGATGGAAAGGTTGTTTGAGACCTTATAAAATTGAATCCGTACATTAGGGATGTAAAATTTTAGGTTTCCAGGTAGTTTATCAGCTCTGTTTTTGTTTTTGTTTTTTTTAAATTTTTTTGAAAAAAGGAAAAATAAAGACAAAAAATAAAAATAAAAATAAGGAGACGATCCCTTGTCCATTGTATTGGGAAGTGTCAGTTTTGAAATATATATATATATATAGAGGTGATCCCATTAGTACGCGCTGATGTAAGTTACATCAGCACTATGCATTGGGGTTGTACCCCTTGCATTGATTCAATACACCTCACATCTCACTAATGCACAAGGTACAACTCCCAATGCAGGTTTTGATGTAAGTTATATCAGCACGTGCTTACCTGAACATCATCCTATATATATATATATATATATATATATATACTAGCACAAAATATGATTGTCTTAAATATAGTCTAATATTGAGCTATATACGGAGTATATCCTACCAAAAATCTGCACAATGCAGGTTTTACCAATGCAGGTTTTGATGTAAGTTATATCAGCACGTGCTTACCTGAACATCATCCTATATATATATATATATATATACTAGCACAAAATATGATTGTCTTAAATATAGTCTAATATTGAGCTATATACGGAGTATATCCTACCAAAAATCTGCACAATGCGTAGGAATTGAAAAAAATGTGCAGCACGCACACAAACAAAGATAAACCAAAATAAACGTTCATAATATTGAACTTTTTTTTTTTTTTTTTGGCTAAGTTCATAATAAAAAGAGAGAGACAACGCTACTTTAGACGTGATATCTCATGACGGAGAAGACTGGACTTTTTACCCAGTCGTTACAAGTACGTAAGTTCAAGTACTAGTCTAATACTATATTATTATTTTTTTTATTAATAACATATATTATCTATATCTATATATATATATATATATATATAGTTTTTGTCTAGGGAAAAACCTATTTTCACACAATTTTTTACTATTATCAAACCTTTTCCTGACTTATGTTTATACCGTTTTACTCATACTAGCTCATAAAGGATGCATGTGAAAGCTGGAAAAATTTTAAAAAAAAAAAAAAAAAAAGTGCACAAACAGACCTTCCCTTTGTCACGATTTGAATCGCTTTTTCATTTTTTATCGCTAGAAAGGTTTCTTTCACATTATATATACATAGTTTTTGTCTCGGGAAAAACCTATTTTCACACAATTTTTTACTATTATCAAACCTTTTCCTGACTTATGTTTATACCGTTTTACTCATACTAGCTCATAAAGTAATGCATGTGAATGCTGGAAAAAAATTTTTTTTTAAAAATTTTTATCGCTAGAAAGGTTTCTTTCACATCGATGCCAAAAGGTTTCTTTCACATCAATGTCATCAATCATTCTGTCCTTTTCACTTTTAAAAAACCCAAAGTCCAAAAGTCGTTTTCAAAGGGAAGAATGGGAGATTTTATGCTCTCTCCAATAAAATTCTGACAATAATGGATACCCCCTTTAATATTTTTGAAATTATACTGATATCTATTATTTTACAAAGTAACCTATAAAGACACTTTTCTTTTTTAACTCTCATCAATTACTCCGTTAAATAAAGGAGACATTATGTCCAAATTTGTTCAAAATACCTAAGCTACCCTTGTTTGATGAATGCACATCAATATCAAAGATGGAGATAACTGGAGCACATTATTCTACTCTTAGTCTGTGTTGATCTTTATTGTATTATGGTTTTCCCAAAATTAGATCATACTCTCATTATGTTCCTAAGTTTTAGGAGAAAACCTCTCTTTATATATTTTTTTTCTAATTAAACTCTTTTCCACTTTGACTAAATGTTAAAAGTTCCCAAAAAATATAAGAAAATAATTATTATAATTCCAAAATACTTTTTGGTACCAAAAGGGGAAAAAATTTTCTTAATTGTTTCCTAAACAAAGTGAGATATATAATACAAATAATGATAACAAAAAAAATATATATATTCTATTTATTATTAATATGATTAGTAGGCTCCATTACCTTTTATTTTTATTTTTTCTATTCTAAGCCTAAGCTCCTTAAGTCCTTGTAGCAAAACCTTTTTTTTTCTCAAATTTGAAAAATAAAAATTAAATAAATAAATAATTTGAGGGTTCAAATTTTAATATTAATATTACTATGATATAGCCACCTTACATTTAGTAAGCTTCATCCTCGTCTTTCTATTATTCATATTATTATGATATAGCTACCTTACTACGTATGTTTTTAACTTTTATTAATATTTTTAAAATTTTAAATTTTTTTAATTAAAAATAATTTGCCCTCCAATGACGAATTTTTAGTTCTACCCTAGTGGCTCGATTCGTTTTCACAATTGGAAATTGCTAGTTTCATTATTTACGCACTCGAGGTGTTCGTCTAATGAGGGTATTTCAGACATTTGAATCACTCCATTAACATCTGTTACCTAATAAACCTGATGGGGGTGTTAGTGTAATTTTAGAAACGTGAAGGGGTGTATCAGTTATTGTTAGAATTTGGAGGGGGTGTTAATGTAATTTACCCTTAATAATATCTTTAATTGCTACTAGCAGAAACCCGTTTGGCGCGTAGAAATTGCAAATAAATATCAAGACAATCAATAACTTAATGATCTAGAGTTTAGGCCAACATGTCTTTATGTATGGTTAAACTGTCTGCATTCCTATTTATAAAGTAGTGTGTGTCCATATTCCCATTGATTGCCTTGAACAATTAGGGGTTGTTACTAATATCCAACTTCTTATAGCATCCCCAAACAATTAGGCCTGAGCTTGCGCTGAGGCCTAAGGGATTCTAGGCTTGGGCTAGTGTTCTGTTCTTCAAGCTGAGCTTGTGTGGACCTTGATCCAGTTCAGCCCAGCTAGACTCACTCTCAAGCAAGTACACAATTAGCTCGATTGTTCTTCCATTATCATCAGTTCAATCCTATGCTTAATTGCCTGGTTGGGTTGCATTACTGGAGAGGATCATACAATTCCATTGAAGTGAATATATTTACTTCAATTATAAAGTTGGTTTTACTGATTTGTTGAAGCAAAAAAAAAAAAAAAAGGTAGCATTCGATGTAATTGGACTGATATTGGGCCTCAACTGGCCCAATGAGATAAGACGGCGTCAATGAGGGATCGAAAAACTTAAATGTTACTCTTGACTTGGGCCCTGGTTCACCTTTCAGTGGACAAACATTGGGAGAAGGAACCCTTCAATTTTCAGGGCTTTGGATCACTTTCCATGGCTGCGTCCGTCAAATCACAAAGATATATTCTAGGAAACCCGTCCTTTAATGAAAAATGTTACTCTTCTCAACGTTTTTTTCTGATTTTTTTTTTCATTTATTAAATTTTTCCAGTGGTTTGAGTCACCATGACTTCAAAATATATGATTTTTTTAGAAATAGATTATGTACGTAGGGCCGGTCTAACCCCCTCTTTGAGCCTGTTCAATAAAAATTAAATTAAATTAAATTTAAAAAAAAAAAAAACCCAATTCATACCCGTCTGTGTAAGTTTGAGCTAGGTTTATTAATAAATATATATATATATATATACATATATATTTATTTTGTTTTTTTGGGGACCTAAATGAGCGAATATTTCCAAAGCTAATGAAAATAAGGAAATCATGGCAATGTACGCATCCCCAAGCCACATATTAGGCATGGGACTAAACACCTCAAGTTTTTGAGGTTTAAAATACATTCTACTTTTAAGGCACCGTCGCACCAATCAATGGCCTTATAGGTCATGCACTTGCATTTTTTCTTTTCATGTAAGAGGTCTTATGGTACGCTTGTTTGACATTAAACTATGAATCAAACCTAAAACTTCCCTCACATAAAGAAGAAAAGTGCCACTAAGTTACAAGACTAAGAGCGCAACTAAAACTTTTTGTTTGGGGTTGTCACTTATGCCTGAACATACGTGCATAAGCATACATACACATATATTGTATGTATGCAAGTATAAAAAGGTATTTGCTTGAGGGTAAATAATTAAATTTGGGGGTGCCATTTTATCAAAATTGAGAATATCACTTCATAAATTTAAACATGTTGAAAAGGGATTAAAATATTTTGGGGGTGCCATGGCCCCACCAAGCATGAGTGTAGGTCTACCCTTGTACAAGACCATTCGCGATATTGTGAGTTCTGCATGCATGAATATCTTAAAGTTGAATATTAGGTCAAAAGTTTATTTCAAATTAAATCTCAAACGGCAAAAGGGGTTTAAATCCCAAACAATATCTTTCTCAGGGCTGTGCTTCTCTCTCTCTCTTCTATATATTATTTTTCTTTTGTGTGTGCTTGAAGATATACAAACAAGGAATAATACTCAAACGAAAAATTATCAAGATTAAAAAAGTAACATATGGAATCGCACATTTCAATTATAGGAAATACAAAGAAAATGGATTAAGAGTTCAAATCCTTTATTTGTTTAAGGCAACAAGGTTCCCCATGTCATCCAGGGCGGATGCACTAAGGTGCATCTGTGCGCACGTACAACCACTCAAATTTTTGGATAAATAATTTTATTCACATTTACTAAGGTGCTTTAGTCCCCCATTGAGAAAAAATAGTTAATTTTGATTAAATTTGGTTAAATTTATTAATGTACGCCACTTTTGTCGATTTTATAAAGTTAAAGTTTAATTTGTGAATAGATTTTTATGTGCAACCATTGAGAGGGACCTTGTTGCACATTGGGCAAAAGGTGTTAGGGATGGTATATAAGTAAAATTCTGCATATATTTCTAAAATTCGTTTAGGTTTTTGGAGTATGGCTTGCTTGTCAATTTTATGTTCATTTCATCACTTCTATTCAATTATATCAAGGTATAATCCTGTGACTTTCCCCCTTTTCCCACATAGGATAGATGGGGATGAAAGTGTTAGGAGTAGTATATAAGCAAATTCTACGTTAGTAAAAAATCGCTTATTTTATGTATTTTCACTACTTCTATTCAATTATGTTGATATATGATCCTACCTTCTCCCTTATCTAACTCTTAGCAACCAAAAAAATAAAAAAAAGCGCAACCAATAAAAAAAATTTCTGGATCCACCACTGATATCGTCTAAAAGGAGTATCTAATGGATAAAAAAGCACGAACACAATCATTTTAAGCGTGCCTCATGTACTACATTTTTTTTTTTTTAGTCATATTATATTTCGCATGAAGGGACAGTATTATGATATAAGGTCAAACATGGACAATTCAAAGATCTAGGACTAGAATTGTGATTCCTCGTACGACGACGCAAAATTTCGGTGATCATCAATCATGAGGTCACTTTCTTAAGCTGGTAAGACTGGTTAGAATTGGAATTTTCTGGGTTGTTCAGATAGGAAATTCACGTGGAGTTTACGTACGTATGTATCCAAAAGAACCGCATAATATCCGTGATATTTCTAATATCTCCGTACATTACGTATCTGTGTTCATATCTAGATCCTTTGAATCTTTTTCGCAATTTATCTTAAGAATATTGTGGATTTTTTTAATATTATTTGTGTATCTTGTTTGCTCAACCCGGCATACTTTTTATATCATACATAATATATATTTGTCTTACACATATTTAAATTGTAATATTTTGATTTTAAATTGTTTATTACAGTTTAAACCATTTTTTTTAGAGTTTCAATGAAAAGGATAATATTTGACTCCTCACAGTAGAAGAGTAATTTCTCTTTTCTCCCACTCATATTACACCACGTGTAATAGGTAATTTAAAAAAATATAGATATGTGGATACAAAAAAGTGGTCACATGAATACAAATATATATACATATATAATTATATTCGTTTGAACACATAAACATATAATATGGACACATAGATACATGTCTATAATAACATAACATAGGGATACATGTACATAATCAATTCTCATTTGTTTGTTATACATGTGGCATAATATGAATGGGAGGGAGGAGCAATTACTCCTCCACTGTGAGGAGCCAAGTATTATCTCAATGAAAATTTCATGTTTAACTAATAATATCCGTTATATTTCTAAAACGATATTGATTTTTTCGATACGACTAATATATCAATCAATATATTCGTATTTTTGGAAGCTCGATATATCCATTAATATTAGTCTCCGCTCCTATGTAATGACTGGAACCCCTTGAATATGTTTTCAAATGACCCACGTGGTTCGCCATTGAATGGGGGAAAATTGTTATTTTTGCGTGATGACTCAAGTGGTTCAACTGGAGAGGAAAACAAAACCAGGAAGCAACACTAATTTTTTTAAATTTTTCCTCGAATGAGAACTTGACTTCGTATATAAAATCTAAATCTTCCGGATCCTTTTCACGGAAAATTTTGACTTTACAAAAGTCCAATTCAAATGGAAAAATGGTTTAATTAGATCTCTAACGGAAAGTTCAACTCTTTTATGTTCTTCTGATCCTTTCCTGTGAAGGGTTACAAAAGATTGAAGGAAGAACACCTTTCAAACCAATAGAAGAAAACAAACCACACTTATATGACCACCTTTTAATTAATTGAGACAACAAATCAAGTACGTTTGTTTGGCCAATAGAATGAAGGAAATGAAATTTCAATAGTGACCAATCATTCTCATCACTCCAACACCATTTCTGTCCAAACAAACAAGCAATCAACTAATTCTTCCTCAAATTACCAAAACAAAAGTTGCAGCAGGAATAAAAAAAATTTTCTTTTCAAAAAAAGGAAGAAGGGGTAAAATTTATTAAGACACGATCAATTTACATCTAGTGGTAAGACAAACAACTTTTATACCCACCAATAATTTTTATTTATTTATTTATATTTATATTTTATTTTTAAGAATCACATTTTTCCGACCTGCCACGATTTGATTTGATATTCTCCTTGTGCATATCATACATGTTAAATATCAAGTTATCGAAAATTAAGAGTAATGCCATTCAAAAAGTACCTAAAAATATAATTTTATTTACGAGGAGAAAAGCGAATTTGCAAATCAATTACTTCTTGATATCCAATTAATGTAAAATTTGATCGAAATGGTGTGCATGAGAAGAATACACATATACGTATATATAATAACAGATTTGACGAAATGTGATTTCTATAAAATAAAATTTTAATAGGTATAGAAAATCTTACAACATGCATGTGTAACTTCATCTAACCTGTAATTTAATTATATATTCTAATATTCTCAACATGCAAATGGGTATCTAAATTAAAACAAATAGTTGAACTTTGGAGGGAGAGGGAGTCCCCAATTTAGACTATATTTGGTATGCTAGATTAAATGGTTAGATATGATAGAATTGTTGAATGAAAAAAAAGCTTTCGGTTGCTTAATTTGTTTGAAATGTGGAAGAAGATCTCTTGAATATTTTTTTATCTCCTTATTTCTTTTAAATGTGATAATATTGTAGGATAAAAATATACCACCTCTCTCAAGGGGTTTATTATCTCCCACATATTGAAGATATAACTATCTTAGGATAGTATGTCTTTGTTTGAAAAGAATACAAAACATATGAAAATTATATGTTTATCCTATCCGTTTTATCCAACATACCAAACATAACCTTCTTGTCACGCGATGAATGAACTAAGATGATGTAAGCTGCCAATTATTAGTGGGATGATACTTAACTCCTCACAGTGGAGGAGCAACCCTTTCCTTCCACTCATATTATGACATGTGTATAACAAACAAATAAAAATTGATTATATACATGTATTCTTATGTTATGTTATTATAGATATACATCTATATATCCATATATATATGTTTATATATTCAAATAAATATAATTATGTATTTATATAGTTACTTTCATATATCTATGTATCTGTATTAATATATTTATATTTTTTAAATTTAATTATTATATGTGATATAATATAAATGGGAGGAAAGAGGACTCTACTTTGAGAGCCAAGTATCCTCGTTATTAGGGGGGCGTTGACGAACTTGGAGTAATGACGTTTTTACGTGTTTGTACGTAGTACCAAACCAAATCCTTCTCTCCTGCATGTGTGGCCCGTGGCCTGTGGGCTGTGGGGCTCATTATTCTTCACCCGCCGCCAGATTTCGTCATCTGACTGACCTCACTTTCACACTTTGTGTTTCACATAAAAAAAAAGAAAAAATGAAAAACCTCATACTAACAAATATTGAACTTTAAAATCTAGAGAGAGATATATTTCTGGCCACAAAATCCACCGAGTCATATTAATTCACTAGAAAATGAACCAAGATGCTCTGAATAATCAGGAGACGCATGACTATTTGTTTCAAAGTTTTCATAAATTTATTTTCAACAAGGGAGGTCACATGCTTCTTTTGTCCCCATAAAGTTATAATAGACAGTAATTCATTAATTTATTTACCCTTTATTTGGTTCATGGATTTTATTAAGAAAAAAAAAATGGGGAGGAATGAAAATAAAAGGAAAAGATAAAATTATATGAAGTCAAAATTATTTTATTTTATTTTATTTTTTAATTTTTCATTGTAACAAAATAAACAAAAGTATAATTCCTTATATTTTATTTATTTTTCTAGACAAAATCCACAAACCAAATAGAGTTTTTTTAAAAAAAAAAGAAAAAAAAAAGTATGAAATTAAGTGCTCGTTTTCATTATTCTCTTTCCCCACAAAGAAAAGAGACGTATAACTAGACGATGGACATGGATGTGCAAATGTTTGACTATTTCTTTTATATAACCTCAATCACCCCTACATTTGACATACATTGGACATGGACGTCCAATGTAATGGTGAGGGCTTACCAATGTAGGGTGATCGAGGGTGATAGCAACCTCGTGGTTAGCGGTGATTACAACGGCTTCGAATCTATTAAAAAGGAAAAAAAAAAATATATTCCTGGTCCCTCTCTCTCTCTCTCTCTCTCTCTCTATATATATATATATTATATATCATTTCTCTTTTGTCTATATAAGCAGTAGTTCACTCCCACGTTCTATTTGCTTACCATTCAATACTGACACCTTTTCTCCCTTTCTCTCTCTCTCCCCCATCCCCCTCCCCCCCCCCCCCCCCCCACGCCCCGCCCCGCCCCCAATTTCTCCAATCTCTCTCTATCTATAAGTGATGACTGACCAGAATGCCGACAATCATGCTGTTGCCGGCCAACCTCAGAACTCTATTCAGGATTTTGTACCTGCTGGAAGGAAAGCGTTTGCTTTTGCTCGTGTGTTGTTAGCTTGCATGATTTCAATCTCGGCGGGCTATAGTGAGTCATCTTCAGTTCATAATTTCATATATAGTGATATTTTACTTTTTATTTTCAATATATATGCACATATATGAGTCAGGATTCATGGACTTAATTTTTTCACTTCATTTTTGCACCTTATTTTTAAGCCACGGTATTCCAAAAAACTAACATGACTAAACTCTACTTACCATTTGATAAATCAGTTGAAGTCCCAAAATAAAGTGCTTTATATGAGTTCATGGATCTTAATCATATATATATATATATATATATATATTTGGGATTTTCCTTCACCATTTTCCTTTTTTTTTTTCTTTTTTTTTTTTTTTGGGGATACATCCATCACCATTTTTTGGTGTTGCAGATACTGGTGTAATGACTGGAGCGGCCTCCTTGGTCAAAGACGACCTCAAACTCACCGACTTAGAATTGAAAATACTCATAGCCTGCGGTGTGGTCTTGAACCCGTTTGTCGGCTCGACCTCCAACTGGCTCGGCCGTCGCTACACAATTGTTTGCGCCTCCGCCACCTTTTTCGTGGGCGCTCTTCTCATGGGCTTTGCTACGAACTTTACCTTACTCATGGTCGGCCGTTTAATCGCCGGCCTCGGCGTCAGCTATGCCATCATGATCGCTCCCGTGTACGCTGCTGAACTTTCGCCGGTCTCAATGCGCGGCTTCCTCTCCTCATTCCCTAAAGTCTTCATCAACGCCGGCCTACTACTGGCCTACACATCAAACTACTTATTCTCTAACCTCCCGCTTCACTTGGGTTGGAGAGTCATGGTTGGTGTCGGAGTAATTCCATCAATTTCTTCAGCTCTTGCTGCAGTATCAGCAATTCCGGAATCGCCTCGTTGGCTCATCATGAAGGGTCGAATCGGTGATGCAAGGCGAGTTCTTAATAGAACTTCGAATTCTGAAGCCGAAGCTCGCTCACGGCTTGCTGCTTTGAGATCCGAACTCAGACTGGAGGAGGATTATGCAGAGGACGTGGATGAGGTACCGCAACATCCTCACGCTGTTGCTGCATGGAGACAGTTATTCATGCAACCCACACCGTCCGTTGCTCGTATCTTTATCGTAGCCGTCGGTATAAACTTTTTCCAACAATCAACGGGTATAGGCGCCGTCATATTGTACGGTCCAACAATCTTTGAAAAGGCTGGAATTAAGAGTGAAAAGGAAAAGCTACTCGCCCTCGTGGTCGTTGGATTCGTCAAGATAGCCTTCACCCTTGTTGCTACCTTCGGAATTGACAAGATCGGACGGCGCCCTTTGCTTCTCGTTAGCGTTGGGGGAATGATCTTATCCCTGGTGGGCCTAGGAATCGGGTTGACAATCATCGATCTCTCGGATGAGAAACAAACGTGGGCCACCGCGATGTGCATATCCACCGTATTATCGTATGTCGCGTCGTTCTCGATTGGGATGGGTCCCATCACGCGAGTTTACACTGCTGAGATCTTCCCGTTGAGGCTACGCGCGCAGGGTGCAACTATGGGACTGTTAGTGAACACGGTTACTAATGAGGTCTTCTTACTCACCTTCATGCCTCTCTACAAGGCCCTCACCATTGGTGGGGCGTTCTTTCTTTACGCAGGAATTGCAGTGATGGCTTGGGTTTTCTTTTATAAGCTATTGCCAGAAACACGGGGAAAAACTCTTGAAGAGATGGAATCGTTGTTTGGGATCTGATAAAATTGAATCATTGCCATTCGACTTTGGTCCCGTGGCACTTCTCCTTTCTCCTTTTCTGTATGTAAGTGTAAAAAAGGTTTTATGTTCGAATTGTGGTATATATGTTTGGGATCTGGTTAAATAGAATGTCTTGTCAATAGCCTTTGGTCTAGTAGCACATCGTCCCCTACTCCGGTGTAGTGTAACTCTGCGAGGTTTTATGATTGAGTCATTTTATATTTATTGGGAATGTTTGATATATGTTTGATCTTAAAAAAAGAAGAAGAAGGTGTCCTATCCTATGGTTTTTTTCTTTCTTGGGACATGCCACTAGACCCAAGGATCATTGGTATTTGTATTATCTGCTCATGTGATTTAATGTCATCTTCTTCCTTTTGTGGGGGGAAAAGTACGTCTTAGGTTCATATATATTGTGCTATATATGGTTTTCTTCTTTAATGTAGTTTCATGTTATTAGATGGAAAAAGAAATAGTCAAACGTACAAATGCGGAGTTTTGGTTTGGTCGGGGAATAGGAGGCTTTATGTAGGTAGTAAGGTGTTTTGTCTTGGTTTTTTGGCTTCTGGCTTATGCATTTTGCTTGTATTCCAGACTCTTTGTATGTTGGGTTCTTGGCATGGTATTTGATGTGATGCATGTTCTCTTTTGGAGCAATTTGAGAATAAGCAATTCGATGGAGAGCTTTTCTTAGGATCAAATTAAAATATGGGGAAATTATAAGAAATCCTGATCATTTTTAGTCATTTTTCACAAAATCCCCAAAAAAATGATTGGGGGCTATTGCATGAATTGTGATTAACAATGACGTTAATGGTTAAATTTGTACTCTTTTAGGATAATATAACAACCTTTTTTCTTATATTGGTTTACATGGAAAAATGCCAAACATTAGGTTTACTATTTTGTAATTTATCTATAAAACAAAATATAATAAATTAATTAAAAGACTAGCCCAATGAATCCATGGACTGTTCAATAGGAAATAGTCAAATAACCCTTCCCCAACCGGCCCCTAAACGTAAATCTTGAGTGAGTCTCACATCACTTGATGATTAAATTCAATGAAGGTAGAGGTGTTTAAAAAAGTAATTAAAAAGTACCAAAAATATACTTCTTTATATCTGATTACTTTTTTTTGGTTCTTGAAAGGTATATATATGTGGGGGTGAGGGTCCACTCCAAGTTGATTCTTCTCTAGTTTTGTCCAGTGTACTGCTCAAAATGCCTCAATAAAATCCAACTGTTCTTAAGAGGCTACATCAAACATGCTTTACGTAAAAAATAAAATAAAAATAAAAAATTCAAACTTTCCTTTGTAACTTGGACTTCCAAAATCCCTAACGATGTCAAAGTTCTCATCTAATATGATTGTCTCGTAGCAACTCCACGATCAAGGTCCAATGACTGTTGGATCTACAACATTAGAATCATCTACGGTGATGGTCTTTCGCACCCAGACTAGACAGTAGTACTTTCACTTCCGATGCCGTCTTTGATAAACTAAGAAATTGTAAATTGGAAGGATGTTTAAGTGCCTTTTTTTAAAGTAAAAGGTCTTGGATTTAACTTTCATCAGCTTCCTTTAAGGTCACTCCCATACCACGTAGGAGGGGAGAAATATTTGCATGTGCCTAAAAAATTAGTATGATGAGTAAACATCCCGAGTAACTCTTGTATCGTAAAAAATAAAATAAAATAAAATAAAAGAAAAAAGGAAAGGTATATGGAAGGGGGTGAAAAAATAAAAGATAAAAAAATAAATACGGCATACATGGACGCATTCGTGGACTACTTCCACCTGGCTAATTTATTATAAACAATGTCGCAAGCACTCCAATAGAAATGCGACAGCAGGATAACGTAAAATCTGTGCACGTGCCAGTGGTCACCATTAAGGGAAACATAGATTGCCATGAATTTTTTTATTATTTATTATTTTTTACATTAGGAAGCAGTTTTAAATGTTTTGCATTGGATTATATTCTTATGATCATATACAATCTTCCCATCTTACATGCATTAAGTAATTATAGGACAAAGGTCAAAACAATAACCTTGAGGGAAAGTAATGAGAGTAAATCAAAGACTTCTTACTTGGCAAGAGGTTTTAGGATCACCAAATCTACCCTTCAAGGATCATAGTTTACCATGAATTGCAACAAGTCAAGGATTAATCTATCATAAACAAATAATCTGTCCTTTCTAATGAATAGTAAAAGAAAAATGCGGTTTTTTAATTAAGGACTCTCCTATTGGGACTCGGATTCAGTGCTTTAAGCTCAGCATGGTGTCGAGGTAATCTCGACCGTCCATCTCGGTTTTGGACGGTTGAGATTGAAAGACAAAAAAGTTACCCCTATAAATGCATTTTGATAACATTTTCATCTTTCAATCTCAACTGTCTAAAACTAAGATGAACGATCGAGATCACTTCAGGATCGTGTTGAGCTTTATTTGCGGAAAGGCTATATAAGTCTCTTCCAAAGTTCTAAGGATCTACACAAAAAATATAAAAATTTAAAAAAATAAAAAAGGGAAATGAAAGAAAGAAAGAAAGAAAGATCTCTTCTAAGGACATATATGCAAACTCTCTCTATTTCAAGAGTTGACCTACAATTTTAAGTCGAGATACTCTTAATTGAAAGAAATAATTTTACAAATTTTAAAACATGAGTTCCACCAATGACTAAAGAACTTTTAAAAAATTGAAAGAAAATTCATCAGGTATCAATCAACGACCACATCAATGTGTTTTATCATTGATGTGTCTGACGTATCTGGTGGGCGATAGTGGTGAACAAACAACTTTAATAAACAATTTGTGTCACTCATTTGCCTTTTTCAGATCCTTTGATTCTCACTACTTTCGAAAACGTTTAAGAGAAAAGAGTGGCTCAAGTTAATCACTGGAATGATTTGTCTAACTTAGCCACAAAAAAAAAAAAAATTAAGGATGATCGAATAACACTGCTAAAAAAAAATAAAAACCCATGCCCATGTATCAAATATTTCAAGTTATTTACTAAGAGGGTGGTAGTCTAATCCATGTTATAGGAAATTTATCAGATCAAAGATCAGATACACTTATTAATTGGAGGGGGAAAAAAAACAGAAAAGAAAGATATTCACTAGCATATCTTATATCTAGCAAAGTCCCCAAAAAGGAATTGATGATGTTCTTCCTCCTACAATCTATCTCTGCTATTTTTATTTTATTTTTATTATATTCCGGTTTATATCCATCACTATTATTTTATTGAAACATTCCAACAATCACCACCTCCCCAAGCAACCATCATATAAATCTGTTTTACAGCTTTAGCAGGATGGGTCGACGTGGGTAGGAAGTAAGAAAGCAACTTTAATAAATAATTTGTCACTCATTTGTTTTAGTACAAGATGGATTGACATTGGTTTTTTTAACGAAATCCAAGAATCACATGAAAAAGGCTTAATCTTTGAGGAGATGATGATTCCTTAACTACCTATATGCATACCCATATCTGGTTGATGTGGGGTTGTTTTTGCCTAATTGTGTTTTTCTTTCCAATATAAGAGTATCTCTAATCATAAGACAAAATATGAGGCAAAGTTACTCCCTCTGTCTCATAAAGATAGGTCATTTTTGCTAATTTTTTTGTCCCAAAATGTTTGTCAACTTCAAAAAGTCAAACCATATATAAATTTGTTTAATTTTCCAATAATACCCTTTATATTATCAAGAATTACATTTTATGTCTTAAAGATTGAGTTGTACTATAGAAGGGTAGTTCTGGAAAAAAAAAGTTTAATCAATACATTAATTGTTTTTTCTTGAATTGAGTGTTTTATCAAACTTGGCCTATTTTTGTGGGTCGGATGGAGTATTTTTTTGCATCATGTGTAAAAAATAGGTGTTCTAACTAGTGATGCATTTGGTGAGGCAAATAGCTTAAGGCAAATCTAAAACTATATTTGCCTCAAGAAATGACTTACATGCAAATCTCCTACATCATTTTCTAGGAAATGATTAGAGGTGAAGGGAAAGGTGGACGAAGCGAAAAAATGGCTCACATGCATTGAAGTAGTCACTTTTTTCATGTGATGCATTTTCACTGTAATGATACATTTTTATACTATAGCGATGCAAAAAATACATATAGCTCACCTAAATGCCTCACATGGTTAAAAATGCTCTAACATAGCCTAAACATCCACACCCACATGCACACAGAGTGATGAGAGACTAAGGCAACATCCAAGTACCCACCTCAAAAGGGCCTAATCTTTAAGGAGGTGCGTCAATAAGTAATTTTCTAATCCGATCATTTCTGACGATTTAAAACATGGATCGATAGATGGAACAAAACTTTGGCAGTAGAGTGCACCGATCTTTCACCATCTCCACAAAACAAAAATGTTCACATTAACTGCCAGTTTCAGCCTCGTTCAGATAATAAGATTTCCATAATCCTTGTCAAACAGAATCCAGGATTGTTGCTAAAATGAATAAATTTGTGTCCATTCTCAACTCTTCCTTGTACTGATGGGGCATGTGGATGCCCCTTAAAAGATTGTTTTGTTATATTTCACATCACACGGTTGTGAAATGAATCCATTTTCTTTTTTAATAGCATTTGGAATGACTAGATTCCCTGTCATGTTTAGGATTATACTTTTAGAATTCGAAGGGACCATTTTACCCTTAAGTGTGCCTTTTATTTTAATTACCCATTTAGGCGCCCCCCATAGCTTCCACTCTCTCTTTTTCATCCATTCACGGCTTCAAGCAGTGCTTTTTTTGCCCTTCTGATGTAACTGTTTCTCTCCTACCGATAATATCATCTGAGATTCAAGCGCCATCACCGTCCCCAACTGAGATTTTGGGTCTTCTGCCGAAAAAATGAATTAGAAAGAATCCACGAAGCTGGAAGTTTCAAATCTTCGATTCGCGGACTGTTGCCGCTGCAACTCTCGCTGTCAGAACATTTGGGAGCTTCTACCATCTTCGGTACCATAACCATCGCCGGAGCTTCACGCCTTATAGCTTGTGGGTTCAGATTTTGGTCTGAAACATCCCATCCTCATTCTCGTGGGTTCAGATTTTCACCTTTTGGGTTGTGATGGTGGATTTTGGCTTGGTGTAGGTGGATCTTGTTGGGGCTATATGCATGATGAGCTTTGGCTTCTTCCCTCACTACTGCATGTATATGCTATTCCTTTTTTTATTCTTTATTTTTTTAATTTTTCTAAAAGCTACCTGATCATGGGGCTTTGTTTGGAGTAAGGTAGGTACCACCCGGGATGGTTCTAAGTTTTTTGGAATCCTAAACGAACTCTTAAAATGGAGTTTTTCGTACATTTTTTTGTTTTTTTTTTTCTCCTAGTACCAATAAAGTTTATTTGCACATCTCATTGATTTTAATTTTTTAAGATTTTAGAAAAATATAAAAGGTTTCAAAAAAAATTAACCATGTAATCCACTAAAAAATATCATTTTGAACAACTTTGCGTAATAAAGTTTTTCTAAAGTCTTTCATTTAAGTAAACTTTTTTACCAAAATTTAAACATAGATGGTAAATTATAAAAAATATCCACTTAAACGAGAATTTTTTTGAAAAAACTTTATTCTACAAAGTTGTTAACAACGATGTTTTCCAGTGGATTATGTAACAAATTTTTATAAAAACCTTCTATATTTTTTGTAAAACATTGATAAGTAAAAATTAGTGAGGTGTGAAAATAAAATTAAAGGGTTTCAATAACTGTTCTACTTGAAAAGAAAAAAAAAAAATCAACCTACGAGGATTAGTCCCAAAATGGGACCCTCATTTTTTAGCCAAAATGTGGGGCCCTAGGCGGCTGCCTTGCTCACCTACCCCTAGAACCGACCCTGGTACCACCAAAAGTGAAGGAAAAAGTTGTGAGGGTTGATTTGGAGTTGGAGCTGATGTTGCAATGGATGATGTTGGTGGTAATGGTGGTACGGTGGTGGTGGTGGTGGAGGTGGAGGTGATGGTGATGCATTGTAATTAGTTGTCGGCTAGCTAGGTCATCTAGCCATGGTTCCATGAGTGAGAACGAGAGTAGAGAGACAAATTAAAGAGGAAGGGAGGAGAGGGTGTTTGGAATCCACACTAATGTTTGAGTTTGGAAAGTGGAGAGAGAAAATGAATAAGTCATTGAAAGGCTCATTTTGACTTCGTAAGGGCATGGTGTTAAAAGGGCAAAATGGTCTCTTCATGACTTTACTTTTGAATTGCTGCGGAACAAGTGTTTCTTGATGTGGCAATTTCGCCACCCGTGTGTGTGCCTATATATATATATATCCTGATCAGGTTAGCATGTATTGGTATAAGTTATATCAGCATTATGTATTAGGGGTTATACCTCTTGTATTGATCTAATGTACTCTATAACTTACTAATGCACGAGATACAACTCCCAATGCGGGTGTTGATATTAGTTATATCAGCACATGCTTACCTGATCATTATTCTCTCCCTCTAAGTGGACTATTAGTTATATCAACACGTGCTTACATAAGACGTGCTTACCTGATCATCATCCTACCTAGGTGAGGTTTGGGGACTGTTATTGCAAACCTTTAATTTTATTTGTACATCTCATTAATTTTAATTTATCAAGATTTTACAACAAATATAAAAGATTTTTACAAAATTCATCATGTAGATTATTAGAAAATATCATTTTGAACAAGTTTACAAGAAACATTTTTTCCGAAATCTGTCGATTAAAAGTGGACTTTTTGACCATTTCTCATCTTTGTTTTAATTTTGACAAAAATTTCATTTAAACGAAAGATTTTGAAAAATATTTATCTTGCAAAGTTGTTCAAAATGATGTTTTCTAATAAACATCATAACTATTTTTCATTATAACCTTATATATTTTTCTAAAAACTTGAGAAATTAAAATTAGTGGTGTATGCAAATAAAATTAAGGGATTGTAATAACGAATCCAGTGAGGTTTTCAGGTCAAATATTCCAAATGTCAGCATTCAGGCTCAATAGATGGTGGTCCAATATGATGGATTGACCTAATGACACGGCCCACGCACGAGAAGGACCCATGGAGGGTATTTATAGTGGGAAAACATCAAGCCCGTGACACTAGGCAAGCTAGGGGAATCATTCTACTGTCAGTTAAATTCCTCCCATATCGCAACTCGAGGCCCAGTTTAAGAGCTTTGTCATGGGGTTTAATGTGGTTATTTTGGCGAGCAACATATTGACCATAGAACTAGGAGACCTCTATTGGCATCCCAAGATTTACATTTTATCCTTCATTTATTTCAAAAATCTAAGGCTTTCCATGAAAACTGGCCATGTAGTAAACTAGAAAACATCAATTTGAATAATTTTGTAGAAGAAAATTTTACAGAATCTGTATTTTAAGTAGATTTTTTGGCCATTTCATAAAAACTTAAAAAGTTTAAAATAAGTGTGGGACAAAAAGTAAGTCTTAGGGTGCCAATAGCCGTCCCCTTGAACTAAGTCTTTGCTAAACTTGGGCCAAACGGAACTTGTGGTTAAGTTCACCCATCTATTGGGCTGAGCTTGTGCCGAGGCCTAAAGGATTTCAGGCTGATATCGGGCTAGTCATCTTTGCTAGCTTGGTGGACCTTGATTCGGTTCAGCCCAGTTAGACACACCCTTCAACAAGTCCATAACTAGCTCGACTGTTCTTCCATTATAATCAGTTTAATTCTTGCTTTATTGCCTAGTGGGTTGCACTACTGGAGAGGATTATTCAATTCCATTGAAGTGAAGATATTTACTTCAATTATAAAGATGGTTTTACAGATTTATTGGGGGAAAAAAAAATGGTGGCGATTTTGGAAATATTGAGGTTCCCACCACAAATCATTGTATAAGGATCAATTTTAGGATTTTCTTAAAATGCAATAATTCCAACCTTCCAACATTATTGGTGGCAATAGCATTTTCCCCTGATTGGTGACAATAGCTATCATTATCGAGGTTCCCACCTGATTGGTGACAATAGCTATCATTTTCCCCATTCTTCTTTTTTTTTTTCCCTTTATTTTATTCAGTGAAATTATAATGGTCCCATTCATGATGATGAATTTATATACTAAAAATAATGAGGCAATTCAATTTTCAAGGGACACCCAAATGGGCCCTAAAGAGATTTTCCAACCCAAAGCAAAAAAGATAGTTAGCTCGATCCCAATAGGTGTTAATCAAATTGACAAAAGGTCTTATGGGAAATGCTACCCTTCTCAACATTTCTTCCAATTCTTTTTTTTTTCCATGGTTTAAGCCTCCTTCTCTTCAAATATTTGAATTCTTGAAAAAAAAAAAAAAAAATTTATGTGGGTAGAACCGGACTAATTGACCCATTTTTTTTAAAAAAAATTTTCCCCTTTCATTTTTTGTGTTTGGGGAATAAAACAGCTTTTTTGACCCCATATGAGTGTAACATGCATTTCCATTGCCAAAGCTAGGGTCTTGATCGAGCAACTAGTAGTGGTATCCATCCACTTCTCTAGACAAGGCTGCCTAACGTAGTTCCATTCCACATAATACTATTGGATTTGAGTTTAGCACACTCTTACTTTTTTTATTTCATTTATTATAATATTCTTATGCCCTTATCTCATATAAAAAATACAAATAAATAAGACACCAAAAAAAAGATCAGTTAGGTTTCTCTAATTTAAGACAAATATTCAACTTTGAATAAATCTCCACACAGAAACTGAAAGGGACAGTGATGTTCTTTTCTTCCATCAAAAAATGAATAAATAAATCACCAGAACAGGTAAACGGGTTCGGTTAAAGAGAGAGTTCTTATCTTTTATAATTTTATAAGTAAATAAATAAGGCAATAGAAAAGGCCAATGGGGTTAGTAGCTAACTTACAACAAACATTACTCCGTATATTTTGAAGTTCCACAGAGAGAGAGAGAGAGAGAGAGGGAATGGGTTAAAAATTTGTCGCGGGGTCATGTATTGTGAATATTTTAAAATCGTGTTAGAGAGAGAGAGAGAGAGAGAGAATGAGTTAAAAATTTGTCGAGGGGTCATGTAAAGTGAATATTTTAAAATCGTATTTGAGAGAGAGAAAGAGAGATAATGTCGAGGTGGGGGGGGGGGGGGGAGAGAGAGGGTCCACACAGAGATAAAGATAAAGAAAAGGGGGGGTGGGGGAGAGAGGGTAAATATATATGAGCATATTTGGGAATTTCAAAATTAGATTAGATTAGGTATTTATATATGAGCATATTTGGGAATTTCAAAATTAGATTAGATTAGGTTCTGTACATAATTGTTATCTTGGTTTTTAAATAAATCAATTCACAATTGGTTTGAAAAAAAATGTGTTTGTCTTATTTTCAGAACAAAGTTAAATTGTTTAACTAGAAAAATAGACTTACCAAACAGTATGAAAATAAAACTGGCCAGACTTGGCCAAATTTTCATATTTTTCAAACAACCCCTATATATAGATTTTATGGCATGGAGTCATGTAAGGTGAATAATTTAACAAGCTGTTTTTAGACCCAAAAGGAGAAGTTTTGATAAGAATACGAGAATTTTGGCCATAGCCCCATAATAAAATATTCTTTTTACAATTGAAGCACAAATAAAATCTGTTTTTCCCATAACCCCTTTTCACCCCAAACTGGCAAAAATATTCTCATTTTAATTTTCATACTATTTACAATCCGTGCCACTCTTAATCAAACCTTATTATTTCTACCATAAATTTAGGGATTACTATTCATAACCCGTGCTCATCCATTGTTGATTTGAGAAGCAATAACAGCCTATTTTACAAAGTAATTACTATGATTGACACATAAGAATTTAAGTACATAACTAACATAAAAAAGTATATATCCTAAATTGATTGAAACCATTGACAGTATAACATTTACTCATAAAGAAAATTCTTATATGTCAAGTAAATAAAATAAAAAGTTGAACAACCTGTTTTCATAGTAAATAATATAATGTTACTATTTAACACATAAAATTTTAAGTACACATCTATCATCAATTACCAAAAGTAAAATGGCGCAAGAAACATTTCTTCAACTAGTAAACTGTTATATTTGTTGTTCTTTGTGCTATGTATTTTTGCATATGAATATTGTTACTAGTTAGAGTATAGTGCTATTGACTACAACACTTCTGATGAAAATTTATGTGTTTTTAAAATGATTGAATTTACCTCTCCTGTCACCCCCCCACCCTACCAAAAAAAAAAAAAAAAAAAAAAAAGAAGAGAGAGAGAGAGATAAAAAACAACCCAATGAAAAAGACGAAGAATAAAGGGCGAAAGCAAATTTGAGAAGAGACCATTTTTTTCGGACTGTAGGTTTTTGTCAGTAGATATGAAATTCCTTCTATAGATTTGAGGTTTTTTCAACATTCGTTGCAATGCACGAATCACCTTGGATGTTACATCAGAGCCCATCGTTGACCCTACAAATCTCCCTAATCCTTTATTGATGGAGCATGAATTTTCATTAAGGATGAACTTGCTACTCACACAAAACCCAAAAACTGCAATTAATTTTCAAAACGGTACAGAATAAAAATCCATTCAAACAGATAGAATGGTCTCTTCTCAAATAATTTTCAAAACGGTAAAGAAAATGGTAGCATTTGATGTAATTGGACTCTGATATTGGGCCTCGACTGGCCCAATGAGATATGGTGGTGCCGGTGAGGGATCGAAAAGGGAACGGCCATTGCAACCCCCCAATCTTATCACCCACCCCCATCCTTTAGGTTCTTAAAGTTTTATGCAAAATATAAAAGGTTTTTATGAAAACCGGCCATAATGTTTGCTAGAAAACATCATTTTGAACAATTTCGTAGAAGAAAGGTTTTCCTAAATCTATCGTTTAAATATACTTTTTAGTCATTTATAGCCTTTATTTCATTTGTTGCCAAAAAGTCTACCTAAATGATAGATTTTGGAAAAACTTTTTTCTGCAAAGTTGTTCAAAATGATGTTTTTTGGTGGACTATGCGACTGGTTTTTGCAAAAACCTTATATATTTTCTGTGAAATCTTAAAAACAAAAAAAAAGAAGGGTGAGGTTATAAGAATGGGGGGTTGCAATAGCCGTTCCCGATCGAAAAACAGAAATGTTACTCTTGACTTGGGCCGTGGTTCACCTTTCAGTGGACAAACTTTGGGAAGGAACCCTTCAATTTTCAGGGCATTGGATCACTTTCCATGGCTGCGTCCGTCAAATTACAAAGGGATACTCTAGTAGTCTAGGGAACCCCTTTCTTTAATGAAAAATGTTACCCTTCTCAATGTTTTTTCTGATTTTTTGTTTTTCGTTTATTTAATTTTTCCTTTGGTTTGAGTCTTCATGACTTCAAAATATATAAATTTTTGAGAAATAGATTATGAAAGGAGAGCCGGTCTAACAAGGCAGGTTTATTGAAAAAAATAAAAAAATTTTGGACCTAAATGAGCGAATATTTTCAAAGCTAATGAACTTAAGGAAATCATGGCAATGTACTCATCCCCTTCAAACAAAGGCAGCCTCACGTAGTTCCGTGCCACATATTAGGCATGGGACTAAACACCTCAAGTTTTTGAGATTTAAAATACATGCTCCGTATTACTTTTAACGCACCATCGCACCAGTCAATGACCTTGTAGCTCATGCCCACTTGCATTTTTTTCTTCTTCTTTTTTTTTTTTTTGGGGTAAACTGGATATTATTAAGAAAGGCCTCGGACTCTAGAGTGGGAAACATCAGCTAGGTCAGCAAGCAAAAGAGTACAAAGTCCCACCGGGGGAGAGTCTAAAATTAAGAAATTACAATTAATATTGTGGCCTTCTTTGTATTTTTTCTTTTCATGGACATTTGTTCATACTTAAACTACGACTTGAATCTAAGATCTCTCCCCCACATAGGGGGAAAGTGTTGCCAGGCTACAAGGCCATTGACAATATTGTGAATTTGCATGTATGGATATCATAAAGTTGAATATATTAGGTATTTCAAATTAAATCCCAAATAGCGAAAGGGATTTAAATCCCAAACAATATCTTTCTTAGGACTGTGCTTCTCTCTCTCTCTCTCTCTCTCTCTCTCCTATGTATGATTTTTCTTTTGTGTGCACTTGAAGATATACAAATAAGGAATAATACTCAATCGAAAAATTATCAAGATTATAAAAGTAATATATGGAATTGCACATTTCAATTATAGGAAACACAAAGAAAATGGATTAAGTTCAAATCCTCTACTTGTTTTGAAGCATACAAGGTTCCCATGTCGTCACAAAAGTAGAGATGGCAATTTGGACCCGCCCCATAGGGGCCCCGCCCCGCCCCGCACTCATAGGGGCGGGTTTTTTTGAAAATTTTCGGTTCTCGGTTCGGGTATGGGTTTTTTTTTTAAATTTTCATCGGGTTCGGTTCGGGGATGGTATTTACAAGTCCCGACCCGTAGAACCGACCCGCACCATAGACCCGCCCCGCCCCGCATGTGGTTTTACACTTTTACCCTTATATATATATATATATAACCTTAAGTGGATTTTGGCTTAACCTACAATCCCTACATCAGATCTGCTCATCTGCCGCCCAAGTGCCTAAGCCTAACCCGCATCTGCCCCTCGCCCCCTCCTCTCCTCTCCTGCTCTCCAGTCACGCGAATCACGCCGACGACTGACGTCGACGCCGACGCCGGTCTCCGCCATCAGATCTGCCGCCCAAGTGCCTAACGGCCCTAACCCGCGTCTGCCACTCTGCCTCTCCTCTCCTCTCCTGCTCAGCTGCTCTCCAGTCACTCCTCCTCCCTAGACCCTCGTTCCGACAGTCACGCAAACCACGCGACGGTGCCACAGTCGTCCGCCGACGCCGACGCCGGTCTCCGCCTTCACCCTCACGGCCTCCGCGACCCAAGTAATCAGGATATCACCCATTCACCCTTACGGAGTCGCGGTTTCAGCAATCACCCCTCGCCGTCGCTCGTCGTGGTTCATCGCCGGATCAGCAACAGATCTACACTAGATCTGCCGGATCTACAGCAGACATACACCAGATCTGACGGACCTACACCAAATCTCGCTATCTCTCGCGCGTGATTTAGCTCTCTGTCTCTCTCCTCTCACCACTGTAAGCCAATCAATTAAACTTTTATAATTTTATTCTCTTTCAATTTCAATAATCAATCTGTATTTTACATGAAGTATGAACTAATTACTCAGGGATGATTTGTTGAATTGGGTTGTTGAACTATGTTAGGGCCAAAGGGGGCCATGGCCGAATTTTTTTATTTTTTATTTTTTGTGTTATCTGTGTACATATAATTACATAACCCTCATAAAACCAAGGTTAAATGGAACAATAATATATTTGTGAGTTGATTTGTTGAATTGGGTTATTTGATTTGATACCAAATATATATTTTTTTATTTTATTTCATGTCGTTTTCTTGGCAAGAAAATTGGAGCAAAGAATTTCACCTTCTTTTCTTTTTTCTTTTTTTTTTTTTTGGTTTTGTTTTTAGGTGCTCCATTTATTGCCGAGAAGATTAGAAAATTTTTTTTTTCATTTTTTTGTTTTGGATTCTTATAACAATCTATTTTTGTTATGAAATTGCAAACCAGCTTCTTAATTGGCACAAATGAAAATTCTTGTTATTGATGGTGAATATTTTTTTTATTCATATCATATTAATCTTAAAAATTATGTGTTTAAGACCTGTTCTTAATCTCTTATACATTTTCATATATGTAATATATTAGGTTAATAATGTCCAGTTGTGATGGTAACTCTCGATTATCAACTCCGGTTGAAAGCTCACAACCGGTTGAACCAGCTGAGTGTTCTCACCCATCATCAACTCCAAATGATAACTCTTCACAGCCCACTCCCATCCCAAATGAAGACAGTTCTAATTCTAATGCAGATAATAGTAAACTAAAGAGTGAAGTGTGGCAGCATTTTGTAAGGAAATTTGAAAAAGGAGAGTGGAAAGCAACTTGTAATCATTGTAATAAGAGTCTTGGGGCTGCTCCTATAAATGGAACTTCTCACTTACGAACTCATTTACAAAGGTGTCCAAAGCTTCGAAATGTGGACATTAAACAAAAGGTTTTGACAAATTGCTTTAACAAAGGGGAAGGCAAAATTAAACTGAATGCGTATTCATTTGACCAAGACATTGCTAGGAGAGAGCTTTCCCATATGATAATAATGCATGAATACCCTCTCTCTATGGTTAAGCATGTTGGATTTCGGAGGTATTGGGCCGCCTTACAACCTTTGTTCAAGATGGTGTCAAGAAACACCATAAAGAATGATATAATCAAAATATATGATTATGAGAGGGTTAAAACAATGAAGTTGGTGGAGAAAAATCAAAGTAGATTCGCAATAACAACTGATATGTGGACTTCGAGCAATCAGAAGAGAGGATTTATGGTTATCACAGCACATTTCATTGACGAGGCTTGGAAAATGCAAAGTCGTATTTTAAGGTATATTTATTAGATTTGTATGTTTATTCTTTCTTAACAAAAATTATATTTGTATTTGTTTATTATCATTGATAGATAATTATGTGTCATGTTTCATAATTTCATTATAGGTTTGTTTATGTGCCATGTCCACATACAAAGGAAGTTTTACTTGAGGTATTGCTTGAATGCATGTTGGATTGGAATATAGATAGAAAACTATCTACTGTCACTCTTGATAATTGCTCTACCAATGATGCAATGGCTCTATCTCTTGTGGATAAGTTAGATCATAATTCACTTTTGTTGGATGGCAAGTTGCTTCACATGTGTTGTTGTGCCCATATTTTGAATTTGATTGTGAAGGATGGCATGTGTGAACCCCGGAAATTGGGCCCACAAGGGATTGAAAGAAAAATGGATTTGAAAAAGAAAAAGGAAAGGAGTCGCCACCTTATTTTTTAAAGGAAACAAGGAAAACCCTAAAAATAGTTTGTTTTAAGAAAACAATTTGAATAACTCCATAAAAAAGGAAAGGCAAAAACCAATCTTTTGAAAACCAAAGAAATCGAGGATTCGGAGGCTAAGTTATGACATGGGAAGGTTCTAGGCAAAGCCTATAGGCACCCATGTCACCCTTTCGGTCTCTCAGTTCATTTGGGCTAAATCAAGATCTTTCCATACAAAAATCAGCAAGTATATCATCACAAGAATTGCATGCATATCATATATTTCATTCATCCATCCATGCATAATAAACACATAAAAACAGAAAATAAAGAAAAACAAAACAAAACAAAAAGAAGCCTAGGATGCTTGGATCCTAGAACGGACTTGAGCCTCACGAAGAGCGCCTACGTACCATGCAGCGAAATACATGGATCAAAGTCCACGTAGTTCGATTAGAACTAAGGTTAAATCCTAATATAAACCTATGGTGAAAACCCTAGGTTTCCTTATTTGATCAAAAGAGTTGAATATGATAGAAAGTTTGATTTTAGGAAAGAAATCCACAAAATGGAAACTTTAATAAAAACCAGAATTTTATTTATGAAGGAAACCTCTAATTAAACCATAGGATCATATTAAAAATTAACCCTAGATAGGGAGAAGAGAAGGGATAAGGAAGAAAGGTGAATTGGGGCACCTTCACACCCACTTACCTGAGCGCAATTACTCCAAGCATTAGCTATTTCAGACCTGAGCAGCCCTATTTGCCATAGGACAAATACCACACCTATTTGCACCCTTACAAGTGCTCAAAACCATGCGAAAACACTAACATGCAAATCTGGACAGAATAGTATCATGACCTAAAATCATCCACTAAGCATGCCAATAGCAAAAACAGCGAACAATAATAAGTCCTAACATATTCCTAGAACCATATCATGCATAAAAACCATAAAACATACTAACATGCATGCAAAACTATCATGTTTACTCCATATGAAAAACATATACAGCAAACACGAAGAAAAACCAAATAAAAAAGTCTACTTTATCATGCTATATGAAAAAAAACACAAAACAATAACTCTAAAACCCTAAACTCACAAATATGCTTAAAAACTCACAAGACATACTTTAATTATGCTAAAACCAAACCAAACAGAAATTATATCATGCATATTAACTAACTAAAGCAATATAACATGATGAAAATCCTAACTCTAACATGCAATGACACTAATCCTAGCACAAGGACAAACAGGAGCACAAGAATCATAACTATGCATTAAAACATAAAGGACAACCCTAAAGCATGCTAAGCAGTAGATAAAAAATAGATATTCCATGTATATTAACTAGCTAGAGTGTTAATACATGATAAAAAAGTTACCTTTAACATGCAATAAGCCTAACCCATATGAAAACCTAGTTTAAGCTTGAATAGAGAAGGAGAATACCTTATTCTCTCTCAAACACTCAAGTATTAATGCATAAAGTGGCTCCCCTTGTGTTTGTAATTGTTCGTGGCTCCTCAGGTCTTTAGAGTGAATCAAACCAACACGAATCCTCCTCTTTGTCAAAGTGGTATCACAGCAAAGAGATCAAAACTCACTCAACTTTGAAAAGAAATAGAAAACAAAAAGAGAACAAGAGAAAAGAAAAGTGATTTTCGTCACTTTGCAGCAGCAGCAACTTCAATCGCGTTTTTGGGTATGAAAACGTTGGATTTGGACAAAGCTTGTGAAATACAAAGTTGTAGAGAATTGAATTATCTTTCCAACAAGATTAATTTCATCAAATTCTGACTTCGGATGAAAAAGTTATGATTAAAATACGACTGCTGGTTTTCAGAAAATCTGCTGCTGAATTATGACGAGTTTCACTCCCTCCAAACCCTCTTCTCCTCTCCCTTGTTTAAAGACATTAAGAGAGTATTTATAGCTGAAATCTGGAGTTTCTATTTCCTTCCTGGACTAGGTTTCCTTGGAGAATAATCAAAAGGTATTTTATAATGATAAAAGACTTCTAATCTGAATAGGAAAAGGAAATTGTCTTTTGTAAAAATTGGGAGACTGACCGCTAACACGCATGCACATGTATCGTATGTGCGTACACACACTCATCACATACGTACACATGTTAGTGGTATAATAAAAATGGCTAATTTAATAAAATAATTTTCTTTTCATTTTAACCAAAAATCTCATGCTGTGATTCGCACTAATTCTTCAAGGATAATCCGTAAATAACCACACTAAACTCATCATCAGGGCCACGGGACTTAATACCTCATATGCATCCATATGAACTCCAATTGACAATTTGGAGATCATTCCAAGGTCAAATGAAAAGTTTGGGACTTAAAAGACAATTATGCCCCTCAAGTCACAAAAGCTCTTATTATCCCTCAAGATCAACTCCAATTTGAACCAAAATTCATATCCATTGTCCTTGTGACTCTAGAAAACTAATGCAAGTGACTAGACTCAAAAACAAAACAAAAACATGCATGAAATGATGAGCCCTAGTAAGGTGGTGCAAAAATGGGGTGTGACAGAAGCCCCTCATTGGCGAACAAGTTACACTTGTGAACCAATGATAAAGAACAACCCATTTTTGGCCAAAAAGCCCGGAGAAATCACACACTGATACCAACAATGATGGGAGGTTGAAAACCTGAGACTGAAATAAGGAAGTGTACTCAAGTCATGAGTATACTTAAACCACTGAGGGTTGAGAATTGATAAGAGAAGCATATTCAAGCCACTACGAATGAACATACTTTTGAAATGGAAAGATATATTCTAGTCACGAATATATTTAACCAAGTGATGAGAATGAAATCTGAGAAGCACATTCAAGTGATGAACATACCTTTGAAATGGAGAAATATATCCAAGCGATGGATATACTTAACCAAGTAAGTGACAAAATATCTGAGAAGTATACTCAAGTGATGAGTATACCACTGAAATGGAGAAATATATTCAGGTCACGAATATATTTAACCAAGTAATCTGAGAATGAAATCTGAGAAGTATACTCAAGTGGTGAGCATACCATTGAAATGGAGAAATATATCCAAGCGATGGATATCTTTAACCAAATAGGATAAGAATAATCTGAGAGGTGTATTCAAGTGATGAGTGTACTTTTGAAATGGAGAAATATATTCAGGTCACGAACATATTTAACCAAGTGATGAAAAAGATGCTGAGAAATATACTCAAGTGATGAGTATACTTAATGATTGAAAAAGACTGAGAAGTACGTTCAAGTGATGAACATACTTTTGAAATGGAGAAATGTATCCAAGTGATGGATATATTTAACCAAGTAAGCTGAGAAGTACACTCAAGTGATGAGCATACCGTTGAGATGGAGAAATATATCCAAACGACGGATATATTTAACCAAGTAAGATAAGAATAATCTGAGAAGTGTACTCAAGTGATGAGTACACCATTGAAATGGAGAAATATATTCTAGTCACGAATATACTTAACCAAGTAAGTGACAAGTATGTTTAAGTGATAAACATACCATTGAAATAGAGAAATATATCCAAGTGATGGATATACTTAACCAAGTAAGTGACAAGTATGTTTAAGTGATAAACATACCATTGAAATAGAGAAATATATCCAAGCGATGGATATACTTAAGTAAGTAAGATAGAGAATAATCTGAGAAGTGTACTCAAGTGATGAGTACACCATTGAAATGGAGAAATATATTCTAGTCATGAATATATTTAACCAAGTAAGTGACAAATATTCTGAGAAGTATGTTCAAGTGATGAACATACCATTGAAATGGAGAAATATACCCAAGCGATGGATATACTTAACCAAGTAAGTGGCAAAATATCTGAGAAGTATACTCAAGTGATGAGTATACCATTGAAATGGAAAAAATATACCCAAGTGGTGGATATACTTAACCAAGTAAGTGACAAATGATCTGAGAAGTATGTTCAAGTGATGAACATACCATTGAAATGGAGAAGTGTACCCAAGCGATGGATATACTTAACCAAGTAAGTGACAAAATATCTGAGAAGTATGTTCAAGTGATGAACATACCATTGAAATGGAGAAATATATTCAAGTGATGAATATATTTAACCAAGTAAGTGATAATGAGGATCTGAAACTAGGAAGCATATTCAATGGGTGAACATGCTTTTGAAATGGAAGAATATATTCAAGTGATGAATATATTCAACCAAGTATGATAGAAAATGAGAATTTGAAACTGAGAAGCATATTCAAAGGGTGAATACACTTTTGAAATGGAAAAATATATTCAAGTGATGAATATATTCAACCAAATAGGATAGGGAATGAGAATTTGAAATCGAGAAGCATATTCAAAGAGTGAATACACTTTTGAAATGGAAGAATATATTCAAGTGATGAGTATATTCAACCAAGTGGGATGAAAAATCAAGATTTGAAATGAGGATATATGATCAATTTATCAAGATTGAACAGGCATGGTGCAAGAGGAAAGTGACTTAACACATTGTCACTTGAGTTGGCATGACATAGGGGAAATATATTCAACCCTTTTGAACATAAAATCAATTCAAGGAATTGATTTCAAGATGGAATTTGATTGATTTTAAGCTCAAAAAGTGTTGAATATCTCATTTGGAAGGAGGTTTGATCACGCGTCAAGGCGAGACAAAGCGAGAAGCAAAACCAAAACAAAGTGGCTTGGGTGACCACCAGGCCTCGGGAGGCTAGCCGCCCAGGCCTGGGTGGTTACCCAAGCCCAAAGCGGAAATCCCACTTTGAATAGGAAACTTCCTATTCTGATGGGTTTTTTCCTATTTGAACTTGGATTTGTGACCTTTTCCCTATAAAAACACATCCAAGAGGTTCCTAAACCCACTTGTATTCATTCATTAGAAATTATGGAGGCTCTAGACAAATTTTTAGGAGGGTTTTTGAGAGTTATGAGTGCTGAAGCAAAATCTGAGTTCAAGTGCTTTGGCTTGGATCCATTGCTCTCCTTGAGGCATGTGAGGCTTGAAACGAACCTCTTGACTGCTGCTACATATTTTTGGGATCCTCAAGTTCATGTGTTCCGCTTCAACTATGAAGAACTGTGCCCAACTATGGAGGAATTCTGTGCATTGTATGGAGTTTCAACGGTAGGTCCTTTCATTCTCCCTACTCCTCGCCCAAGCTTTCTTACTTCTTTCTCCAATCTACTTGGGATTCACCCACAATATGCCTCTACGTTTGTAAAGGACCATATGGTAGACTTGATGAAATTGGCAACCTCTTTTTTAGCTTATGATAGTAAAGGTATTCTGAATTTTACCTTTCCTATTAAGCATGCTCTTGCCTTTTGCCTCATTGGTCGTTTTCTTATTTCCACTGGTACTCCACATGTTCCCATTCAAATCTGTGACTTGATTCCTCTCCTTGCCAAGGGCCATAACTTGATTCCCATGGTGCTAGCTGAAACCCTGAATGGTTTGGATAAAACTCATGAGGACCCAAAGGTTCCTTTAGGAGGTAGCCCCATTCTACTGCAGATGTGGTTGCTTGAAAGACTGAATTTCTTGTCACCAGTTGCCATTACACCATACAAGCCCCAGCATTACTGCCTTCGCCGCATTGAACTACCTGGGCAATTTTCATTGAGAGATTGGCTAGGTTACTTCCAAACCCTTTCTTGGAGGAGTGTCAAGTGGTTTGTATTCATATGGGGCTGCAGTGACCAGGTGCTTCTGCGGACTTCTAGATGCGCCATGGTGAGACTCATAGGACTGAGGTCTACTTCCTTCTATTGGCCTTCAAGGGTTCTTCGTCAGATGGGTGCCATGCAAACCATACCTACTTCCTTGAAAGGTGACTATCTTGTGGTGCCCGCGGGTCTTTCTGTAGTGACTTGGGCGAAGGACCGATGGCCTAGCAAGTTGATACTAACCCAAGTTACGAATACTGATGGTCCGTATATGATGAGCCCAAAGTATAAGGAATGGTTGAAAAGCCATTTAGGTGAGAGAGAGACTACTCGAAGAGAAAGGATTTTTGGACTTATCAAGAACAATGAACTTGGATCTTGCAGAGAAGATATTATGGAAGCAGTGACAACAGCTTATGAACATGACTTGAGGAAGAAAAGAAGACATGAAAGAGAGAAGAAGAAAGCTGAAGAGCGAGCTGCAAAGAAGCCCAAGAAAAACTGAAGACTCAATAGAATAGGATATTTATGGCATATTTATAGTTCTTTTACTTAATACCAATGAATTGCTATGTCAATCAATTTTAGTTTTGAATAAATTGCCAATAATAAATCAAATTTGGGATTTTCTTGTTTGATTTAGACCGCACCCAAGGTAACTTTATGGGTTGCCTACGTATCTCCATGGTTTTTTTTCTTCTTTTTTTTTTTTTTTGTTTTTTGTTTTTTGTTTTTTTTTTTTTTGTTTTTGAATGGAGAATCAGGTCTTACGTAGTCCTTACGCCTTAACTTTTGCCTAGGCCGCCCTTACGGGTTTTCAACCTAGCAGGCTTCAAACATGATATTTCTTCAATTGATCCAAATTAGTTGGACGAGTGAACTCAATTCCATCTAAATCCATGAGGCGAACAGCCCCTGCTGGCAATATCTCTTTGATAATGTATGGCCCACCCCAACTTGGCTTGAATTTTCCCCGCGGATCGAACACTGGAGCTCTGATTTCTTTCAGCACTACATCCCCTTTCTTTAGACCTCGATCTTTGACATGCTTGTTGAATGCTCTGGCAACTCTCCGTTGATACCCCTAAACATGATACAGCGCCCTTAAACGCCTTTCATCCAGCAAAGCTAACTCATCATAGCGGCTCTTAACCCAGTCCACTTCTGTTATCTGGCTCTCCACGGCAACTCTTAGTGAAGGAACTTCCAATTCAACTGGCAACACGGCCTCCATTCCATAAACTAGAGAATAAGGAGTAGCCCCTGTTGACGACCTTATTGATGTTCTGTAACCCCATAGAGCCAATGGCAACTTCTCATGCCAGTCTATGTGTGAGTCCGCAGTCTTCTGTAGTATCTTCTTGATGTTCTTGTTAGCTGCTTCCACCGCTCCATTAGTCTGAGGACGGTATGGCGACGACAGATGGTGAACTATGCCATGCTTTTGCAAGAGCTCATGGGTTTCTTTCTGAAAGTGCTGGCCATTGTCTGAGATAACTTCATGCGGTACCCCATATCGATAGATGATGCTGTGCTGTATGAACTGTGCTACCTTCTTGGAATTCAAGGTCTTAAAGGACGCTGCTTCCACCCACTTAGTGAAGTAATCGATGGCAACCAGGATGTATTCATGCCCATTTGACGCCTTTGGCTTGATCTGTCCGATGATATCTATCCCCCATACCGCGAATGGCCAAGGTGATAACATACTCGTTAAAGGCATAGAAGGCAAATGTTGTCCACTGGCGAACAGTTGGCATTTGTGGCACTTCTTGACATGTGCGTGGCAGTCTCTTTCCATGGTGGACCAATAATAGCCTAGCCTCATGATTTTCTTAGCCAACATATAGCCGTTCATGTGCGGAGCCCCTGTTCCTTCATGGATTTCTTTAATCAGATGCTCGGCTTCTTCCTCGGTGACACACAGCAGGTGGATCCCGTCGTATGACCTTCGATATAGCTTTCCTCCACAAAGTATATAGTGACTTGCCAATCGCCTTAGGGTTTTTCTATCAATGTGAGATGCTCCTTCTGGGTACTCCCTTTCTTCAATGAACTTCATTATGTCATGGAACCACGGGTGGCCATCATTTACCTCTCCTCCTCGGATTGCACAATAATACACAGGCTTGTCTCGGCATTCTATCACCAACGGCTTCACATTTCCCCCTTCAGGTATCTCCACCATGGATGCTAGGGTCGCCAAGGCATCGGCGAACTGGTTCTTGTTCCTTGAAAGGTAGTTAAATTCTATCTCTGAGAACTCCTTGGTTAGAGCTTCCAGGTAGGCATGGTAGGGTAACAATTTCTCATCTCGAGTTTTCCATTCCCCTTTTATCTGGCAAATGATTAGTGCTGAGTCCCCGAACACTTCCAATTCTTTGATCCCCAATTCAAGTGCCGCTTCCAGTGCTAGGATACAGGCCTCATACTCAGCAATGTTGTTGGTAGCTTCGAACCCCAACTTGACCGCTAACGGTGTAAATGCCTCTTCGGGTGAGACCAGCAGGACTCCTATCCCATAACCTTTCTTATTGGCTGCCCCATCGAAGTATACTCTCCAAGTTTTTCTACCAATCTCTAGCACGTCCTCATCTGGGAATTGATCGTTGAACGGAGCGGATGATGACACCGGACAGCTGGCTAGGTAGTCTGCGATGACGCTTCCCTTGATAGACTTCTGATTCACGTACTTGATGTCGAATTCATTGAGGAGAATTGACCATCGAGCAGTTCTGAATGACAATACTGGCCTTTCTACCAGGTACTTCAACGGGTCCATGCGACTTATCAAGAACACTTCGAAGGACATCATGTAGTGTCGGAGTTTCTGCGTCGCCCATACTAGTGCCACACAAGCTTTTTCAATCGCATTGTACTTCACTTCATAGTCTGTCATTTTCTTGCTTAAGTAATAGATGGCATTCTCCTTTGTAGACCCTTCGAGATATTGAGCTAACATAGCCCCCGTCGCGGTTTCGGTGACCGTTAAGTATAACAAAAGTGGCGCACCTTGCCGTGGGGGAACTAAGATTGGAGGATTGCTCAAGTATCTCTTAATGGTCTCAAAGGCCTCTTGGCATTCTTCGTTCCATACTTTTGGCACACCTTTCTTAAGCAATTTGAAGATTGGTTCGCAAACCATGGTTAAGTTGGCAATGAATCGGCTTATGTATTGAACTCTTCCCAGAAAACCCCGGATCTGCTTCTCAGTGCTAGGCGGCTCCATCTCCACAATAGCTTTTATCTTCCCTGGGTCCACTTCGATACCTCTCTGAGTGATCATAAACCCCAATAACTTGCCTGCAGTGACACCAAAAGCGCACTTCTGTGGGTTGAGACGGAGATTGTACTTTTTTGCTCGCTCTAGGAATTTCTCTAGTGCCTTGAAATGCCCTTCTCTATCCACGGACTTTACGATCATATCATCGACATAAACCTCGACTTCCTTATGGATCATATCATGCAATAAGGTCGTAGCTGCTCTTTGGTAAGTAACCCCAGCGTTTCTTAAGCCAAAAGGCATTACCTTGTAACAGTACGTTCCCCATTGCGTGATAAAGGCTGTTTTCTCCATGTCTTGAGGCGCCATCTTTATCTGGTTATACCAGGAGAATCCATCCATGAAGGAGAGGCGTGCATGTCCCACTGTACTATCCACCAACACGTCGATATGGGGTAAAGGAAAGTCATCCTTAGGGCTCGCGGCGTTGAGATCTCGGAAATCGACACACATCCTTACTTTCCCATCTTTTTTAGGCACAGGCACTATATTCGACAGCCACTCGGGGTACTCCACAACTTAGAGAAAACCCGCGTCTAGTTGTTTAGTTACCTCTTCTTTTACTTTTAGAGCCCATTCTGGTTTTAATCTTCTGAGTTTCTGCTTTACCGGCTTCTTTAGGGAATTGGTGGGGATATAGTGTTGCACAATATCGGGGTCAATGCCAGGCATGTCTTCATAAGACCATGCAAAAGCCATAATGTTGGCTTTCAAGAGGGAGATCATCTTTTCTTTTTCAACGGGGGAGAGGGTTTTCCCAATTTTAACTATTCTTGGCAATTCATTCGTCCCTAAGTTGATTGATTCCAATTCATCCATATTAGGTTCGGTGACGCCCCTTTTCCTTTGCTCAACGAGCTCCGGGGGGACATCGTTCCTAGGATCTATATCCATGCCATAAATATCCATAGAGGAGAGAAAAGAGACACTGCATATATAGAGAAAGAAAGCACACTTTATTGACTAGGAATAATGGGAATGACACACAAAAGAAAGAAGGAAAACAAACAAATCTGTATCAATACTATGACTGTCACGACCCAAATTAATTAAGCCGTGATCAATAGTAATAAAACAAGCTTTTTCTTTAATAAATCCTTTGATAAAACATGGATGACACGTGTTAAAACCTCAATTATTTTAAAAGAATTTTCGGCATGACCCATCCGTAAATAGGACATACCATCGTGAAAACCTGTTATGAAAATCCATACACAAAAATTTCCCTGTCATCCATGGTAGTGGTATCATCCCATGCATCGCATTCCACATATACACAACCATAAGTAATTAAAATTACAGCCCTGATTGAATTTACATTTACATTAACCCAATAGAAAACCCGCTTAATACATATTCTTTTCCGTGAAAATACATTAGCAATTAACTTAAAGAAATTCCACTAAGAGTATCTTCCGCCCAAGATAGCATAACCAATCCCTGGATTATCTGAAAAACATTTAAAAATAATAGGCGTGAGTCCGACGACTCAGTAGATACAATTTGACATAGTAAACTAAAGCAATGATATAAATAAAACCCATTATATCATTTAAAGCAAAATATACTAACCAAGTATATTACAAGTCTCAAAATAAGTTATATAACCCATAACTTAAAATAATTAATGCATATGTCCAATGCATGTGACTCATGTCCAATTTACATTAATCCATTTATTACCAACCACTCCTGCAGGAGTCTTCGCGCGGAAACGGAGGATTTAAACCCACCTCCAAGAGGACAACACAAGGGTTCCTACCTGGAACCGGAAAGTAGCCTCTGATTCGGGAACACAAGGGTTCCTACCTGGAACCGGAAAGTACCCCAGGACCAAAGGAATGGAAAACACCGCAAAGTCCCATTGACTGCAAGTAGTCCAATTCCAATGACCCCTTTTTAATGCAATACTTTTACCCAGTATTCATTAAAACCATTTAATGCATGATTATGCCAACATGCAATGCGATAAACCATAAAATGATTTTATAACCAAAATCATCTTCAAAATATACCACATAAACCATAGTGGAAATAATCACATCATTATACCAATTTATGATAACATCATAAATATCCGTAAAATCAATACAATTATATTCCATTTAATGTATAAAATAAACCAACTCATTAATAAACATAATTTCCAATTTATGTTATCCAATACCCCAGAGTCCCATTTAAGATTTATTCCATAAATCATGTATATTCATATTCTAGGCCCAAGAATACCAAATAATATGATAATATATACCATATTATCATGTCAATAGTTTAAACCCATGTAAATTGCACCTACCTCAACCAAATGCGTGGAAAGATGAAACCTTTAATGTGGTGAGTATGAACTCCAAGCCCTATGATGCAAATGCACGCTCCCAATCCAAGCCCTAGCTCCCAAATGCCATGGATGATGTTGGTGACGGAGGTCCCGACTCCAAATCACCACCAAAACTCCCCAATATGCATGAATAAACCCATAAGTGTAAGAATGAGACAATAACCCAAAATAAATTACAAAACCTAACTCCAAAATGTGAGAATTACCTCTAAAAATGCGAAAGAGTTGGTGAGGATGACAACCCATGCCAACTCCCACGAAATCCAAACTCACAACGCTGTGAACAAGCTCCAAGCTCCACTAAGAGGTTGGAGAATATGAATCCGACCATAATAATGCATTCCTAAGCCTCAAAGAGAGAGAAAAACCTAAATCCACACCCATACACGCGTAGATCGGGCCAAAATACGCTAGATCCGAGCTTGCCGGTGTCGGATCGAGGTCGCCGTGCTCCGGCAAGATGCCGTCGAGCCTCTGCCCCATCTTCTCCTTCTCTCCTTCTCTCTCTCTCTCTCCATGACCAAAAATATCAGATTTGGTCTAAAATCGTGTGGATGGGTTTTTATAAGGGGTGAGGGGCATTTACGTCATTTACACAAAAAAATTTGCAAAACCCGCGATGCACGATCGATCGTGGTCTGAAGGCACGATCGATCGTGAAAAACAGAACCAAAATCATGTTTCTGGGGCACCCACGATCGATCGTCCCCAAGGCACGATCGATCGTCCCTTGCTGAAATTGCCTAGTAACTCAGGCAATTGTGTATAAACCCACACAGTACACATCCCTGCCTTATTTTCATTAAAAACATTTAAGTAATCTTCTCCATTCTTTCTTCTTCCTTTTACTTAAATGTTTTTAATGAAAATAAGCAAATAACCCCCCATTTGAATCCAAATAAAATATCAAAAAAATCAAATACCCAATATATCAAAATCTAAATTTCAAGTTTTAGTACAAAATCCGTCGTCCGACAGATTTTCCTAAAACAAACATGCGTGGAACCCAATCCAAACATGCTAATAAAATCCCATAAAATCATCAATGTCTTATAATATTATAAACTCCCATTACCGCCAAAAATTATCTTTCAAAACTAAGATTTACGAAAATCCACTTTTCTCCAACACTTAGCCAAATTTCAGCAGCTTAAACCCTTAAGTTGCAAATAAGGCTAAACGCACCCGAAATATACTCAATGCACCAAAACAAGCATCCAAACACATCCAACCTCGAAATATCATGCACATGCATTACCCATGCATGTAATCATCTGACAAATCAAGGGATTAACTACGCTAACCATAGATTAAACCCTTAATACCCTATTTAAAAATTACGGGTATTACAATGACTCCACAAAGTGAGTAAAGTAGATACATCTTATTGAATTAGGGAAATATTACTAAACTAAGACACCTACAAGCTGCTATCAGGTAGGCCAAGGTCTTCTTCTTCATGGATCTCCGCAATGACACCACATTCAAGGTACCAATTCAGGAATGGCACGGTAGCATGGCTAATGGATGAACCCTGGAGTTCTTCAATGGTCGAGTCTTCCACGGTGAGGATCATGTCTTGGAACATTTCAGTCATAGCCCCCGCATCAAGGTTCTCTGCCCAGTCTTCCTCTTTCTTTTCCCAGAACTCATCATTGATGGCTTCATCATCCACCATTTCAACTGTGATTAGATACCATTCGGTGAAGAAGATTTCAAAACCCGGAACTCGGATCTTGGTAGCTTGGTCAAAGGTGGGCTCTGGAAACCCGCAATATAGAAAATCATCCCCTTCTTTGACGAAGTAACCATTCAAAGTAGGTCGATATGGCGAGATCTTCAGGTCTGGCACCCTTCCCTCGGCTTTGGCTCTTACTTTCTCTTTGTTCCTCTTCAGCATTTCCGCATAATCATTTTTGGAGGGCTCATATCCTAACCCAAAAGTATATGAGGTGACACGGCTTTGAATAGACGTAGGGATCCCTTGTTGGCGACGCCCTAGCCCCATGCCTGGAAAGAAACTCATCCTTCTCATGATTTCACCAACATGCAAGTTGCCATGGGGGCAAAAGTCCAAGGGTATTAATTCACCCTTTTCGAGCTCTTTCTCAATGCATTGGACATAGTCAAACCCAGATAGCGGTATCGCTGCTGATTCGGGTTGTATCTCACATATAGGCACACCTGCGAGTTTCAATTCATAGTCCCCTTGAAGCGTTACTATGGCTCCTTCATAAAGAAACTTCACCTTTTGATGGAGTGAAGATGGCACAGCCCCAGCAGGATGGATCCGAGGTCGGCCCAACAGCAAGTTGAAACATGACGGCACATCCAACACTTGGAATTCCACCCTAAATTCAGTGGGTCCCATGATAAGAAGCAAAGTAACTACCCCTATTACTTCTCGGCGGGTGTTGTCATAAGTTCTTACGGTCTGCCCGGATGGCGTGAAATCAGTGGGTCCCAAACCCAAAACAGTGGCAGTTCGGAGAGGACATACATTCAGTGCGGACCCATTGTCGATAAGAACGGTGGGAACCCTCTTCCCCATAGTGTCAACGGTCACATAGAGAGCTTGAGAATGGCTCAGCCCGCTTTTAGGTAGGTCTACATCGGTGAACACGATGGTTAAGTTCTTGGGAGTTGGATTCACCAAATGTACCAATCCCTCGGGGGATGTGTCAACAGGCACTTGTATCTGATTCAACAGTTTCAACACTGTCTGTCTGTGCTTATGCGAGGCCATGAGCAAGCCCCAAATAGTAATGTTGGCATTGGTCTTCTTCAGCTGCCTAAGCACTTCATCCTCTTCTTCTTGCAAGCTAGGACGCCTCTGTCCTTCCAAATCTTCCAACGGATTTTCAGATTCTAGGTGGGGGGGCTTGAAATGACGACCCCCTCTGGTTATATGGTCCAACTCATCATCGCTAGCCCATATGTCATGGACTTCCTCGGAGTCATTCATCAAGTCATCCCATTCTATCATGTCGATGCTCTCCATCTCTGTCGGCAAGTCATCCCAACCTGAAGGGACTATCGACTCATCTGATATCGGACTTGGGCTTGAGTACAGCACATAGTAATCATATTTTCCCGACGCTTCACCTAATAGGCCAACCTGAGGATCCCCTGCTTCATATCTTTCTTTCAGCTCTTGTTGGATAGATTTCTTTGGCAACAACAAAACCTTTTGGTCAATGAGATCTTGGATGATCTTCTTTAGTATAGAACAAGCCTCGGTGTCATGGCCGGGTGCACGATGGTATTGGCAATATTGGTGAGGGGTTGATGGTCTTGGCTTTGGTGGAAGTGGCATGATAAGGCTGTTATTGCGGCAAATGGTGAAGAGACGGGTTAAGGTCATGGGGAGCGGAGTGTATTGTCTTATGGGATGGCGAGGGCGAGAGGATTCAACCCCAATGGCATTTATGGTGTTAGGTGGGGGTGTGTTGTTGTGTGATGGGAGAGGATTACGGGTGACATTTGGACGGGTTGGTGGTGAAATGACTTGCTTGTCAATGAGGTCTTGGACTTGGTGGCGAAGGCGAATACAGCGATTGGTGGCATGGCCTTTGGATTGGTGGTACTTGCAGTACTCATTCTCATTGTAGCTCTTGGGTAAGGGATTTGGTGGAGGTCTTGGGTCGAGTGGCTTCAATAGGTCACGACTTATGAGCTTTTCAAGGATTCTTTCGAGTGGCATGAATAGGTCAGTGAATTGGCGAGGTGGGTTGACATCATTGAGAGAAAAGGGTTGGATTGGTTGAGTTATGGTGTTGACCTCGGCATTGTTCTTCCCAGTAAAGTTTGTCTTGCGACTCCTCACTTCCTCAGTCTTGATTGTCCCATCATTGATAGCATCTTCAACCTGCGTGCCAGCCCCAATGAGAGCTTTGAAATTTGGGAAATAGTGGGCAAATAGGTGCTTGTGATACACGGGCAGCAGGTTCTTAACCACTAACTGAATTTGGTCCTCCTCATTCGGCCTATCCGTCATTCTCGACGCCTTTTGTCTCCACCTTGTAATGTAAGCGGAGAAAGTTTCATGAGCCCCTTGCTTGGTAGTTTCTAGGTCCCTTCGAGTAACGTCCACCTCTGTGTTATACTTGTAGTGCTCTGAAAACTCATTGCATATGTCTTCCCAAGTCCGGGTTCTATTCTCATCCAAGGATAAGAACCATTTCAAAGCAGAAGTGGCCAAGGTTTCATGGAACATTTGAGCTAAAAGCTCGTCAGTAGCCCCTCGAGGGTGCATAGCTCGCACGTACATCTTCAAATGAGTCTTAGGGCAACCCGTCCCATCGAACTTTTCTAACTCCGGCATCTTGAATTGTAGTGGAATACGAGCCGTTGGAAACAGGGATAGAGTCTGCACATCGACCATGTCATCAGCCCTGCGAATCCCTTTTATGGTTCTCTCCAAAGCTTCTACCTTGCTAGCTAACACGGAATCACTGCTAGTACCTTTCCCCTTGGCTTCCTCTTCTAGGTTGGTGACCTCAGGTTCCGAGCTACTTTCCCCCCTTGTCTTGGTGTTCTCATTGGATTGAGGTCCCTCTTCGGTGCCAGCCCCATGAGGTATACCCGAGGAATGGGCCTTAGAGCCATTTTGTTCAAGATCCGCCATCTTCTGTTGGTTCTCTTGAGCCATTTTCAACGCGGTATCGGATGTCTCGGCGGTATGGTCAAGCTTGGCCATGATGGCTTTCAGGCAAGCCTCAAGGTCAAAGTGCCCCTCACTAGTTCTTTCGTCAGCCATGTCTGTCTAATGGGTAGACTCAACACTCACTAGACGCCCTTGTGGATTGCGGATCCAAGCCAGCACGTCTATGGATAGAAAAGTTTTAACCTTTAGCCTAAGGATCTGTCCTAAACCTCCATATTTTCCTTAATGAATTCGGTCTCTACACCATGTTCAATTAATTCATTCCTTTTATCCAATTACCTTTACAGGGGTCATGGATTAAGGGTATGTTTTAAAGAATAGGGCATAGAGTCCTTCAATTAGGTTTAATTAATCCCCTAGGACTAGCACATCACAAACATAGCTTTACATCCTATTTCCTTAATTTATTCCTCCTAACCCATGGCCTTAACGAAGGCTAGGGTTTAAAGGTCTATATTAAGGGCATAAGATATAAAGCCTCACATCACAAACACGGCATAGTATCATTACAAACAATTGTGGGTGCATAAAGGTGAGACCGTAGTGTCCTACAAGTCTGTCTATATGGACTAATGATAAGGGTAGGCTAGGGTCCTTCACTTGCTTGAGCAATCCTTATACCTAACCACATGTGGCATCAGGAACGCCGCGTGGGTCCAGCAGTACGTGATTAACTCATTTAATATACCCAAGGGCAAGCCCAAGGGTACTAGGCAAGAGAGGTTGATAGCTTTCGCCCCTGTGAACCCCGGAAATTGGGCCCACAAGGGATTGAAAGAAAATGGGTTTGAAAAAGAAAAAAGGAAAGGAGTCGCCACCTTATTTTTTAAAGGAAACAAGGAAAACCCTAAAAATGGTTTGTTTTAGAAAAACAATTTGAATGACTCCATAAAAAAGGAAAGGCAAAAACCAATCTTTTGAAAACCAAAGAAATCGGGGATTCGGAGGCTAAGTTATGACATGGGAAGGTTCTAGGCAAAGCCTATAGGCACCCATGTCACCCTTTCGGTCTCTCAGTTCATTTGGGCTAAATCAAGATCTTTCCATACAAAAATCAGCAAGTATATCATCACAAGAATTGCATGCATATCATATATTTCATTCATCCATCCATGCATAATAAGCGCATAAAAACAGAAAAAGAAAAAGAAGAAAACAAAACAAAAATAAACCTAGGATGCTTGGATCCTAGAACGGACTTGAGCCTCACGAAGAGCGCCTACGTACCATGCAATGAAATACATGGATCAAAGTCCACGTAGTTCGATTAGAATTAGGGTTAAGACCTAATATAAACCTATGGTTAAAACCCTAGGTTTCCTTATTTGATCAAAAGAGTTGAATATGATAGAAAGTTTGATTTTAGGAAAGAAATCCACAAAATGGAAACTTTAATAAAAACCAGAATTTTATTTATGAAGGAAACCTTTGATTAAACCATAGGATCATATTAAAAATTAACCTTAGATAGGGAGAAGAGAAGGGATAAGGAAGAAAGGTGAATTGGGGCACCTTCACACCCACTTACCTGAGCGCAATTAGCTCCAAACATTAGCCATTTCAGACATGAGCAGCCCTATTTGCCATAGGACAAATACTACACCTATTTGCACCCTTACAAGTGCTCAAAACCATGCAAAAACAATGATATGCAAATCTGGACAGAATAATAGCATGGCCTAAAAATCATCCACTAAGCATGCTAACAGCAAAACAGCGAACAATAATAAGTCCTAACATATTCCTAGAACCATATCATGCATAAAAAACCCTAAAACATACTAACATGCATGCAAAAACATCATATTTACTCCATATGAAAAACATATACAGCAAACACGAAGAAAAACCAATAAAAAAGTCTACTTTATCATGCTATATGAAAACAAACACGAAACAATGACTCTAAAACCCTAAACTCACAAATATGCTTAAAAACATACAAAACATACTTTAATCATGCTAAAAACAAACTAAACAGAAATTAAATCATGCATATTAACTAACTAAAGCAATATAACATGATGAAAATCCTAACTCTAACATGCAATGACACTAATCCTAGCACAAGGACAAATAGGAGCACAAGAATCATAACTATGCATTGAAACCTAAAGGACAGCCCTAAAGCATGCTAAACAGTAGATAAACAATAGATATTCCATGTATATTAACTAGCTAGAGTGTTAATACATGATAAAAAAGTTACCTTTAACATGCAATAAGCCTAACCCATATGAGAACCTAGTTTAAGCTTGAATAGAGAAGGAGAATACCTTAGGAAGGGCCTTCCTTGTGTTTGTAATTGTTCATGGCTCCTCAGGTCTTTAGAGTGAATCAAACCAACACGAATCCTCCTCTTTGTCAAAGTGGTATCACAGCAAAGAGATCAAAACTCACTCAACTTTGAAAAGAAATAGAAAACAAAAAGAGAACAAGAGAAAAGAAAAGTGATTTTCGTCACTTTGCAGCAGCAGCAACTTCAATCGCGTTTTTGGGTATGAAAACGTTGGATTTGGACAAAGCTTGTGAAATACAAAGTTGTAGAGAATTGAATTATCTTTCTAACAAGACCAATTTCATCAAATGATGACTTCGGATGAAAAAGTTATGATTAAAATACGACTGCTGGTTTTCAGAAAATCTGCTGCTGAATTATGACGAATTTCACTCCCTCCAAACCCTCTTCTCCTCTCCCTTGTTTAAAGACATTAAGAAAGTATTTATAGCTGAAATCTGGAGTTTCCCTTTCCTTCCTGGACTAGGTTTCCTTGGAGAATAATCAAAAGGTATTTTATAACGATAAAAGACTTCTAATCTGAATAGGAAAAGGAAATTGTCTTTTATAAAAATTGGGAGACTGACCGCTAACACGCATGCACATGTATCGTATGTGCGTACACACACTCATCACATACGTACACGTGTTAGTGTCATGATAAAAATGGCTAATTTAATAAAATAATTTTCTTTTCATTTTAACCAAAAATCTCATGCTGTGATTCGCACTAATTCTTCAAGGATAATCCGTAAATAACCACACTAAACTCATCATCAGGCCATATCAAAATTGAACTTTATGAAACACTTTTGAGGGTAAAATGATGACTAATGAAAGTCAATTTGAAAAGATTTGGTTGGTAATTGTGAGTCAATTAGAGCTAACCCAAGGAAGGGTCAATTAACCAACTTGAACTACATCGAGCCATTTTAATCCCAAGCCATTGACTTACCAAATTGAACCTAGAAATACCTCTTATGCGTCCATATGAACTCCAATTGACAATTTGGAGATCATTTCAAGGTCAAATGAAAAGTTTGGGACTTAAAAGACGATTATGCCCCTCAAGTCACAAAAGCTCTTATTATCCCTCAAGATCAACTCCAATTTGAACCAAAATTCATATCCATTGTCCTTGTGACTCTAGAAAACTAATGCAAGTGACTAGACTCAAAAACAAAACAAAAACATGCATGAAATGATGAGCCCTAGTAAGGTGGTGCAAAAATGGGGTGTGACAGCCCCAACACATGGAATCAGGAAAACCAAGGTTGAGACTAGGCCGATCGTTGGCAAGGATACATCGAGGGACATCGATCCTAACATGCAAGAGTTTGCGCACACAATGCAATAAATGAAAGCACACAATCAAGCGGATGCAATGTGATTGATTTTAATTAAACATAAGAAATTAACCTAGCCCATTTAAACTTTATAGAGTCTAGCCCACAAGTCCCCAGTGGAGTCGCCAAACTGTGAACCCCGGAAATTGGGCCCACAAGGGATTGAAAGAAAAATGGATTTGAAAAAGAAAAAGGAAAGGAGTCGCCACCTTATTTTTTAAAGGAAACAAGGAAAACCCTAAAAATAGTTTGTTTTAAGAAAACAATTTGAATGACTCCATAAAAAAGGAAAGGCAAAAACCAATCTTTTGAAAACCAAAGAAATCGGGGATTCGGAGGCTAAGTTATGACATGGGAAGGTTCTAGGCAAAGCCTATAGGCACCCATGTCACCCTTTCGGTCTCTCAGTTCATTTGGGCTAAATCAAGATCTTTCCATACAAAAATCAGCAAGTATATCATCACAAGAATTGCATGCATATCATATATTTCATTCATCCATCCATGCATAATAAACACATAAAAACAGAAAATAAAGAAAAACAAAACAAAACAAAAAGAAGCCTAGGATGCTTGGATCCTAGAACGGACTTGAGCCTCACGAAGAGCGCCTACGTACCATGCAGCGAAATACATGGATCAAAGTCCACGTAGTTCGATTAGAACTAAGGTTAAATCCTAATATAAACCTATGGTGAAAACCCTAGGTTTCCTTATTTGATCAAAAGAGTTGAATATGATAGAAAGTTTGATTTTAGGAAAGAAATCCACAAAATGGAAACTTTAATAAAAACCAGAATTTTATTTATGAAGGAAACCTCTAATTAAACCATAGGATCATATTAAAAATTAACCCTAGATAGGGAGAAGAGAAGGGATAAGGAAGAAAGGTGAATTGGGGCACCTTCACACCCACTTACCTGAGCGCAATTACTCCAAGCATTAGCTATTTCAGACCTGAGCAGCCCTATTTGCCATAGGACAAATACCACACCTATTTGCACCCTTACAAGTGCTCAAAACCATGCGAAAACACTAACATGCAAATCTGGACAGAATAGTATCATGACCTAAAATCATCCACTAAGCATACCAATAGCAAAAACAGCGAACAATAATAAGTCCTAACATATTCCTAGAACCATATCATGCATAAAAACCCTAAAACATACTAACATGCATGCAAAACTATCATGTTTACTCCATATGAAAAACATATACAGCAAACACGAAGAAAAACCAAATAAAAAAGTCTACTTTATCATGCTATATGAAAACAAACACAAAACAATAACTCTAAAACCCTAAACTCACAAATATGCTTAAAAACTCACAAGACATACTTTAATTATGCTAAAACCAAACTAAACAGAAATTATATCATGCATATTAACTAACTAAAGCAATATAACATGATGAAAATCCTAACTCTAACATGCAATGACACTAATCCTAGCACAAGGACAAACAGGAGCACAAGAATCATAACTATGCATTAAAACATAAAGGACAGCCCTAAAGCATGCTAAACAGTAGATAAAAAATAGATATTCCATGTATATTAACTAGCTAGAGTGTTAATACATGATAAAAAAGTTACCTTTAACATGCAATAAGCCTAACCCATATGAAAACCTAGTTTAAGTTTGAATAGAGAAGGAGAATACCTTATTCTCTCTCAAACACTCAAGTATTAATGCATAAAGTGGCTCCCCTTGTGTTTGTAGTTGTTCGTGGCTCCTCAGGTCTTTAGAGTGAATCAAACCAACACGAATCCTCCTCTTTGTCAAAGTGGTATCACAGCAAAGAGATCAAAACTCACTCAACTTTGAAAAGAAATAGAAAACAAAAAGAGAACAAGAGAAAAGAAAAGTGATTTTCGTCACTTTGCAGCAGCAGCAACTTCAATTGCGTTTTTGGGTATGAAAACGTTGGATTTGGACAAAGCTTGTGAAATACAAAGTTGTAGAGAATTGAATTATCTTTCCAACAAGACCAATGTCATCAAATTCTGACTTTGGATGAAAAAGTTATGATTAAAATACGACTGCTGGTTTTCAAAAAATCTGCTGCTGAATTATGACGAGTTTCACTCCCTCCAAACCCTCTTCTCCTCTCCCTTGTTTAAAGACATTAAGAGAGTATTTATAGCTGAAATCTGGAGTTTCCCTTTCCTTCCTGGACTAGGTTTTCTTGGAGAATAATCAAAAGGTATTTTATAATGATAAAAGACTTCTAATCTGAATAGGAAAAGGAAATTGTCTTTTGTAAAAATTGGGAGACTGACCGCTAACACGCATGCACATGTATCGTATGTGCGTACACACACTCATCACATACGTACACGTGTTAGTGGTATGATAAAAATGGCTAATTTAATAAAATAATTTTCTTTTCATTTTAACCAAAAATCTCATGCTGTGATTCGCACTAATTCTTCAAGGATAATCCGTAAATAACCACACTAAACTCATCATCAGGGCCACGGGACTTAATACCTCATATGCATCCATATGAACTCCAATTGACAATTTGGAGATCATTCCAAGGTCAAATGAAAAGTTTGGGACTTAAAAGACAATTATGCCCCTCAAGTCACAAAAGCTCTTATTATCCCTCAAGATCAACTCCAATTTGAACCAAAATTCATATCCATTGTCCTTGTGACTCTAGAAAACTAATGCAAGTGACTAGACTCAAAAACAAAACAAAAACATGCATGAAATGATGAGCCCTAGTAAGGTGGTGCAAAAATAGGGTGTGACAGCATGGATGTGATTAAAGAAGGCATTGAGAAAATTCGTGATAGTGTGGTGTATTGGACAGCAACTCCAAAGAGGGAGGAAAAATTTAGGGAAACGGCCACCCAATTGCGCATTCAAAGTACCAAGAAATTGGGACTTGATTGTGCAACTAGGTGGAACTCCACCTATTTGATGCTTCAAACTGCCATCTTGTACAAAGAAGTTTTCTTTCGCTTGAGACAACGTGATAACCAATATAAGACTTTGCCATCTGAACAAGAATGGGATTTTGCAAAAGAAATTTGTGGGAGGTTAAAATTGTTTTATAATGTCACAGAGTTGTTCTCTGGGACTAAATATCCAACTGCCAATTTGTACTTCCCAAAAATTTGTGAGATCAGAATGGCATTGTCTCATTGGTGTGCGTGTTCAATTGATGTAATTCAACAGATGGCTATAAATATGGTGGCCAAGTTTGACAAATATTGGTTGGTGATTCATGGAATCATGGGAGTTGCTGCTGTGTTGGATCCACGATATAAGATGGATCTATTAGAGTTCTATTTTCCTAAACTTTATGGAGATGAGTATTTGGAAGAGGTTGAGAGAGTGCGCCAACTTTGTTATGATTTGCTTATTGAGTACCAAACTAGACAGAAACAGAGTTTGGATAGAGGAGTAGAGGGTGAGTCTACATATAGTTCATATTCATGTCACTCAGGCCCTACTGATTGTGTTGATCAGGATACTCTAAGTGACTATGATTTGTTTATCAGTAGGAAAAGAAATAAAGAGATCTGTGAATGTAAAATCAGAGTTGGATCACTATTTGGATGAGGATGTCTTACCTAGAACCCCAGATTTTGATATACTGTCTTGGTGGAAATCAAATGGGCTCAAGTATCCAACTTTGCAAGCAATTGCTAAGGATGTATTAGCCATTCTTGTATCCACTGTTGCTTCAGAGTCTGCCTTTAGTACTAGTGGTAGATTAGTGAGTCCACATCGTAGTAGACTCCATCCAAAGACATTGGAAGCATTGATGTGTGCTCAAAATTGGTTGTGGGCTGCCGAGATGCAAGGTAACAATAATATAAATACTTTAATTTTCATTTTTTTGGATTACTTCATTTTTTTAGCAATTCTAATATTTATTTTGTGTTGGTTTTGTTTATAGATAATTCAACAGCAGAATCCCATGGTTATGCTACAATATATGATGATATGGATATAGATGAACCATCTTGTATTACTACTGTGGTATGTGGACTGTGGTATTTTGAATTTGTTTGGCTCATATATTTGAATTTAATAACAATTAGAATAATATTTGCTTCATGTATCATGTTCATAGCACTATCTTAAATTTATTACAACTTATTTTTGGATGGTTATAATGAAGTAATAATCCTATTACTAATTGAAAGCCTTTTATTTGTTTTGTTTTGTTTTTTTGTTTTAATAGGAATAGGTCGTGATCCTGTGGAGGAGTGAGGGACCTGTGCTGATGGAATCATGGAAATACTGAATGGCTTGGCTAATTGGCTTGAGAATGATATTTAACTATTGCTATTTTTTTTTTTAGTAGATTATTAAACTTGAAACTGATGAACTTATGTTAGATGTTGTTGTCTTGATGGAATATGGTTGTACGAATATTTGAAATGTAGGTGGTTGTGTATAGCAGTATGGATATTTGAAATGTGGTTGTTGCCTTGTTAGATCTAGGTGGTTGTGTATGGCAGGTGGTTGTGTATGGCAGTATGGAATATGGATATTTGAAATGTGGTTGTTGCCTTGTTAGATGTAGGTGGTTGTGTATGGCAGTATGGATATTTGAAATCTATGATTGTTGCCTTGCAGGAGTTAGTGTTTTTACATTTTTTTTAATTTTTCCTATGTTTATTTGATATTCTTCTATTTGTAAAAATTATGCTGGAAAAAATTTTTTTTTGCTTGGGCGGGGCGGGGCGGGGCGGGTTTTCTCAGGAAACCATAGGGTCGGGGATGGGTTTGAGTTTCTGAAACCCGTCGGGTTTAGGGGCGGGTTTGGTACTAGGGTTTTAATGTTAGGGTCGGGATGGTATATGGTCGACCCGCCCCCGACCCGCCCCATTGCCATTCCTACACAAAAGAGTATCTAACGAATAAAAAAGCACAAACACAATATTTTGAGTGTGCCTCATATACCCCATTTTTTATTATTTTATTATTTTTTATGTCATATTATATTTCACATGAAGTGACAGTATTGTGATATAACGTCTAATACGGACAAGTAAAAGATCTAGGAGTAGTATTGTGACTAGCTTTAGAACCCGTGCGATGCACGGATTAATTTATTAAAAATAATATTATTAGTAAATTAAAATTTTAATAGAACACTTATTCTCTAAAATAGTAAAATATATGTGCTAATATAATATATCAATTAAATCGAAAACATATAGACAAAAATAAATAAAATAGTTTAATCAAAATAATCTTTGATGTGATGTTAGCATAATGTATTACACAAAATTTAATTATACTCCCGAAAAAGATAAATTATTTTGAAAAACAATTAATTTAATGGTAGAAACTTATAAAAAATGAAGGAACTGATACGTTATGATATTTGGTGGAAAAATATTAAAATTTTCTAGAGCCTAACCCATCCCACAATCATGTTTTTAACATGTTGGATATACCAAAGCAAGTATAGCCGTTAAAGGTGTCTCGAAATCCAACGGTGGAGATTGTAAAATGCATGACAATGATGAATCTTGGTCTATCGTGAGGTTTTGAGTGGGTTTTACAAAGAGTGAAAAACCATGGGGAAAAATATAAAAAATATGTTTGAGATTAGAATATAAAAAAATGAGAGAAAGTATAGATTGAGAAAGATAATAGGAGAAAAAGTCAGAAGAAGAAGAAAATAAGAGAAAGTATAAATATTTTCAACTTTATGTAATTAACCATATGGAAGAATTTTGATTAAAATAAATATATATATATATATTTTTTTTATTCATGTCGAAAGCAAATCAGGAGAATTTGAAGATTCTGGCGAATTGTATTTTTTTTTTTAATCCTCCTTTCCTCTGTTTATCTCTCTTTTTAATTATGACTATTTATAGTTTTATATGTTTAATTTTTAGGAGGGGAAATGAATAGGTATAAAGAAAACAGAAAAATATAGTACAGTCTATTAAGTTTGGGTTGAACATTGCATAGTGTGGGTTTTCTAATCCTCCCACATAAAACACAAATAGATATGCAATGAACACCAAACGTCAACTTACCTCCATCATGTGAGAAAGAGCAAGTAATACCAAAAAAAAAAAAAAAAAAAGAAGAAAAAAGTGAGGAATTTATCTTTTGGTGATCACTTCCCAACTTGATACCAAACAAAGAAAGTTAGTAATACTTTTGAATTACTTATCAAGTCAATTTGTAGGAAGTTGATAGACAAAATCTTTTGTTTGGTATTAAGTTAGAAAGTGATTACAAAAGTAGTTTGTAGTTTTCCTAGCAGTCATTAAAAGTAACCTTTTAAAAAAATTACATTTTAATGATCGCTTCTTAACTTAATACGAAACAATGGAGGTTAGTTGTCATTTTGCATACATTGGTAGTCAATTTGTAATAAATTGACAAATAATATCCTTTTCTTGGAATTAGGCTAGAAAGCGTTACTAAAAGGTAATTTTACCAAAAATGCAATCTCCCGCTGCCACTGCCAACTGTTTCAGCATGTGAGAGGGAGGAAAAAAAAAAAACCTATGTTGACACGTGGTAATTAAAAAATTACATTTTAGTGACTTCTTCCAAACTTAATACGGAAACAATGAAAGTTAGTTGTTATTTTGGCACATATTGGTAGTCAATTTGTAGTAAGTTGACAGATATAATCTTTTCTTGGAATTAGGTTGAAAAAGTGTTACTGAAAGGTAATTTTACCAAAAAATTTCTCCCACTGCTACTGTTTCAGCATGTGAAAGGAAAAAAAAAATTTTAAAAATCTATGCTGACACGTGGCACAAAGAGAGTCACTTTCCTCCGTTTTAGTATATACTAGAATAGACCCGCGCGATGCGCGGGAACCAAACAGTAATTTTATTTAAAGTTCTTATATAAGTATAAAAAATACTATTATTCTCTCTCGGTCTAATTAAACAGGATCATTAGGAAAAAGAGATTTAACAATCAATGTAAAATAAATAAATAAAAATTGTTAAACTTAAGTGGTCAGGTTTTCAAGTTTGTCAAATAACCCTTCAGCGTTGATTCTATAGTCAAGATTATTTTTACGACAACTTATATTAGAAGAATGAAAAGAAAGATTATAGAGGGGAAGGGAAGAAAAAAAATATAAAATTAAAAAATGAAAGGAAGGGATAGGTAAAAAGAAGAGGGAGAGGAAGGCTATACAAGAGAAAGAAAAAACAAAAAAAATAAAAAGAAAGGAATGGATAAAAAAAAAAGAAGAGGGAGAGGGAAGGCCGTATGGGGGGAAGGGAAGGAGAAAAAAAAAAAAAAAAAAAAACTAAAGAAAGAAAGAGAAAAAGGGGTTGCTAACATCTCACGTCCTTTCTCCTTCTTTCTTTCTTTCTTTCTTTCTTTCTTTTTTTTTTTTTTTTTTTTTTTTCACCGTCACACTCTCAGTCTCTCTCTCTTCCTCCTCTTTCTTTCTTTCTTTCTCCATAGTCATTATCTCTGTCACTCTCTCTTTTTTTTTTTTACTCTCTACCGTCACACTTTCCGTCACTCTCTCTCTTCCTTCTCTTTCTTTCTTTCTTTCTTTCTCCACAGTCACTCTCTCTCTCTCTTTTTTTTTTTTTTTTCTCTCCACCGTCACACTCTCAGTCACTCTCTCTTCCTCCTCTTTCTTTCTTTCTCCACAGTCACTCTCTCTGTCACTCTCCCTCTTCCTTTATCTCCCCCTTCTCCTCTTCCATCTTCCTCTATTTCTCTCTCTCCTCTTCCTCGCCATTTCACAGATGAGAGAGAAAGTGAGTCACAGAATGAATGGCAGAGAACCACGCCATTTCATCACCAGCGGAGGGATCACAGACGGTGGTGGGTCGGAAGAGTTTAGATCTTCATGTCCGGCGAGAATCACCACCATTGACTACCATTGACTATTGCTGCAACTTGGACTGCCTTCTCCTAATGTCGGGATGTTGAGGAAGGCTAATCCCGCCGACTCTGAGGCTTATCTCGCCTGGATCTGGTTTCATGGTCGCCGATGCCGTTGAAGACGCCTCTACAACACGCATCAGGAGAAGGCGGTGCGTACGGGGAAGAGAAGGGAGTGCGTACGGGAGGAGGGAAAAAAAGAAAAAAAAAACGAAGAGAAAGAGAAAGAAAAGAGGGGTGCTGACGTCATAATGTGGACCCAAAAGTGAGGAGAATGCAAGAATTTGGAGGAAAGACTTATGAGGCTGCCATGTCACACAATGCTGAAGTCAGCATAACTCTTAATTATAATATGTAATAGATATAATAGATTCCTCATATGACGAAAGCTAAAATTCGGTGATCATTATGTTTGACGTCACCTTCTTAAGCCGGCAAGACTGATTAGAATTAAAATTTTCTTCGTTGACAAAATAGGAATTGGACAGGTAAAGAAATTCACGTGGAGTTTACGTCTGTATTTAAAAACGAATAAACTTGCATTTTTCTTCACTGCTGGCGTCCTCACTCTCATATTAGGTTGGTAGCAGATTAAGGTGACGTGTTCCGCCTCGATTTCCACCTCCACCTAATTAAGCAAGCTTATTAACTTATTAGCTTATATTAGGTTGGTGGCAGATTAAGGTGACGTGTTCCGCCTCCACCTAATTGAGCAGGCTTTGGGAAGGGGACCACGAGCCATGATCCTAATATTCGTGATATTTCTGATATATCTATTACATATTTGTGTACACATCTAGACCCTTTGATTCTTTTTTGTAATTTAACTTAATAATATTGTGGATATTTTTTTATATTATTTGTGTATCTTGTTTGCTTAACGCAACATACTTTTTATGTTATGTGCAACATATACTTGTTCTCTACATATTTAAATTGTAATATTTTGATTCTAAATTTTTTATTATAGTCTAAATAATTGTTTTCTAGAGTTGGAATGAAAATTTCATGTTTAACTAATAGTATCTGTTATATCCCTAAAACGATATCGATCTTTTCGATATGACTAATATATGAATCAATATATTTATGTTTTTAGACTCTCGATATATCCATCAATTTTGCTTCATCCATTCCTAATTGATCATTCCCTTTGAAAAAAAACACGCTTTTCTATGAAACCTTATTAAATGTTTTCATATCAATATATATGTTTTGATATTCTAATTTTGCCCTCAAGTATACAAAACATTGAAAAAAGGGATAATACATTTTAAAGGGTATTTTAGGAAATGAAATAAGAAGAATTATTAATTCTTGGAATTTGACAATAATTTTGAAACATCCCAAAAAAAAAAAAAAAGACCAATAATTTAGAAATGAAGGGAGACATATTTAAGTCTTTGGTTGCAATACACGCCCGTTGCATGTGAATACTTTTAAATGATATTATATACGAAGTATAAATATATATATTGATAAACACATAACGTAACATACATATATAAAAATGACAAATTCAAAAGTAAAGTATTAATATATTGATGGATGTTGAAAATTGAAATCGAGGAAGATGGAAGATTCGCTTCTGGAGTTGGTGAGCTAAGCTAAACTTCCAAAATGGCCGGGTTCTCTCTAAATGTATTGGTTTTGAGAAATTATATTGAAGTGTATAGGGAGCGTAACCTGAAAGAAATAATAGCGAAAGAGATAAAATTAAACTTGAAAAATGAGTAATTAAGAAGAGTCGTTTGATGTTGATGCAATAGCTTAAAAAATGGGGCACAGTAACGGGTGGGTTTCGATGTCGGTAGTCTCGAAAAGCAGCGTTAATTTATTTATGATTTTCACGTTCGGTACGTCTGGAATCAGATTCAAGGTGGGCAGGTGGCATGGATTTTACCCAGCTAGAGCAATTCATGATTAGTGACGGGAGGCGGCTGACTAGTCATGGCCATACCTTTTAATTTTTTTTTAATTTCTTTGGTAAGATAGAATCATAGATGAAAAGAAATGTAATTAGACCAAGGTCATTGACTTCTTGGCTTGCCCCTATCATCATCTTCTTCTTTTTCTTCTTCTTCTTCTTCTCCTTCTTTTTTTATTTTTTATTTTTTATTTATTTTTATTAGAATTTAGAAATCAAGAGATTCCAAATGTTTTTTACATTTGACTAATCCTCTGGATATAATCTCCTGATTCTACATGCACCATATGATTATAAGACCAAAAAAGTGATAAGAGTTAAACCCAATTAAAACCTCTTGCTTGACATACAAGAAGTCTTGATGACATTTAATCCGCCTTGGAAGTTAGAACTGTTGAATTTTTTAGGCTTGATTAGTAACAGAGGGGAGGGTCCTGAGTAGAGTCATGGCCCTACCTCTTTTTTATTTTTTGTTTTTTGCTAGAGTCCTGGCCCTAATTTTGCTTTCGTAATACACATGTTTAATTTTATGTCCAATGCACTGCCTCCATGAAAGCAATAACTTACGTATATATTCAATATCGTAATAATAATAATAAAATAGTACAATACTTATCAAAATAATAATAATAATAATAGTCGTGATTGAATTCCATGGCAATAAATGTGTGGTTCGTAGATATATAGCAGTTGTTCCCTTATCAAATATTATTGTACCTGTTTATGGTATAAGATGGCCGGCCCCCATACCTTTGTGCTATGTTTGGTACGCTGGATAAAAAGGTTGGATAAGATATGATTGTTGGATGAAGAAAAAGTCTTTAATAACTTTGTTTGAAGTGGGAAAGATGACTCTTGAACAATTTTATATCCCATTGTCATTTTTAAATGACATAGTATCATGGGATAAAAATATACCACTTCTCTTGATGGGTTTATTATATCCCATATATGGAGGATATAACTATCCTATAGATAATATGGATAGTTATATCCCTTATTTGAAAATAGCACAAAACATATAAAAATGATATATTTATCCAATCCGACGTATCTGGTATACCAAACATAGCCTTGCAGAATTAAACCTCACAATACTATAAAATTATTAAAAGATGCTTCCTCTTTTCCTCACTCTCTCTTCCCAAATTCAACTGCCGTTGTATCACTCTTCATTGTTTATTAGTAACTGTACGGGGTAAAATCTGCTCCTCGAACTACGTGTTGATGATGGAGCTTGCTCCCTCGCCTGGACCTGCAATCACAAGCTTGGAAAATGGGTCAGAGGGTAGGCCAAGGTGGGTTTTGGCCGTGCCCTCTCCAAAGCTTAAGTCAGAAATCTGTACTGGAAAATGAGGCAAGGAAGGAGATGAATCTCAGAGAATTAGGGTACTGTAGCTTACCAAATTAGGCTGTATCGTATTCTTTTTATACCCACCTGTACGGACTGACCATGTGAGGTCAGGTAACTGCTTTGGTTAGGTCAGATCTGACCATGGTTTACCCATAACCGTCTGACCATAGTTTGTTGATCATGGTTGGCCATGGAACCATGGTTTCTTGTCACCGCTGTGACAGGAATTACAACTGCTGGGACAGTTTTGGACTGTAGTAGGATTTGGATCATAGTGTGAGTCATAGGACAGGTGTCCCGAGGTGAAAACCAGGTCCCGAGCTAGAAGATCATGTGCTTTGCAGCAGGTCCTACCGTGCGGACCTTCCACGTGTCAAGTAAAGTGATTTAACCCCTTGCCCCGAGCTGGATCTTAGGAGGTGAATCACGTACGTTGTGGTTAGCCTGGTTGAACAGTCTTCGCCACGTGTCAGCGTTTCAGGTCTGAACCTTCCATCCCGAGCTGAAACCTCGGTTCAGAGATATTTCCACACAATTTGCCCCAAATTATGACATTCCCGAGTTGGGACTTGTCATAATTTTATTTTGCTAAGTGTTTTTCCCTGTGCCCCTATGCCGCTTGGCATTCTAGGGCTTATCTGGCAAAGAGGCGGTTAAGCCTTTCCGTATTCCAAGGTGCTGACGTCATGTGCTTTGGAACCGTACGATTTGCATTTAATGCTCCAGAAGCATTATGTCTTTGGAGGGAAGCAAATCACTGCTCACTTTATCTCCTGCGTTCTCTCTCTACTCTCTGTTTTCTCTTTCTGCCTTTTGTTCTCAGCTTTCTCTCTCTACTTTCTTTGCCTTCTGCCTCTACTTTCTCTGCATTCTGCCTTCTGCTTTCACCAAGAAAGCACCGTATTTTCCACCGGAATCCACTGTTTGCACCGTTCGTTTGTGGGAGAAGATCCGTTTTGCTCTCTTTTGTTGTCTTTGCGAATCGCTTCTCCGGCGCTGTTCATCGTTGGTACTGCTCTTGTTCTTTTCGCCTCTTCAAGAACAACTTTTGGAGGTTCTCGGCACCGCACCGTACAGTTTCTCCGGCGAAACCGTTTTCCTAACCACCGTTTGACTTTTGTAAAGGTATAACTTGTCTTTTGACCTTACTCTTCAATTTGTTCGGTGTATTTTTCTCTTTGCGGTTGTTGGAGATGTTCTTGGGGTTTGCTTCGTAACCCTAGGGTTTTCCTCTGGTTTTTGGGGCAAATCACCAAGATACCGATTTTCCCGCCTTTTAGGGTTTGAAAAACTCCATCTCGGGGTAAATTTGAGAAAAAGGTTTTTGGTCTCCTTTTTTGTCTTTTCCCAACACCGAGTTTAGTATTCCCCGAGCTGACACTTAGAAAAATTTAGGGTCTGTCAAGGCAGGAGTAACATACCTGTCAGGACTTGACCTTGAAGTTTTAGGTCGGAGCATGTTGGCATGGGTTGAGTTATCCCTGGATTTAACCTTCCCCTTTCGTCTTGGCAGATGTCTTCCTTTTACGATATTAGGGAGAACCCTGCAAAGATAGCAGAGTTTAGGGCCTTATACGGCTTTGAAGACGGGAAGTTTAGCTTCCGCTTTGCTGAGCCTGGGGAGGATGTCTTTAGGTTAGACGCCAAAGATGGCCTCCCCGTTCCCATTGCTGCCTTCATGGAGGGTGGAGTTCGTGTCCCCTTCCCTGACCTCCTCAATGACTTCCTCCTCTACTGTGGGATAGTCCCGACTCATCTAGGGCTGAACTCTTTTAGGGTCGTCTTGGGGGTTCACGTCCTTAACCAGCTGCTAGGGACTTCTGTTGGAGTGCGGGAGATACTCCACTATTACAAAATCTGCACCCTTAAAAACAAACGCAATGTTTACCTCGCCCTTAAGCCCAGGAAGAAGCCCTTTGTCACTCACATCCCGGACTCCAACCCAGGAGCTCACGACATTGTGGTCTTCGTGTACGGGCCTGTGGATGGGACTCTCCCCCCTGATCCTCCCATCATTCCCCGAGAGAGAGGCTCTAGCTGTAAGAATTCAGCGAGATTATCTTTCTTCTTTTTTGTTTTATATAACCCCGAGTTGAATATTGAATTTGATACTGATGCTTATGTCATGTTTCCTTCTAGCAGCTCCTCACGCCAACGAGCCTGCTGACCCGCTGAACAAGGAGGATATCCAGAAATTGCTGGGGTATCAAGTCAGCCAGCGTTGCCGTTCGGCTGAAACCTTGTTCAACTACCATGCGAGGTACCAGACTTGGGGGAAGGCGAGTTACCCCCATTGGGAGCAGCCAGATGACGAGCTGACCCGCGTGGTGGAGGAAGAAGTTGAGAGAGGAGAGTAAGAGGGAGAGGAGGAAGAGGGGATCCGCCTCCGACCTGAAGGGGAGGGAGTTGAGGAGATTAGGCCCTCTGACAAGACGGCTCGCCACGCCTCCTTCGTCATTGAGAGCTCCAGCTCTGAGGAGACTGTCTCCCAAGCTATGGAGAGGAGAGGCTCCAATCCCCCTCCCGCCAAGAGACAAAGAATAGACTCCGGCAGCCAGAGGACCAAGAAGGACTCTGGGATGAATTTGAGAGCTCTGGTTGCTGAGATAAGGGCGGAGGAGAAAGAGGCCCAGGAAAAGAAGGCTGCTGAGCAGAAGCAGCAGCAGCAAAGTCAGCAGCAGCAGCAACAGCGGCAGAACCAGCAGCAGCAGAAGACTAACAAGGCTGCTGCTGTTGCTGCTCCTGGGTCTGGTCGGGATGGCGGCAAGAAGTCCACTGACCCCAACAGTGGCAAGCTCATGTCAAGCGCCATGAAGGGGCAGGACGTGGGCAGGCCCCAGGCGCCCGAGGTTATTGGGAAAGGGAAGGCTCCCTTGATTCCTCCTCCAAAGCCCCGGAAACCCTCTACAATCCTTGAACAGTAACCCGCTGTGCAAGGGCCTGAGCAGGGGGGTGCCAATGCCCCGGTGGCCGGAGGTGGGAGCGCCCCTTCCCGTGCTGGTGTAATAGCAAAATTCCCCGAGGTACACCTTCATTTCTTTCGATTTTATAATTGTCCCATATTCGGAAGTCTATTACGGATTCTGACTGACTTTATGTCTCTTTTCGTGTGTGCAGTTCCCCGTACCCAAAGATAAGGATGTTACCAGCTCCTTCTCTGCGGAGTACAACTTCAAGCAGCTGGGGAACCCCATGAGGTTGCCGGCGGACATGGAGCACTTCAGGAAGAAGTCCGCCCTCGACAACCTCCGCTTCGGGTTTACCAGTCTTTACCGAGTAAGTTCCATTCTCATGTGGTTTCCATTACTTGCGGTTTAACCCGATCTCTGACTTGCTGATGTTTGTATAGGGCTACCAACAAATCCTGCTAGGGGGCGACCGCTTCGAGGCGGAAGATAACAAGTTGCAGCTCGAGCTCGCCAAAGTCCGGAGTGAGTACGACAAAAAGCTAGAGGATGCTGAGGCCAACTGTTGTGCGGCTATGTCTCAGCTTCAGAAGGTAAAGTCTGAATGCGAGACTTTCAAGTCCACAGCCGAGAGCGCCGTCAGCAAACTGGAACTCACGAGGAAGGACTATGCAGATTTGGAGGCCGAGCTGAGGAAGACAAAGGAGGTCCAGGACGAGCTAGCCCGGGAGAAGCGCGAGCTGGCGAGGAAGGTCCGAGCTCTTGAGGCTGGGGTAGAGAAGGAGAAGGCCTCCGTGGAGGGAAAGCGTGAAGGCTTTCCTCGTTGGGCAGTTGACCACCGAGCTCGAGGTCACCTACAAATTCGGGTGGGAGACCTTGGTCGAGTTGGCATCTGCCCAATTCCCTGGCATTGCCGATATCTCCTTCGAAAGGAGGGATATTCCCCCGGATTACAACCCCGAGGGAGGTGATGGCGGGGAAGCTGAGATGGAGGTTGCAGGCGGCGATGAGGCCGGGGAGAACGATCCCGAGGTCACATCCCAGCCTAATGCCACCATTGAAGCCGAGAGGGTCATTGACGCCACCAATGACACTTCAGCCACTGCCAATGGGGATCAACTTGTAAATCCAACGGGAAGCACCACGGAGGTTACCCCTGATCTTCCTCAGACTCCCGTGGTCCCGCCTGCCTCTACTGATCCCGTCGCGGCTCCCGAGGTCGTTGCTCCAGCTGCCGGGAACTCGGGGGAGAAGTAGCTACTTAGGTTTTCTCTTTTGTTTTTTCTTTTTCATTGTTTCTGGCTGAGTGCCCCAATTTGTATAGACCCTTGTAATATTCTTTCTATTGGAATGAAATACACAATTTTTCTTTACCGTGTGCATATGTCCTTTAATCTTATACTTGCTGTGTGTTTGAATGTGCTCTCGGGATAAAATCCCTTGTTGCTGTGTGTGCACTGTCGATTGGCGAAAATGATTAGACCCAATCTGATCACGGGCTCCAATTTGCGGAGTGATAGACCTGAATATCTGTTGGTCCTTATGTACTTAGATCCATCGCTAGGTATGTTGTTGCGTTGAGCCTGTTCTTATGCGAGACCTCGTTGTGAACCCATTCTTAGGCTCAGTGTGCTCAAGCCATTTATTAGGTGAGACTTATGCCCATTCTTAGGCAGCTTTGCTTGGACCCGTTCTTGGGTAAGACTTTGTTTTTAACCCATTCTTAGGTTTAGCGTGCTCAAGCCATTTATTAGGTGAGACTTGTGCCCATTCTTAGGCAATTTTGCTTGGACCCGTTCTTGGGCAAGACTTTGTTTTTAACCCATTCTTAGGTTTAGCGTGCTCAAGCCATTTATTAGGTGAGACTTGTGCCCATTCTTAGGCAATTTCTGACTTCGACTCGTTGTTGGGGAAAATGCCTTTAGCTCGAATGATAAATAAGCGATAAAATCTCTGAATAACCTCTGAACTTGTATTGAGTAATCATTGAATGTAATTACAACTTTGGCTATCGGTAAAACAATCTTAGATTAGCTATATTAACTGATCTCGGGAGTTCTTGTCCAGTCTCCAAGCTCTTTAGTCTGTACGAACCTGTACCCCCGATGTGGATGACCTCGTAAGGACCTTCCCATGTTGCCCCGAGCTTCCCATCAGTAGGATTTCTGGTTCCGGCGTTGACTTTTCTGAGTACCAATTCTCCAATATTGAACTCCCTTGATTTTATTCTTCGATTGTAGTATTTTTTCAGCTCTTGTTGGTAAGATGCCATTTTAATTCGAGCCATTTCTCTTCTTTCTTCTGCTAAATCCAGATCTTGAGACAGAACCTGATCATTTGTTGCCACATCGTAAGATTCAGTTCTGAGACCTGGTAGACCCAGTTCTGTTGGTATAACTGCTTCCATTCCATAGGTCATGGAAAATGGAGTTTCTCCCGTGGACCTCCTCGGAGTAGTTCGATATGCCCATAGTATGGAATGCAGCTCATCAGGCCAAGACCCTTTCACATTGTCTAGCCTCCTCTTTATCCCTGCGACTATAATCTTGTTAGTTGCCTCTGCCTGACCATTGCACTGCGGGTAACTCGAATTAGAATACCACCAATGAATTCCCTGTTCTACACTGAATTCCCGAGTTCTTTTACTGTTGAACTGAGTTCCGTTATCCGATACGAAGGCTTTCGGGATCCCGAAGCGTGTGATAATATTCTCCCAAAGGAATTTGATAATATCGGAATCTTTAATTGAAGCAAGCACGACAGCCTCTACCCATTTAGTAAAATAGTCAGTTGCAATGAACAAGTACTTCCTATTCCCCGAGGCTGTGGGTAATGAACCCACGAGATCTAACCCCCACTGTGCGAAAGGCCATGGACTGGATATGGGATGCAACTCCTGAGCAGGCTGGTGTATCTTGTCAGCAAACATCTGACACTTTGAGCATTTTCTCACATACCTGATAGCGTCCCTCTACATGTACGGCCACCAGTAACCCTGTGTGTTTGCCCTATGGGCTAATGATCTTCCTCCTACGTGACCTCCACATGACCCCTCGTGGAATTCAGCTAGCAGGTCTAATACTTGGTCTGGGTGTACGCATTTCAGGTATGGTCCCATATAGGATCTTTTATAGAGAGAGCCTGACGGATATAACAAAAAACGAGCTGACTTAGCGCGAATTCGGTGACCCTGATTGCGATCCTCGGGTAGTTCATCCCTTTGTAGATATGCAATTATCTCGTCCATCCAGCTCGGTGCCGAAGACTGAATGTCCGAAATGAGCTCTTCTGTCCCGATGCTGGACTCTTGCAAGACTTCGACATTTATGGTTCGAGGGGTGTCTGTTTCCAGCGCTGCAGCCAAGGCGGCCAACCCATCCGCATGTCTATTTTGATCCCTCACAAAGCGTTTGAACTCCACACTGGTGAATTTCGCAGCTAATTCCCATACCTTGTGCATGTACGCAGCCATTCTTTCATCTTTGGCTTCATATTCTTTGTTCAGCTGGTTAACCACTAGCCTGGAGTCACTGTATACTGTCAACTCTTTTACCCCCATTGCTTGGGCCATCCCCAGTCCTGCCACAACTGCCTCATATTCTGCTTCATTGTTTGAGGCTGGGAACATAAGCCTGACTGCTTGCTCGATGATTTCTCCCTCGGGGTCTGTCAACACAATTCCCAGACCTGCCCCTTTCGCATTAGATGCACCATCCACTTTGAGCTCCCATCTCTTCCTCTTCTTTGTGTTCATGTTGTCTGTCCCCCCCAGTTCGGGCAGAGAGAATTTTAATGCTGTCTGTTCCGAACTGGAAGTAGGATCAGCAAATTCGGCAAGAAAATCAGCCAATATTTGCCCCTTAATGGCAGGTCGGGGGTAGAAGTGAATGTCGGAAGCGTTGAGTTCTACCCCCCACTTCAAGACCCGTCCTGACAAGTCAGCTCTGCGGAGCACATCTTTGAGTGGATAGTTTGTGAGGACAATGATAGGATGAGGCTGAAAATAGTGTTGGAGTTTTCTGGAGGCTGTGACAAGGGCTAGGATTAGTTTTTCAAGGGGCAGATAACGGGTTTCAGCGTCTAATAGTGTCTTGCTAATATAATAGATTGGCGTTTGAATAAGGTCGCACTGGGCTAGGAGAACGCCACTGAGTGCATGAGCTGAAACAGCAAGATAGAGGTAAAGAGTTTCCCCGTGGTAAGGGTGGGTCAAGGTGGGGAGTGTTTCTAAATGAGCGACTAACTTTTGATAAGCTTCCTGGCACTTTGTGTTCCATCCCGAGTTAGTGCTCTTCTTCAGTATCTGAAAGAATGGGTGGCATTTGTCTGACGACCTCGAGATAAATCTATTGAGTGCTGCCACCATCTCGTTCAACTGTTGAACGTCCCTGACCGTTGCTGGGGTACATAGGGTTCTTATCGCCTCAATCTTACTTGGATTTGCCTCGATCCCCCTTCTTGAGACTAAGTGACCCAGGAATTTTCCCGAGCCTATTCCAAATGAGCTTTTCTTCGCATTTGACTTCATCCCGTACTCCCTGAGTCGGGCGAAAGCCTCAGTTAGGTCTGCCAGGTGGTCTTTCTCTGAGTTGCTTTTAACAATAGTGTCATCAATGTACGCCTCAAGGTTTTTGCCAATCAGTCCTTCAAACATCCTGCTAACAAGACGTTAATAGGTGGCCCCTGCATTCTTCAACCCGAATGGCATTACCTTGTAGCAGTACGTTCCTCTAGGAGTAATGAACCCCGTCTTATCTTGATCATGTTCTGCCATAGGAATTTGATGGTAACCCGAGTAGGCATCGAATATACTCAGTCTCTCATACCCCAAGATAGAGTCTATGAGTTGGTCAATCTTAGGCAAGCGGAAACTGTCCTTTGGGCACGCTTTATTGAGGTCTGTGAAATCGATACAGACACGCCAGTCCCCTGTCTTTTTTCTTACACATACGGGATTGGCCAGCCAACTCGGGTACTTCACCTCTCTGATGAATCCTGCTTTCAAAAGCTTATCGACCTCGGCAGAAACTGTTGCGGCTCTATCGTCTGACAATCTTCGTTGCTTCTGAACCACTGGCTTGTAATTCGGATTAACCTGCAACTCATGAGTGATAATTCTGGGATCAATTCCTGGCATTTCATGGGGTGACCAAGCAAATACATCAATGTTATTCTTTAAAAATTCAAACAGCTCTGCTGCGTCGGTTTCACTCAGTGACTTTCCTATCCAGAAAAACCTCTCTGGATCATCAGGATTGATTATCTTCTTCACTAGCTCCTCCCCTGTTCTGTTTGCGGGTTCCAGAGCCGTTTCTTCTACTCCGGGCCGCTCTCTCTTTCGTTGCTACAAGGGAACCTCATCAACCTTAGCTTTTTTCTTCTGCTGTGGCTCTTGCCTCGGGGCTCTGACTTTGCCAGCTCTTGAACTAGGAAGGCGTGGGACCTTGGACTTCAATTTGTCCTCTGAAGGTGCTGAGTGGCCCGCATACTCCGCCAGAAAGCACTCCCTAGCTGCTGCCTGGTTTCCTTTTATCTCCATGATTCCTTCTGGGCTCGGGAACCTGATGGATTGGTGGTAGGAGGATGGGACGGCCTTTATGGCATGAATCTAGGGTCGTCCGAGTATTACATTAGGCTGACCTCTCCTGGATTACCACAAATGTTTCCATGGATTGTACTGGCCCTACCCGAACTGGGAGCGTTATCTGTCCCAGTGGGAAAGTCATGTTGCCATTAAAAGCTTTTAGGCTGACGTGACAGGGCTTTAAGTCGGAGTCCTTCAGCCCGAGTTGACTGAACAATTTCTGGAACATGACGTTCACAGATGCCCCGTTATCCACATAGACTTTGCCCACGTCGTAGTTCCCTATGAGCATGCGAACAACCAGAGCATCGTTGTGCGGGTAACGCACCGTCCCATCAGTCTCGGCATCCCCGAAGAAAAGCAGGTTCTCTCCATTCTCACCCTCACTTTGAGGTAGTAGGACTGGCTCGTCTCCAATATTACTGACTTCGGCATCTTAACAAGCCATCCTATACTGCGCCCTGAGCTGGCTGGTTGACAGAGTGGTTTCCTCATATCCTCCGGTGATCATATCAATCCTCCCGAGGATCTTTGGTTGAGTGGATTGAGGAGCTCTGTTCTCGGGTTTTTTCTGTTCGGACGGCTGGCCTTTGTTTTTTCGGGCTATAAATTCATCGAGCTTTCCTTCCTTGGCCCAAGCCTCGAGGTTGTATTTCAGAACCTTACAGTCCTCTGTCCTGTGACCGTGATCCTTGTGGTAACTGCAAAACAGCTTTTTATTTCTCTTCTCGGGCTCCACGAACATAGGTCGAGGTTTCTGGAAGAAGTCCTTGTTCTCCAGTGCCTTCATCAACTTGTAGATGGGGAGAGTGAATACAGTGAAAATGGCCTGATTCAGATTGGTAGGCGGCCTTGATTTTTCTCCTCGGGGATTGTCTCTATGAGGCCTAGAGTCCTTCTTTTTGTCATCTTTTTCGCTGGCTTTGGCAGACTGCGGGGTGTAGAAATCATCTAACTTCGAATAATTAGCTACAGTGGAGAGTAGCTTGGCTAGGTTTCTGGGGGGATTAACAGTAAGCTCCTTAAACAGAGGTGATGGCTTCCTCAGCCCGAGACGAAAGAGATCCATGGCATTCTTTTCAATGGGGTCGTCGATCTTGTTATAAACCTCCCAGAACCTTTGAGAATATTCCCGAAGTCCTTCGCCATTTTTCTGTTTCAACTCGTATAGGTTCTGCATTGTCCTCGGGAATTTGCAGCTAGTGATGAACCTTTTCTTGAACAGCTTGCTAAGTTCGTGCCAGCTGTCAATAGATTCGTCTGGAATCTTGGCCCACCACTTAAGAGCCACTTCCCCCAGACTCATAGGAAATATTTTGCAGAGAAAACCCTCATTTGCAGCATATAATGACATACGTTGCAAGTGATAGTTTAAATGATGATCGGGGTCTATTAAAAGAGAGTAAGGAGTAAAAGTTATCTCGAAATACCCTCGTGGGATTGGGACTCGTTGAATCCACCGTGTGAATGGACTCTGAGCCACAGCAACGCTCTCTGGTCTTTCTCCCCCTCTACTTTGATTACCTCGATGTCTCTTGGAGGCTTCTTCCTCGTTTCTTTCACGTCTGGGTGACCGAGAATGCTTTCTACTCGTCGCCCCAGTACTTCTCTCCCCTCTTCTTTCAAGAGATCGAGACCTGTTGTCACACCCCATTTTTGTCACCTTAGCTAGGACATATCATTTCATGTAGGATTTTGAGTCTTTTTTGAGTCTAGTCTTTTGCATTGAGTTTCTATGGCATTGAATATCATGTGTATGAATTTTGAAGTGATTTGGAGTTCATCTCGATGGTCAATAAGAACTTTTGCGACTTAAAGGGCATAATCGTCTTTTAAGCCGTATATTTTCCATTTGACTTTGGAATGAATCCCGAGTCATCCCATCAAGTTCATATGGTTATATAGAGTCCATATATAGGTTCAATTTCATAAATTAATGGTTTAAGATCAATTCGGCTCGTAATGGTTCGGGTTGGCTAAAAGACCCTTTCTTGGTTTGCTCAAATTGACTCATAAGACCCAATCAATTTTCTCTCATTTAACTTCAATTGGGCTTTATTTATGTCCTAAACATGTTTAGAAAGATCAATTTTCGATTGGGAAAGCATTCGGTTCGCCTTGTGTACAAACCCAGCTTAGCGACGGTGAAGCACCATGGTTAACCACCTTTGTAAAACCTAACCATGCACCCATGGTTGAGGATTTTTGTCCTAAAATGCCTAAAAATGTGTTCCCCTTCGAAACACGGTCGTTTTGGCTTTTATTTCGTCAAAATCGGACTTAATTTGAAGATTTTAGGACTTCTGAAGCAAGTAGAAGTCAAAACCGAAGCGGAAATAGAGGACCCTCGGGTAACCGTTCGGGGCTGGACGGTCAGCCGTCTGGGCCCAGACGGCTAACCGTCCAGGCCTAGTTGGTCACCCGAGGAGTCCTTCTTTAAGTCAACTTCTGACTCTTCTTTCCCTCTTTTGACGGTTTCCTCCACCAAAACAACTTGTCTGAGCTTAGGAGTGTGTAGGTTTGAGTTGTTTGAGCACCAAGAGAGTCTCTAATAGCCCTAGGATCATTATTTAATGAATTAATCCTAGCCATTGGTTTAGGGGGTCAGTTCTCTATATAAAGGACATGTTATTCAGCACATAGGGAGAGGTTAATTGCACTTTACACTTAGAGAGAGAGGGAGCTACGAGTTTGGAGAGTTAGAAGGACTTCAAGAGGAGGCTCTTCAATCCCAAGCAAGCAAGGAAACAAGAGGTTTGAAGACAAGGAAGAGTCTACAAGAGGTAAGCCTATCCCTTTTATACTGAACGTGAATTTCTGCTTCTCCTTCTTCTCTTTCTTCTTCTTCTTCTAGGATAGTTATGGTGCATGCAATTGTTCTTCTTATGGATGGAACTCAATGTTTATGTGATATTATATGAGTGATTTTAGGATAGTTCATGGCTTTATATGCTTGATAATCCCTGGTTTACCAAGGATTTGATAGCCTTATTCGTTCTATCCTCTTAAATCATGCATAGTTCACATGTTTAGGTTGCTGTGATTATTATCATGAATTGATGCTCCTGTTAGTTAGTATATGCTATATGAATGATATTCATGATAATTTGAGCATGTCTTAGAGTCGTTTCATAGGTTTTAATGCATAGTTGTGAGATTAGGGTTTCGATAACCCTGAAATCGCGTAGGTCTCATACAGCATGTTTAGCTTAGTTTTTTGGGTTGTTGCTCATCATAATCATTCTATATATGCTGCATATAGTTGAATCATGCTAGGTTTGCATCCATATAGTATATTTGATAAGTTTTCATGCATGATAGCTAGGTCATTGCATGTAGGATTGAGTTAGAGTCCTTAGTTCTTCATTATTCTTGTTGTTTGCATGATTAATGGATGATTTTAGGCTTTGTCATGGTTCTGTCCAGATTAGGATTTTGTTTTCTTTGCATGATTGTGTGCATTTGTAAGGGTGCAAACAGGTACAATGCTTGTCCTATTGCAAATAGGGCTGCTATGGTCTGAAATGGCTAATAATTAGAGCTTTTGCGCTCAGGTAAGTAGGGTATGAAGTGCCCTAATTCACTTTTCTTCTTTTTTTTCTCTTCTCCCTCCTAGGGTTACTTCTTAATACAAGCTTATGGTAATTATCGAAGGTTTCTTTCAATAATAAATTCTGGTTTTTATCAAAGTTTTCCTCTTGTGGAAGTTTTCAGTTTTGGATTAAATCAATGTATTTTCAAATGAGGAAACCTAGGGTATTTACCATAGGTTTGTATTAGGTTGTAATCCTATTCTTTTCGAACTACGTGGACTTTGATCCATGTATTTCGCTGCATGGTACGTAGGCGCTCTTCGTGAGGCTCAAGTCCGTTCTAGGATCCAAGTATCCTAGGCTTTTCTTTTCTTTTCTTCTTTTTTTTTCTGTTTTGTTTTGTTTGTTTGATTGTGCATGAGATGATTCAATGGAATATATGATATGCATGCGGCCTTGTGATGATATATGATGATATTTGAGTGGAAAAGATATTAAGTTAGCCCAATTAAATTAAGAGACCAACTCGGGCGATGTGGGTGCCTATGGGCTTTTGCCCAGAACCTTCCCACGTCGTAACTTAGCCCCCGAATCCAATTTTCTGGTTTCAAAGACTTTGCTTTTCCTTTAATGGAGTCATGTGATTTTGAAAATAAAACATTTTTGTGGTTTTCCTCTTTTCCCTAAAAAATGAGGTGGCGACTCCTTTTTTGTTCGTTGTCTTTCACACCTACCTATCATTTTTGCCAAACCCTTGTGGGCTCCGCGCTCTCTTTTTCGTGGGTTCACACCTGTGATAGCGTCTCTCCTCTCTGTGAACTTTGTGCCCAGAGCGCACTTGAGAACGAGGTATTGGGTGGTCATCATTCCACCTTCGTGCATGATCTGAACGCCTTGAACTGCACTCAGGGGATCTCTGAATCAGCGCATGATGTTGTTCATCTCCCCTTCCTAAATGTCTCGGTTCTGGATCAGTTAATCGTGGCTCATCGTCATGTCTGCTGCGGTGGTGGTGGTGCGAGGCTCCAGGCCTTGGTGAGCTTTCCTGATGCCTGGTGCGGCGGAGTGGGCTTGTTTGGCTAGCCTCCTCAGCGACAACATTAACCCAGCGAGGGGCAAAAGTTTGCTGGAGGTAGCGGTGGTAATTCTGCTCCGCGGTTAGCTTCGCCAGTTGCGCCGATTGAATCTCCGATTGCATTGTGGAGATAAGTTCCACCACCGCCGCTGGGTTAGGGTTGTTTGTCACAGCCCTATCAAACGCAGCTTTCAGAACAGGTTGGTCATCAAGGGAATGTAGAACAGCGGACATTTCCGGGGAGATCTGATGTTGCTGAATCGGAGGAAGCTGACTGGTTCCCGCCGTAGGTAATGGCGGGTTGGCCTGTGAAGGTTGGGTTTCTGCTCGCTTCCCAGCATCGCCTGTAATGGCTTGGTCTACGCGAGTAAAGTTTGCTCCAGATCTGGTTCGCCCAAAGGTGGGCGGAGGTGGTGTAGCCATCTTATCGCGATGGTTCCCACAGACGACGCCAAATTGTACGGGGTAAAATCTGCTCCCAGAACTACGTGTTGATGATGGAGCTTGCTCCTTCACCTGGACCTGCAATCACAAGCTTGGAAAATGGGTCAGAGGGTAGGCCAAGGTGGGTTTTGGCCGTGCCCTCTCCAAAGCTTAAGTCAGAAATCTGTACTAGAGAATGAGGCAAGGAAGGAGATGAATCTCAGAGAATTAGGGTACTGTAACTTACCAAATTAGGCTATATCGTATTCTTTTTATACCCACCTATACGGACTGACCATGTGAGGTCAGGTAACTGCTTTGGTTAGGTCAGATCTGACCATGGTTTACCCATAACCGTCTGACCATAGTTTGTTGATCATGGTTGGCCATGGAACCATGGTTTCTTGTAACTGCTGTGTCAGGAATTACAGCTGCTGGGACAATTTTGGACTGTAGTAGGATTTGGATCGTAGTGTGAGTCATAGGACAGGTGTCCCGAGGTGAAAACCAGGTCCCGAGCTGGAAGATCACGTGTTTTGCAGCAGGTCCTACCGTGCGGACCTTCCACGTGTCAAGTAAAGTGATTTAACCCCTTGCCCCGAGCTGGATCTTAGGAGGTGAATCACGTACGTTGTGGTTAGCCTGGTTGAACAGTCTTCACCACGTGTCAGCGTTTCAGGTCTGAACCTTCCATCCCGAGCTGAAACCTTGGTTCAGAGATATTTCCACACAGTAACATATATCTTTCAATCTCCTCATGTCCTCATGTGAATAAATAAATAAATAATAGATGGCTTTATGAGGATATTTTTAAATGAAAAAATAATAATTAATCTCCCCATAAAGCTTGAAGCCTTATAATAATTTTATGTAAGGCATTTGAAGTTGCATGTTTTTTATGCTTATGTTATGACTTTGGAACTCATTGAAAATTTCTTCAAATGAGGATAACTTTATATAAGGCTTTATGAGGATAATTTTAAATAAAATAATATATAGTAATATAATTCTCCTCATAAAGAATAAAGTTAGCCTTATAATAATTTTATATAAGGCTTTGTGAAGAAGACATTTGAAGCTTTTGATTCTTATGTATTGACTGTGGAACGCATTGAATATTTCTTCAAATGATCCACATGGTTCGTCCATTGAATGTCATGTGGTTCAACTAAAGAGGAAAACAAAACCAGGAAGCAACAGTAATTTTTAAAATTTTTCCTCGAATAAGAACTTGACTTTGTATATAAAATACAAATCTTCCAGATCCTTTTCACGGAAAATTTCAACCTTACAAAAGTTCAATTCAAATGAACAAATGGTTCAAACATTAATCATTCTTTTGATTAATGAACAAGTGCTCTAATTTATCATTCTTTTGATTCGTGGGCATGTACACTCAATAACAGATCTTAAAATCACAACAAATGAGAATCAAACGTGTCATGCGCTTTTAGCCATGCTTCCCGATCAAAATTAGGGCTAAGGGTCACCGTATAAGAAATCAGGAACCACCACCAAGAATCCAGGAGCAGCAACTTTGTCTGCAAGTTTCCTTCACAATGAAACAATGCACATATTAATTTAGAAGGAATTGGACATTTCCACCATGATAATGTAAAACAACCATCCTTCGCATGTGGTACGAACCCCTACTGAAACCACGTGTCGTCGGCCTTGAAGAGATGGTCTTTATTCTACGAAGATTCTGGTGTAGAATGAACTAATGAGGTACTCTGTATATCATTTGGGGCTTCCATAACTGGAGAGATAGTACTAACTATTCAGGTGAAATCTCTTGGTTCCGGTACTGTGCACGTAGGCCATATTAAAGAGGCTTCCTCTGTGATAAAATTGGAATCCCTCGGCCAAAAGGGGATGGTCAAAACCTACATTTTATCTTATTATGGCCATATGGTTTTTTATAAGTAGTTGGTGGGAAGTTGATGGGATATAAAAACAATATGGTACTGTTTATGAAAACAACATGCCTTTTTCCCTCGTATCGATATAAGAATCCACTGAGCGCGCATTTGAATCTCCAAAGCCCAGATGGTTTTCCAAACCCTAATCCTAAACCCTTTCTAAACCCTTACACCTCTCTCAATGATGGCTCACCAGAATGTTGAGAACAACGTCGTCATTGGCCAATCTCAGCAACCAGCAAGCTACAAGTATCCTCTTGGTTCTGCAATCCTCGCTTCTATGACTTCAATCCTACTGGGTTACTGTGAGTAATTATCTCCAACTTTTTGGTGCTGATAAATAAAATAAAAATAAAAAAACTTTTTTGGGTCGTGGTTCGATCTTTAAAACTCTGATATTTTTATTTGTGGTGCTTCAGATATCATCATAATGAGTGGTGCAGCAATCTTCATCAAAGACGACCTCAAAATCCCCAACGTCGAAGCCAAAATCCTCGTGGCCGGTGTCGCTTCCGTTTTCCCCTTCGCCGGCTTGACCGCTGACTGGATTGGCCGCCGGTACACAATGGTCTGCGCCTTCGCCACCTTCTTCTCTGGCGCAGTCCTCATGGGCTTCGCTAACAGCTACTTCTTACTCATGTTTGGCCGCTTTATTGGCGGTGTAGGCGTCTGCTATGCCTTCATGATCGCCCCCGTATACATCGCCGAGATCTCGCCGGCTTCGTGTCGTGGCATACTCACCTCATTCCCCGAAGTATTCATCAACGTTGGCATCTTACTCGGCTACTTATCGAACTACTCATTTTCTAAACTCCCCATTCATCTGGGTTGGCGATTCATGCTCGGTGCTGGAGCGATTCCATCAGTGATTTTAGCCGTTTGTGTATTAGTCTTGCCCGAGTCACCTCGTTGGCTCCTCATGCGGGGTCGACTCGGTGACGCGAGGCAAGTTTTTGACAAAATTTCGAACTCCAAAGCGGAAGCCGACTCACAGTTCGCTGATATGAAAGCTGCCGCCGAAATTCCTGAGAATTGTACAGACGACATCTTTCAGGTACCAAGACGTGCAGCTGTGTGGAAGGATTTACTCCTTCATCCTACACCGTCCGTTCGTCGTATTTTAATCTCAGTGGTTTTTATTAACATTTTCCAGCAATCAACGGGTATACCCGCCATCCTTATTTACGGTCCAAAAATCTTCCAAAAGGCCGGCATCAATAACGATACTGGAAAGCAGCTCGCCACCGTGGTCATTGAATTTGTGAAGGTTCCCTGCACCCTTGTCGCTACGTGGGGGCTTGACCGGATCGGACGGCGCCTGTTGCTTCTCGTTAGCGTGGCTGGCATGATTGTATCCCTCGTGGGGCTAGGGGTGGGGCTGACGATCATCGATCACTTGGATCAGAACCAAAAGTTGGGCACATCGTTGTGCACGACCACCTTAGTATTTTACGTCGCGTTCTACTCTATCGGGATGGGTCCCATCACGTGGGTCTACAGTTCTGAGGTCTTCCCGTCGAGGCTACGCGCGCAAGGTGCAAGTATGGGAGTGTTTGCGAATAAGTTGACTAGTGGGATCGTCTCAATGACCTTCATATATCTCTGCAACGGGATCACTATGGGTGGGGCATTCTTTCTTCTGGCCGGAATCTCATCGGTAGCTTGGGTTTTTATTTATATGTTTCTACCGGAAACAAAGTGTAAAACCCTTGAAGAGATGCGAACGTTGTTTGGTCTCGGTTGAATTTGTATTTTAGAGAAAACACACTGTGTTTCCTTCTTGTGTATGGTTGCTCTTGTAGTCTTCTCTTTTTTCTTGCAGATTCCACTGTACTAGGTTTTTTATTTCCTTCTTATGGTTATTTAATGACATTCTTGTTTTGGAAAATTCTATATATGGAACAAAATACAATAGCTGCACCTTGCAGCCCTTCCATTTTGATTCGGTGGTGAATCGTTATTAAGGTTAGTGATATTCAATTGTTACCATCAGGAGTTTTTGATTTGAGTGGTCTAGGGTTTATTGGGTTTTGGGTGAATCATAAGAAATTAGGGTTTTCGAAATTTTGAGGTTGAAAACTTGGAATGTTTGTGCTTCTCGAACAACCCCCTTATACCCAGATCAGTGTTGTGCTCCCTTGCTTATGGATGTCTGCATGCTAGATGTTTGATAATTTTTGCATGTGTAATTAGAACTCTCCAACCCTTGTCATCTATGCTAGATGTTTGATAATTTCTTAGAAAGTTGATAGTTTGCCCATAATTTTGAAATTTGATAAAGTCTCTCATTCTATTTACTCTTTCTTCTCTTCCTGTCGGTGACCTCATTTGAGACCCCACATGCCATGTTGCGCACGCTGCCACCTCCCGGTGAGCTAATTAGAAATTCTCCCCTTCCTCATCCAAGACTCCACACGCTGTCATTGTCTCCATCGCACACCACCACCTGCCAGTGAGCTAATCAGGAAATTCCATCCCATCTCTCTGACTCTTTCTTTCTCTCTCTCCACTTCAGGGAAGCTGGACTTGGAGGCCAATTTGAGGGTCTCTTTCTGTCAATATTGTTTATATTTCACACCATCAGAAGTACTGAGTATGTGTAAATCACTTCTTTCTCTTTCGATTTTGCTTTTTTTTTTTTTTTTTTAATTCATCATATGATGTGATGTTTTGGTTTTCTATGTTTGTTTGACCTGTTTGAAAAGTAGGGTTTGGAATTTTCTGACTTGAAATTAGGCTTTGTTTAGTTTCCCAGAAAATAAAAGGTTGAAGATTTCAAGCAAAAACTCTCTTGCAATGTGTTGGTATTTGCTTTCAATATTGGTTTTTCTCTCTTTGATCATTGGAAAGTGTCTAGATGAGAGATGTATGATTCCATCTCTCTAAGCATTGGGAAGGGTTGACAAGGGCTGACCCTGAGTTTTTTTGGGGTCCTAAGTGAACTCCCATGATAAGGCCCACTATATAAAAAAAATAAATAAATAAATAAATAAAAACCACTCTAGGTACTCGCAAATTTTTTTTTTCTAAGTACCCACAGAAAGTTTGCTTGCATATATAATTACCAACCATAGCAACTTTTTTTCTTATATTGGTTTACCTGAAAAAATGCCAAACGTACATTAAGTTTATTTTTTTGTAATTTACCTATAAAACAAAATATAATAAATTAATTAAAAGACTAGCCCAATGAATCCATGGACTGTTCAATAGAAAATAACCCTTCCCCAACCAAAAATATACTCCTTTATATATGATTACTTTGTTTGGATCTTGAAAGGTAAATATGTGGGGGTGAGGATCCACTCCAGTTGATTCTTCTCTAGTTTTGTCCAGTGTACGGCTAAAAATGCCTCAATAAAATCCAACTGTTCTCAAGACGCCACATCAAACATACTTAATGTAAAAAATAAAATAAAATAAAAAATTCAAACTTTCCTTTGTAACTTGGACTTCCAAAATCCCTAACGACGTCAAAGTTCTCATCTAATATGATTGTCTCGCTACAACTCCACGATCGAGGTCCGATGACTGTTGAATCTACAATATTAGAACCATCTACGGCGATGGTCTTTCGCACCCAGACTAGATATTAGTACCTCCACCTCCGGTGTTGCCTTTGATAAGCTAAGAAATTGTAGATCGGAAAGATGTTTAAGTGTCTCTTTTTAAAGTAAAAGGTATTGGATTCAACTTTCATCAGTTTCCTTCAAGGTCACTCTCATACCAAGGAGGGGAGGAATATTTGCATGTACCTAAACAATTAGTCGGATGAGTAAATATCCCGAGTAACTCCTATATCGTAAAAATAAAAAATAAAAAAAAATGAGAAAGGTATATGGAAGGGGGTGGAAAAAAAATTAAAAATACTGCATACATGGACGCATTCATGGACTACTTCCACCTCGCTAATTTTTTATTGTAAATAATGTCGCAAGCACTCCAATAGAAATGCCACAGAAGGATAACCTAAAATCTGTGCACGTGCCAATAGTCACCATTGAAGGAAACATAGATTGCCATGAATTTTTTTATTATTATTATTTTTTTACATCAGGAAATTCTAGATGTTTTGCACCGAATTATTCTCTTGATCATACACAGTCTTCTCATCTTATATGCACTGAGCAATTATAGGACAAAGTTCATAAGGATAACTTTGAGGGAAAGTAATGAGAGTTAAATTAAAGACCTCTTACTTGGCAAGAGGTTTTAGGATCACCAGATCTATCCTTCAAGGATCATAGTTTACCATGAATTGCAACAAGTCGATGAGGAATCTATTATAAACAAATAATATGTCCTTTCTAGTGAATAGCAAAAGAAAAGGCGGTTTTTTAATTAAGGACGTCTCTCCTAGTGGGACTCAGATTTAGTGCTTTAAGCTTAGCATGGTGCCGAGGTAATCTCGACCGTCCATCTCAGTTTTGGATGGTTGAGATTGAAAGATGAAAAAGTTATAACTTTTTCATCTTTCAATCTCAACCATTCAAAACCAAGATAAACGATCGAGATCACCTCGGTACCGTGTTGAGCTTTTTAAGCTCAGCACTGAATCCGCTCTCCTCCTGCTGACATATTTGCGGAAAGGCTGTATAAGTCTCTTCCAAAGTTCTAAGGATCTAAAAATAAAAAAAATCTCTTCTAAGGATATATATGCAAGCTCTCTCTATTTCAAGAGTTAACCTACAATTTTAAGTCGCAATACTCTTAATTGAAAGAAATAATTTTACAAATTTTAAAACATGTGTTCCACCAATGACTAAAGAACTTTTAAAAAATTGAAAGAAATGTTGTAAAACCGAGAATTTAGAACAAGTTGTGAGGAGAATAAAATTTCTCTATTCATCTTCTTTCTCTTCTTTCTCTCCAAATACACATTTCTTCATTCTCTCCAAAATATACATTCTTCTTTCTCTTTGAATTCTCCTCTTTTATCTTTGTTTGCATTAGGTCTACATGATGGGATTACCTAACCCACTTATGAAGTGGTGTTCCCATTATCACAAAGTGGAGGGGGTGTGGACATCCACTCAATTGTCCACTCAATGTTTAATATTCATAACACTCCCCCTTGGATGTCCACCACACTAAGATAATGTGCCTCGTTAAAACCTTACTAGAAAAACCCAGTGGGAAAAAACTAGTGAAGGAAAAAGAGTACAACATTTTTGTAAATCTTAGAGTGGTGTTGGACGCACTAAAGAAACTGCCTCATTAAAACCTTGCCAGGAAAACCCAATGGGACAAAACCTAGGCGAAGGAAAAAGAGTACAGCGTGCATATGTCCAAAAATGAATACTCCCCCTGATAAGAAGATAAGTATCAACTTAACTGATCGCAAACCCGACGCATTCCAATGCCATATACCAATTTCTTGAATGTTGACGATGGTAAGGCCTTGGTGAATAAATCCGCAAGATTATCAGTGGAACGTATTTGTTTCACATCAATTTCATGCCTCTTCTGGAGTTCATGAGTGTAGAAGAACTTTCGTGAAATGTGTTTGGTTCTATCACCTTTGATGTACCCTCCTTGAATTTGTGCAATACATGCAGCATTATTTTCATAAATTGTTGTTGGCATACCTTTAATCAAAGGTAACCCACATGTGTCTCGAATGTGATGGACTACAGATCTTAACCATACACATTCACGACTTGCTTCATGGAGTGCAAGTATCTCAGAGTGATTAGAAGATGTAGCAATTAAAGTCTGCTTTGTAGATCGCCAAGAGATCGCTGTATTGCCACATGTAAATACATACCCTGTTTGTGAGTGAGCTTTGTGAGGATCAGAAAGGTATCCAGAATCTACATATCCTTCTAAACAAGGACCATGGGCTAATTCCTTTGAGTAAAACAAACCCATATCTGTAGTTCCACGAAGGTAGCGTAAAATATGTTTAATACCATTCCAGTGTCGTCGAGTTGGAGCAGAACTGAATCTTGCTAATAAGTTGACTGAAAATACTATATCAAGCCTAGTGCATTGTGCTAAATATAACAAAGCACCTATTGCACTAAAATATGGTACTTCAGGACCAAGTAGCATTTCATTATCTTCTTTGGGGCGAAATGGATCTTTCTTAATATCAAGAGATCGAACCACCATGGGAGAACTTAGTGGATGAGCTTTATCCATATTAAAACATTTCAATACCTTTTCGGTATAAGCTGATTAATGGATAAGAATTCCATTTGATTTATGCTCGATCTGCAGGCCGAGACAATATTTTGTTTTCCCTAAATCTTTCATCTCAAATTCTTTTTTCAAATATTCAGCAGCTTTCATGAGCTCTTCAGGAGTCCCAATTAAATTTATATCATCAACATAGACTGCAATGATAGCGAATCCAGATTCTGATTTCTTTATAAATACACAAGGGCAGATAGGATTATTAATATATCCTTCTTTAACTAAGTACTCACTGAGACGATTATACCACATTCTTCCAGATTGTTTTAATCCATACAAGGATCGTCTCAGTTTAATTGAGTACATATTTCGTGGTTGTGATGTATTTGCTTCAGGCAATTTGAATCCTTCAGGGATCTTTATATATATATCTGCATCTAACTTTCCATATAAATATGCAATAACTACGTCCATAAGACGCATGTCAAGTCCTTCTGAGACTGACAGACTAATTAAATATCGAAATGTGATGGCATCCATTACAGGTGAATATGTTTCTTCATAATCAATCCCAGGTCTCTACAGGAAACCTTGTGCTACTAAACGAGTTTTATATCTGACGATCTCATTTTTATCATTACGCTTTCTTACAAACACCCATTTGTAACCCACGGGTTTCACATCATTGGGTGTTAGGACTACAGGTCCAAATACTTTACGTTTTTCTAGCGAATCCAATTCTGCTTGGATTGCTTCTTTCCACTTTAACCAATCAGGTCTACTGTGACATTCGTCTACAGTGCGTGGTTCGAGATCATCATCATCTTTCGAAATTTCAGTTGCTACTTCGAAAGAAAATACATCATTAATAACCACTTCTAAGCGATCCCACAATTCTTTTGTACATGTATAGTTTATGGAAATTTCTTCATTTCCATGTACATATGCCTCTTTATTGTTTTCTGTCTCTTCAGGGACATTTTCCTCTTCAGGAGTTATTAAATCAGAATTTGTGGGAATATTTATTTCTTGTTCAATAGCCTCTTCCAGAGTACTATTTTCTATATTTTGTTGCCCTTTTAGTTTCCTCTTCCGGGGAACTAAATCTTTTGAACCCAAGGGTCTACCACGCTTCAGGCGTGTAGTAGATGATTTATTTGCTACAATAATAGTAGACTTACCAATTGGTACATTGATCTTTGCTGGTGTGTTTGCAGCCGGTATATAAGACTTAGTTATTTTTGCTGTGTCTGTAAATGCATCTGGCATTTGATTAGCAATCTTCTGAAGATGAGTGATCATCTGTACTTCAGTTTCACATTGAGCAGTACGTGGATCAAGATGGGACAAAGATGGTACATTCCAAGAAAGTTCACATCGTTCTTCTATCAGTGGATTTCCTCCTCCTAACGACGGGAACTGTGTTTCATCAAAATGACAATCTGCAAATCTTGCTGTAAAAACATCACTTTGTGAGTTTGGGTGTGTGAATTCTTACCATACTGTGATTACCATCCCTTACCATCATTGTGATTATGTTAAAGTATAAAGATCTTTATGTTAGAGCATTTCTGGTGCGCTACCACATGTGTTTCAATTGTGCTTATAATCGTATAGAAGAGAAAATATTTAATATGAGCTTCTACCCCAAAATCATAGAGGTAATATAAAGATATTCCTCATTTCCATTGTTAATGGTTTCAATATGATAACTATTTACGATGTAAATTTTAAAAACTCAATAAATTTCTTCTACTTCTGGTAGAATATAAAGAATTGCATGTCAACATAAATTTTTGTTCTTTTTTTTGGCAATATTATATTTGCTCTTCTGGAACCTTCAATTTGGTTAGATGAACCTCATATGGTATTGACAATAGTTTTGAATAATGATAAATATTGGAAATTTAATGATTGTGTGAGTTATAGCACTGTCTTCCAGAGATATATTTTTAACAATCATCTTGAAATTATATCTGCAATATCATATTGCAATTCATATTTGATTTCCCATATACTAGTTTATAAATTATGCTTGTTTTCAGGTGAGTATATAGGGGAACATATATTCACTAGATATAGACATGAAGTAATTAGTACACCTACAATAGTATTTACAAGGCAAGAAATATTAAAATATTTTCACAATCTTGCCACTCTGTTCAGTGTATTGTCACATTTTGGTATCTTGAAAATATTTATCTATATAAGATTTTGCAATAAATCAATCATTTTCAAAAGAATCAAATATCAAAAGAATTATGGTCACAAATATTTAATTTCAATGGTCATCAAATTTAATGATGAAGTGGTTTTGATAATAATCAAAAAATTGGCCAACAAATAATTTCAAACTCATAAATCAAAATTGATTGTTATCACGTAGTAAGTAAAACCAATTTACTTGTTTTATAAAGCTTTATGACCATTTTTTTTTTTTAATATGATAGAGAAAATAATTCCATATTGATACATATGCCAAGGTATCTTTACCACGGTTAGAGTAACTTACCCAAAGCACTAGTACTTCTCCAATGGCAGAATAGAATTAATAGATAACCTTTCATCAATTCTTCAAGGTTTGCTTAGGCAATTGGCACTATTGGGAGTGCCTTTAATTAAACTAACGCATGCCAAAATGGGGCTAGGATTCTTAATGGGCTGCAGAGACAATCTCCAGTTGGTCTCTCTAGTTCTCAAAATGCTACTAATAAGTAGCAAAAAATCTGTAATCTGCTCCAAGTACAATGACCAAATCTGAAATTTTAGTAAAAACAATTTGTGATGCGTATAAATGAATTTTTATATGTTCAATCCAAAAAGAAATGGGCTTTGGGGTTTATATCACTTAAACGTATATCAAATGTACTTTGTAACCTCAAAATTTGGTAGAGAAATACCTAGCAAAACCCATTCAAAAATATTTTTCAATATTGAGTTAGTGTTGTCTAGCAGAAATCCCAGATTCAGGTATACCACGAAATAATTACGCAAAAAATATCAAATGGTCACCCAATGACACAAAAATTGGTAGGATGTTAGCCCAACAAGTAAGTGACAAAATCCAATTCGTTTCATCTCAAAATCATAACTAGAACTAAAGTTATGAATTAAATGGTAAAATGGGTTCGTGCTGTCAACACAGTATAACACACAAAACCTCAACCATGTATTTACTTAAAACACTTATCTCGTAAGTTTATTCTATAAACCGATGCTTATTTCTTCAGTGTCATTCCACTTCTAGTGGTTTGGTATTTTATTTTTCCACACCAAATATATTCATTCCACTTCTGGTGGTTTGATATTTTATTGCTCTACTTCTAGTGGTTTGGTATTTCATTTTTCTACACCAAATATATTCATTCCACTTCTGGTGGTTTGATATTTCATTGCTCCACTTCTAGTGGTTTAGTATTTCATTAATCCACTTCTAGTGGTTTGGTATTTTATTACTCCACTTCTAGTGGTTTAGTATTCCACTTCTAGTGGTTTAGTATTTCATTGATCCACTTCTAGTGGTTTGGTATTTTATTACTCCACTTCTAGTGGTTTAGTATTTCATTAATCCACTTCTAGTGGTTTGGTATTTTATTTTTCCACACCAAATATATTCATTCCACTTCTGGTGGTTTGATATTTCATTGCTTCACTTCTAGTGGTTTAGTATTTCATTAATCCACTTCTAGTGGTTTGGTATTTTATTACTCCACTTCTAGTGGTTTAGTATTCCACTTCTAGTGGTTTAGTATTTCATTGATCCACTTCTAGTGGTTTGGTATTTTATTACTCCACTTCTAGTGGTTTAGTATTCCACTTCTAGTGGTTTAGTATTTCATTGCTCCACTTCTAATGGTTTGATATGTCATTAATCCACTTCTGGTGGTTTAGTATTCCATTATTCCACTTCTGGTGGTTTTTATCATAAAATGACATACTTTAAGCTGACACAGTAAAGTTACCAGTAAATCTGAGAGTTGTTGACTGACAACAGAGGTGACGTTGACAGTCAATTCGTAGTAAAACAAGAGCAGATTTTTGTGTGTTCTTCTATGCTAACTAAAGCAAAAGTTAAGGTGCACCCACGAATTTTCACTAAAATTTTACAAGCATCTAAAGAAGTTGCATAACACATAATAGAGAAATATATTACTCAATTTAATTTGGTCATCATTGACCATCACTTTATTCAATTAAATTGAGACTTTATTCATTATTTCTAAAACTTCAGGTTTTGAAATTTGTCTCTTGCTTCAGGAAGAGAACAGATGAATAATAACCCTTTTTTTTTTTTTTATAGAAAACTTCTGGTTTTCAGATCTTTCTCTTACTTCAGGAAGAGAAGATGAATTGTTACCATTTTTCCTTTTTAATTATAAAACTTCAGATTTTATTTTAAATCTTCTCTTGCTTCAGGAAGAGAATATATGAACAACAACTTTTCTTATAGAAAATTTTGGAGATTGAAATTTGTTTCTTCCTTCATGAGGATAACATGTAAATAATAACTTTTCATATAGAAAACTTCAAGTTTTCAAATCTTTCTCTTACTTCAAGAAGAGAAAATGAATCATCACTCCTTTTATTTATTTCTAAAATTTCAAGTTTTATTGTTAAATCTTCTCTTGCTTCAGGAAGAGAAGATGGATTCATCCATTCAAGTATATAATTTAGAGTAAAAACCAATCCACAACCAAATTGGTTAAAAGCATACCAACTTATCACAATCAAATTGGTTTAGAACGTACCAACTTCCCAACTTACCACAACCAAATTGGTTAAGAAAGAAGATGGTGGTAGTATGATATTGCTCCCAAATTCCTTGAGCAATTCGTGCTGATAACGTGTTGTAAAACCGAGAATTTAGAACAAGTTGTGAGGAGAATAAAATTTCTCTATTCATCTTCTTTCTCTTCTTTCTCTCCAAATACACATTTCTTCATTCTCTCCAAAATATACATTCTTCTTTCTCTTTGAATTCTCCTCTTTTATCTTTGTTTGCATTAGGTCCACATGATGGGATTACCTAACCCACTTATGAAGTGGTGTTCCCATTATCACAAAATGAAGGGGGTGTGGACATCCACTCAATTGTCCACTCAATGTTTAATATTCATAACAAGAAATAATTTTTTCAAACATTCCATTCATCAGGTTTCAGTCAACGACCACATCAATGTGTTTTATCATTGATGTGTCCGACGTATCAGGTAGGCGATAGTGAAGAAACAACTTTAATAAACAATTTGTGTCACTCATTTGCCTTTTTCATATCCTTTGATTGTCACTACTTTCGAAAACGTTTAAGAGAAAAGAGTGGCTCAAGTTAATCACTGGAATGATTTGTCTAACTTAGCCACAAAAAAAAATTAAGGATGATCGAATAACACTGCTAAAAAAAAAACCATGCACATGTATAAAATATTTCAAGTTATTTACTAAGAGGGTGGTAGTCTAATCCATGTTATAGGAAATTTATCAGATCAAAGATCAGATACATTTATTAATTGGAGGGGAAAAAAAAAAACAGAAAAGAAGGATATTCACTAGAATATCGTATCTAGCAAAGTCCCCAAAAAGGAATTGATGATGTTCTTGTTGTATTTTTTATAAATAAAATAAAAAATGTGTGATTCAAATTATTATTAATTATTTTGTGATATTATGACCATCATGTCATTTACTAATTTTTTCCATTATTATGAGTTAGTGGGCATATAATTATTGGGGGGTTACATATTCCTTTGTAAGATAAAAAGAAAATGGTTTTTTCCACCATTTGAGATATAGTTTTTAATGATCATCTTCTTCTTCTTCTTCTTTGGAATGAAAAAACTACAAGAGTTTTAGAAAGTTTTTCAATCCTTCTTTTCTCTCTATGTATAAACTTCTTTTCATTAAAAATTTTTCTATCCTTCTTCAATTTTTTGTTGAATATTTTCATGGAACAATCTGGAGTTGTTCGGTTCCTTGTACTTGCGAGTGCACGTGTACAAGGAACACGATTGTTGTATCCTAGAGGGTTGGGGCGCTAGAGGACCTATATGCACCGAGTGATTCACTCCGAGGGGCGCAAATCAACTCTTAAGGACAGTGTTCGCACACGCCTCAATCGATAAGTCTATTTCTTTTATTATAAATTATATTTTTGCATATTTTGATTTTCGACATCCGTGTTTTTGTTTAATATTTCCAACAATCTTAAGAGTTGAATTTGTTGGGTGTCGTTAATCAATTGATATGATTTTTTGGTATATGATTTACATGAATCCTATGTTGTTTTGAGTTATTGGATTTTCATGGTTCATTACAAAAAGTGGATGACTCTTTTATCTTTGTCTCTATTCAATTAATTGATATTCTATTGTTTTACACAATATTTTTTTTTGAGGTGTGTGAGATTGAATCATATCATAATGAATTGATATATAGAATTGTTTTTAGAAAGATGTAATTCCCGATATTTGAGATTTCTTGATTATATAATTGTTTGAATTTATATGAAAAAAGGATTCGTATACAATCTCAAATATTTAGAAAAAGTGATGATTTTGTTTGTATAACTCATGTGGAGTATATATACGATGATTACTCTTCTCTTTGTAGTTATATGATGTTTTAATTTTCTTGCATATGAGAAGAGAATAACAAAATAAATCATTGTTCTAGTTATAGATTATTATTTGTTAATCCTTATTTTTAAATTGAAGTATAATTATTTTTAAAATGGAGATGTGCCTTCTACTACATCAATTAAATCTGAATTTTCTGATTTAATATGAAACAATGTTTTAGAAATTAATCTTACGTGAGAAAATGAAAAATAAAATTGGTGTTATATTAATTTAGAGAACGTTCACATATGGATTGAAATTCACGATGATGTCTATATAATAATTATGATTTTAGAAGCAAATACAAATTTTGTTTAAATTATATGTCACGATTATATATTCATGTTGTGATAATTCTTGTATTGGGAATTATAAATTTATAAGAGTTTTTCAATATCCATTATAGTTTAATTACACAAATGGATGTATCCTATTCACTTGTGAATTTGAAAATTTTGATCACGCATATTATTTTATTTTTGATATCAAAATTATATCATTTTCATAGTGCTTGAATTTGTGGGGGGTTTCTTTCAAATTTAATTGTATAAATGCTACCTCCATGAAATTATTATATTCTTAATGAATTTTTCAAAATTCAAAGAGTAACATAATTTTATTAATTTCTAAGTCTTGGATTTAGTGGAGTTAATTGTTACATTCGGTTACAGAATTTATGATATTAATTAAATTTGATTTAATTTTCAGCAATAACGTTTGATTATTGCTAATCAATTGATTATTTATTTTTGTAACCAATTGACTATTAAAATTTTTATAGCCGTTAGAAATTTAATGTTTGACTCTTGGGATTAAATTTTTGTGACCGTTGGATTATTAAATATTGATGATGATTATACTATTAAATTCTTTTGACCGTTAGAGTTCGGTTATAAATCTATGTCTTTAATTGCAATAATAATTTTCTTTAATTATTTATTTGATTAATATCTCAAACCAAAGGGTAATTAAAGTGAATATATGTTACCAATTAACATTTCATTTATCATGCTTAAAGAGATTTTAAATTCATATATCTTCTTAGTCAATACAAAGTTGATTGAATTTAATTGTGAGAGCATGATATTTATAAATCTTATCATTTTAAATATGGGTTGAAAGATTATACTATTGTCATATTTAAATATTTATATAATTTGGATGTTGTATGTGAGTATGGTTTTTTTTTTCCATGTACATAGTGAAAATAAAATTTGACAATGACATGATAAATGAGATTTTTTGTCAAAATTTTATTTTGAATTTAGATGCTTACATGTATAGTCTTTTAAATAATGAGAATTATTTTAAATTGAAAAAAAAAAATACGTGTATGGTCAACTGTGGGGGTTGACAATATCGAATTTGATAAATTTATTTATTTAAACAAAAATGAAAAAAAAAAAAAATGGTAAGCCAACTGAAGTTAAATGAGATTAAAAATAACGTGTTTTATGAATGGTTTTTAACCATTTGTTATTTGGTTGTTAAGTCACATATGAATTTTTATTATGAACGTAATTTCTCATTTTTAAAATTTTGAGAAATTTGATTTCGAGTAATTTGGATATATTTGTATGATTTAAGGTGTATTACTCTATCAGTTTGTTATTATTAGAAAAATACACATCTCATATATTTTTGGATCTCTTAACAATGTGAAAAATATTATGTGAGGCGAGATTATTATATTATTGATAAATTTAAGTATGGATTTTCTAGAGACATGTCATACGCAAAATAAATATTTTTCATGCTATTTAATTTTCTGAGATTAGAATAGCAATATCATATGTTGACATGATTATAATTTTTTTCTCGCGATCCAAAATTTCAATTTCTAATTGAAGAGTCCAATTACAAATATATTGTGTGACAATAGAAAAATTAATATACTTTTAAATTTGTTTTATATGAATATAATTTACATGGAAATTATAAGATGTGCTGTTCATGCGAATGCTACAATTGCATTGAAATTAGTAAACAAAACATTATATCTTGAATTGTGGGGGCACATCTTGCGAAGACACATTTTACGTGAGAATGTGTATTTATTTTTAAATTTACAAATTATTGAATTCTCTCAATATATTATATGTTGGTCTCTTATTAATAAAAAGAGATAAAATGAGTATTATGATTTTTATTGATGAAAATGGGGTTAGTTCAGACCTATTGAAATTATACGTGATATATTGAGAGAATGCCATATGTGAATTATTAATGATTTTGAGAATTACTATGTTATTCAGAGGCTAAGGAAATGTTTTAAAAATTATTGGTCATATATATACTTATTTATATCGTTGCACTGACCAAAGTTATTACTAAATATTGAGATTCAAAGAAATCATGATGATGATTTTTGAAAATTTATGGGAATTGTATAGCATATTTTTATTTAAATATTTGATGATATAATGATGTGAGATGAATCAATGATTCATAATTTGAATATCCCTTTCTGAGAGGTATATTTACTTAAAAATTATTAAAGGTAATATGTGTACCCGACTTTCTTAGCAGTCATCAATTTTATGGATTTCTTATATTATTTGCAGATTATGATGATGATGATGATGATTGAATCTTTGATTCAAATGAGAAGAAATCCATGTGTGTCCACTATATTGCCTATATGGTATGATGCCTTGGAATTATCCAAGATGATATGTCTCATTGTCCACTTTGGAGGTTGGAATTGATGACTTGGCTTATAAAAAGCTATGAGAGTGTTGAGAGAAAAAATCTCAACAATTATATATTTATGAATGAGATTTGTGCTTATTCATTATTTGTTGGCTCGAGCAAATAATTTTATGGGGTAGTGCTTAGAAGCACAATATTAAATAGTAGTTGTTTAGAGAGTCGGAGATGAGAATTATTAAACTTCTGACTAATTCACTTTTTAGTGAATAATACATCGAGGGGAATGGGACTTATGCCTATAACAAGGGTCAACAGTGATGGTAACCCAACCTATGTGAATGGAGATCTCAGGAAGTAGGTTCATATGGGTAATAACAAGTTACTGGTTGACTTGGAGTGCACTATCATTTATATAATATATTTTGAGTGCCTCTTCCTATGGTGTAGATAGTGCAAACTGCAACGTTTAAGGTTGAGTTTTAACTCTTAATGGATTCCATAGTCCTATTTGGGTGGTGTGTTTAGTTGTAGTGCATACTTGATGGATCCACCTATATGGGTGTGGAAGTGGGCGGTGCGCGCTGGATTCCATCCTTGAGCTAGTTGTTCCCTCTTTTTTTTTTTTTTTTTTTTTTTTTTTTTAAGACAAACTTACCAAATAGAAACCAGGGTAGGACTTAATTTTAGACAAACTTACCAAATAAAAAGTGACTACTAACTTACCTAAAAGTCTTACGGGATAGCATAATAGTACTTATTAATTATTATTATAAATTTGTTTGGTACAGGATTGAGAGGAAGTGTGAAAACAAATTAGAGAATAGTACCCCCAAAAAAAAAAAACAAAACAAAACAAAAACTAGAGAATAGAAGAATACACATCATTGTACATGATCCTTGAAAGGCCAGGACAAATGAGATTTGGCAATTCGTACGGAGCGTTGTTTGTGCCAGTTCGGCAAAACGGCTTCGTTTGTAAAACGAGCCCATAACGTACCCAATTTGTCTGGGACTGCTCATAGGCCCAATCTCAAGGTGGACAGAAGTTTCGACCGAAGAATTGAAGAAGGAAAAGTACAGGCCCAATAAGAAAGTCCCACTCAAACCACAGAGGGTGATGGTCTAGTGGTACTCAAAAAGTGTGGGAGGTCTACCTAGTTAAGGATTGAATCTCAGGATGGTGATGTGACGTGTATTTGTCCTTTGATAGTCTTATTCATGTACTAGAATCATTAACCTTTGATGGGGCTGAGGACATGTTATGACTCAACCAACTTGAGAAAGCGCTTGCGATTCTTCCTTTGTAATCCTGTCTAGACTCCTTCTGTCATTAGTTCCTCAGCGAGTACAAGAACTACTATGATCACGTTCAGGCGGAGTCCCACAAATGATCACCCCCCTTATACCCTATTTTGCTTATCAAAAAAGATTGTCACACTGAAAACAGAGACATCTTGGAATAGGAAATTGAATTCCATCGAGACGGAATAGTGACCTCCTGCAGGCAAACTCGCAGTCTCCTCTCCATTTGAACCGTCTTGCCCACCATTCACTTCCCTGAAGTGAAAATAACTCCGAATTCGAGCCAAAATTCAACACAAATGAAATCTTAATTTATCTGTTAAAAACGGGATCACCAATGGGTGAATAGCAATACCATTCTGACCAACCCAAAAAAAAAGAAAAAAAAAAGAGAGAATAGACATCATTCTTCAACAACCATTTAAGTTGGAAAAAGGACGAGAAAAAAAATGTTAAACATTGTGACCCTTCAATAAGCAATTTCATAATCTAATTATTTCCCACGCTTTACAACATCAATTGATAAAACACAACTTTGGCAGCAGAGTATACGGTCCTTGCATCATCTGCATAAAAGAAATTCACATCAACTACCACTTTCATCCTTGTAAATTCAGAGTCCCAAGATTGTTGCTAAAACTGTGTTTGGAATGGAAGGATTTAGAGGGATTGGAAAGGAATTCATTTATTATTTTGAATTTCGGTGTTTGGAATGGAAGGATTTATAATGGGAAAGGAATTAATTAAAAGGATTTGATGGGATTTTTAATACATGTATTAAAATCCGACCTAAAGGGGTGGAATCCCGAGAGAACTAGATTTATTAAAAGAGATATGAAGAATAAAAGAACTAATTAAATTCCTTCATTTTAAATTCCCTCCATACCAAAACAGGACAAAACGAAATAAAGTTTGTTTCCATTCCTTTCCTTTCTATTAGATGAATTCTTTATATTTGTTTTATGGCTGCCAAACAAAGTGTAAAATGAATAAATTTGTGTCCAGATCAACTATTCATTGTATTGAGGGGGGCATGTAGATGCCCCTTAGAAATGAGATGGTTTTTATTGTATTTCACAGCGCGTGAAATGAATCCATTTTTTTTTATTTAAATAGAACCCATTTTGTTTCTCATAGCATTTGGACGAACTTTATTCCCAATCACGTTGAGGGTCATATTTTAGATGAGAAGTAATGGCAATATTTACCATTTATCTTGTCATGGTGATGACCCAAAACTTTTGAGATGACTTCATAGTGAAGGATGGACAAGTAAATGCTATAAAAATTTCCGTTTACTAGAGCTTGATATTATAAATTGCTGTAAACTACAAATAAAAATCACATACATACCAGCAATTTTGGCCAAACTATATTCATTAGGCACATTGGCCTCCGGCTCGACAGCTGCTTTGGCTGCTGCAATACCAACCGCAACACTTTGAAAAACATCTAAACCTGCACATATAGAAGCAAGAACCCCACCAACCAAGCAATCACCAGCTCCTGTAAGCCTCACAACTGATGCAGGCAGTGCAGGAAAGTGCACAGAAAAAAGATTTCCCTCAAAACCTCTAGCACCAAAAAACCGATTTGACGGACAACTTGAAGTCATAGTTTCGTATAACTGTCTTCCAAAACCATAAGGTTTGGTTCTGTTATAGCCTATTTTCATACAGCCAAGACCTCCTTTAGAACATAAGAACACCCCATTTGATCCAAGAGTCACAACAACTATTTTGATACCCTTCTCTAGCAAAACCCAGATTGCTGGTTTTAGCATCAGGAACAAGGATTCTATTGAACTTTTGGTTTTGCTATTATCCCTTTGAATTGGTTGAAAAATCTCTCCACAAGACAAAGCATTTGCCATGGCAATAAGTTCATCTTCATTAGGAGAAGCAAAAGTCATCTGCAAATAACACCCAAATCAGTGGCAGACAAAAGAAACTAAAAGTTCACGAGACGTGTAGAGAAGGTAGAGCTACTCTTGCTAAGACGGGGGTTTATTTTACACGACCCTTTCTCCTGCACGATCATAAGTTTCGGTTTTGAAATTGTTTCCCTCAAAATCTGTTTTTAGTGGGGTTAAACATCATTGGTCCACGTGTGCTTGGAGTTATTTGATTGGTTGGGTATTTGGCTGATGAAGGACAGACACATGTCAATTGTTCTGAGTGGTTTTAAGATGAGGAGTGGAGAACATGGGTGAGTTCAGATGGGAGAACATGCATCATGAGGAAGTTAGTGGTTTTGCAATTTGAAGTCATGGGGGAACACTTGGCGTTTTGCTACAGGCCAAAGGTAACTGCTTAATGGTCATGGAAGTTGAGGCGAAATTGCAGGCCAGAAGTAACTGCCAATAACTTCCAACTATCTTCTTAAGTTAAAAGTTGACAGGTGGCGAGATTTCACGGGCCAAAGGTAACCACCAGACAGTTATTTGTTCAGGTCAGAAGTAACTGTCAATAACTTCCAACTATCTTCTAAAGTGCAGAACGGATAGGTGGCATAAGTTAAAGGCTGAAGAAAAACTGCCAAGTAACTCCTAGCAGTATTGGGAATTTCCACATGTGCATAACTACCAGGTAGTTATTTTCACAGGCCGGAGGAAACCGCCAGTAACTTCCAGTCAGTTGGAATTGGCTGCTGTCTATAAATTTCAGAAATGAAGATGAAGAAAGGGTCCTACAACCACCAATCCTTCTCAGGATCTTTCAATCATGGGAGTAGCTTTAAATTAGATTAACTTCCAACTCTTTCTTGTAATCAGTTTCTTTTCAATCTTGCAAACAATTTCGTACTGTAATTACTTGTGGTTCGTATTTGGAATTCAAGCTTTGTGGGTTTCATTTTCAAATCATGGCTGGTAATGTGTTCTCAACTCTTTTCATTTAAGTTTGATATTTACATGTTTTCTTGTTTCTTTTTGTGACATTCACGCCAAAACTTTAAAGGAAGAATCCCTTCTCCTTTCGCAATCGCCTAACAATCCATTCCCAAATCGTAAGGGGTTGTGTACGCACAATTTTGGGCTGAACTTGGCCCTGGCACGCCCGCAAAAATCCATCGGCCTCAGAATACCACTTTTAGTGCAAACAGAAATCAATTGTAGTTATAGTTAACATTGGAATTAAATGATGAATTTTCTTTATATTTTCTCTTCAAAATCTCAAGATTTTCCTTAAGTTCCATGTTTCACACAGCCTGTCCCAGCCCTGGAGAAGGGAGGAAGGCTGCGGTCGGTAAATAGCCAGCATAAAACCTTTAGTGACACCTTTATGAACATGAGCTAAAACATTGTATGGGAAATTGGGCCATCAAATACCTCTTAATTTTTCCGCTTATTTCAAAGGGCGATTCCCCTTGGGAGGGGTGGCTTGAATCTAAAACAATTGAAGAAAAAAGAGATAAGAACAATAATAATTATAACAACAATAACAAAATTGGAGATTGAAAAAACAATAGGCAATTGTAGAAAAAAGAGAAAAAGAGCATTCAAAGGCCAAAGATTGTAAAGTTAATGGCACTCTGTCTTCTCTTGACTTCCAAAACTTTGTCTTTGTCTGATTGATCATCGATTATTAAAGCTGGAGGCTTTAGTCTCTACTGGCTCAATGGGATTGAGATCAAAGTTACTCTCTCTAATAGTTCTTTGAAAGCCCATTTGTCAGCATGCAGGCCGACCAGATGGTGGGTCCAATTTGATGGATTGACCTGGTTGAGTCCTATCTAAACCTTACGAGGATCAATTGTAGGGTTGGAACGCTTTGAATCATCCACCAGTGGGCTTTAGAAACAACTAGCTAGGCTAAGTTCGACCCTTCTAGGTAGTGTGTTTTCGAATAATCGGGTTACCAATTTGAACAGGTTGTCATATGCCCTATTTAGGAAAAATTGAGATTGATTTCAGATTAAGAAGTACACACACTGACAAATAATATGGTTATGATATGATAAGGACACGTCGACACAATGATTGCTCCAAAATTATGAAACTAAGAAGAAAAATATCATGTAGCATCCCGTTCAAACATTCAAAATGCATTCATTTGTATTGTTTTTTAAAACAAAAAAAGGAGGCCGGGAGGAAAAATAATACAAGGAGGAAAATTTAGAAAGAGAGCCGTACAAGGCCATGGTACCTTGAGGAAAATTTACTCTTAGAAATAATGAAGTGGGTTGATGCAACGAGCCACAACAACTGCTACATGGGTTGGGATAGAAGAGTTGGTATATGTAACACTAATTTAGAAAAACATAGCGTTTCAACGTAATTGGACTCTATCTAATGGTGGGCCTCAACTGGCCCAATGATATAATTAAATGGTATGGTAGAAAAACCTTTTTTTTTTTTAGTTAAGTCATCTCCTACTATTCACTGGACAATATTTCCACAAATCATGGTATAAAATCAATTTTTAGGCTTTTTTGGAATGCAATAACGCCAAATTGTCAATATCATTGGTGACAATAGCGATTATTTTCTGTAATGGTCCCATTTTCATTTTTATTTTAGGGTGTAATTATAATGCTCCCATTCAGTATGATGAATTTATATATTGAATGAGACCATATAATTTTCAAGAGACACCCAAAAGGACCCTAAGAATCTTAGATATTTTCCACATAATAGGCATGGGACTAAACAACTCAACTTTTTTAGATTTGAGCACTTTAAGGCACCGAGCAATGGCTTGTAGCTCGCTTGCATTTTTCCTTCACATGTAGGAGGATGTCTTAGATTCAAGCTCAGTATAGAATTATTTTCTTGTTTTCGGTTATGCTGATAGTAGGACCTTTTTAGAACATTTCTATAGAAACATGACTTCAGCTTTCGGGGGCCAAAGCATGGAATTTTTTTTTTTAAATTTTTTTTTTACCATTTAAGAATGAAAAATATACTAAGATTCAAGGGTTAATAACGGTTTAATAACTTCAACTTTGGGGGTAGTTTCAATTTGGTCCATAAATTTAGAATTGTCTCAATTTAGTGACAATTTATGAACTTTTGTTGCAATGTGGGATAGGGACCAATGTCCGTTAGTTTTTTGGACGGAAAACGCACGTGAGCGGCATATGCGGCTGACGTGGAGTTTATGTGGCTTATGTCTGCTTACGTGGAGCCTATGTGGCAGCCACATAAGCATTCTTGCCCAATTATAGTCGACTATATCATTTTATAGTCAACTATAATAAACAGAGAGTTGAAGTTGATGTTTGAACATTCAATATAGTCGACTGACAAACGTTATAGTCGACTATAAAATTTTATAGTCGACTATAACAGACAGAAAGTTTATTTTAGTTCCGGAATCCATTTATAGTCAACTATAATTTGTTTATGGTCAACTATAACAGTCAGAAAATGTAGTTATGTATATTTTGATGTGAAATTATTGTTTACGTTCGTAATGTTAACTTAAGCCATTTCAAATAAGATGTTACCATACTCATGTGCTTAATGGAGCAATCATTTACAATACTAAAGACTTAAAAAGTGGGTCAAAACTCACACTCGCAATGTTATAGTCGATTTCTCCTAAACCGAAAGGCATCAACTTGATTATGGTCGACTATAACAGTCAGAAAATGTAGTTATGTATGTTTTGATGTAAAATTATCATTTACACTCGTGATGTTAACTTAAGCCGTTTCAAATAAGATGTTACCATACTCATATACTTAATGGAGCAATCATTTACAATACTAAAGACCTAAAAAGTGGGTCAAAACTCACACTCGCAATGTTATCGTTGATTCCTCCTAAACCAAAAGGCATCAACTTGATTATGGTCGACTATAACAGTCAGAAAATGTAGTTATGTATGTTTTAAAGTGAAATTATCGTTTACACTTGTGATGTTAACTTAGGCCATTTTAAATAAGATGTTACCATACTCACATACTTAATGGAGCAATCATTTACAATACTAAAGCCCTAAAAAGTGGGGCAGAGCTTACACTCGCATTGTATAGGAAGGCTGTAACCAAATTCCTATTTAGTATCAAAATTTTGGGTTTATAACAAAAACCTTACCCTTACAAAGATAAGATTAATACAACTATTTGGCTTAGTTGAAATGGGTTTTACATGTATCCAAAAATTGTAAATTATAATATGAACTTACCTTTAAACCAAGTCCTGTAGTTTTTGCAACAAGAAAGACACGAACAAAATAGCTTCTTATTTCCCTCCTCTGATGCCAACACCCTTTATGCAGCTAAATCTAAAGCCGCCAAAGCACATTCCAGCCATGATGAGAATCTACCAAAACCTCCCCTATAAATAACCTCCCCTATAAATATTAGAGAAAAACACGAATGTTATAATATTCCAATCACAAAGCCATATTAGAAAAACACAAATACTATGAGGTGTTTTTGAAGGTGTGGATTAGGAGGTTTTGTGTTTTGCTGTATTTGGTAGGATAGGATTAAAATTTTGTTTATGTTAGAAAAAATTATAAAATGTTTGGGTAGAATGGTTGTTGTACTTCATCAGTCATGAATTGATTTTCAACATGGTTGGATTTCTTGATGAGAATTTATTGGAAAAGTTGTTTGGGGTTGGAAGCAAGTTTTGGTTGCATCTCATGCTATTAGGTTGCTAAGATGGATGGGAAGGATGTTACTATGCTTTTTTGTTTCTTGGTAGATTCTCATTATGGCTGGAATGTGCTTTGGTGGCTTTAGATTTAGCTGCATAAAGGGTGTTGGCATCAGAGGGGGGAATAAGAGGCTATTTTGTTCGTGTCCTTTTTGCTGCAAAAATTACAGGACTTAGTTTAAAGGTGGGTTCAAATTATAATTTACCATTTTTTGAGACATGTAAAACCCATTTCAACTAAGCCAAATAGTTGTATTAATCTTATCTTTGTAAAGGTGAGGTTTTTGTTATAAACCCAAAATTTTGATGCTAAATAGGAATTTGGTTAAAGCCTTCCTATACAATACGAGTGTAAGCTTTACCCCATTTTTTAGGGCTTTAGTATTGTAAATGATTGCTCCATTAAGTATATGAGTATGGTAACATCTTATTTGAAATGGCCTAAGTTAACATCACAGACGTAAACGATAATTTCATATCAAAACATACATAACTACATTTTCTGACTGTTAGAGTCGACCATAAACAAATTATAGTCGACTATAAATAGATTCCGGAACTAAAATAAACTTTCTGTCTGTTATAGTCGACTATAACGTTTGCCAGTCGACTATATTAAATGTTCAAACATCAACTTAAACTCTCTATTTATTATAGTCGACTATAAAATGATATAGTCGACTATAATTAATTGGGCGAGAATGCTTATGTGGCTACCATATAGGCTCCACGTAAGCGGACATAAGCCACATAAGCTCCACGTCAGCCGCATGTGCCGCTCACGTGCGTTTTCCGTCCAAAAACCTAACGGACGTTAGTCCCTGTCCTACATTGCAACAAAAGTTCATAAGTTGTCACTAAATTAAGACAATTATAAGTTTATGGACCAAATTGAAACTACCCCCAAAGTTGAAGGTATTAAACCGTTATTAACCCAAGATTCAACTATTCAAAACTAAATTAATATATGAAAAATAAAACTAGCATCTATTTAGTGTCAACTAAATATAAACAAAAGAAAATATATAAAATAATTATTTCTTAATGTATTTTAACTCAATCATCCATCAAAATTAAACTTGACATTCTTTTAAATTCAGAAAATCATCTATAACTGACTCTGTAGTAGTCTGTACTAATTTCTGCAACAATTTTCCTTTCAATATATAAAATCTTGAGAGATTAAGAGAAGATGACTGACTGACTATGTTGAGAATTGAGAGGGGTGATTTGGTATTACCGTCACCCGTACCCTTCGTATATTATTGATAATGTGAGTTTTAGTGACTTTATTTCTCATTGATTACTTCGCCGCACAAAAAAAAAAAAAAAAAAAAAAAAAAAAAGTTTACTTTTGTGTCTCATATATCCTGATGTTTTCCCTTCTTAGTTTTAGTTTTCAATTTCTCATATATTATCAATGTTCAAATTTTCATGTTTCTATGAAAAAAAAGAGGGGGGGGGGGGAAGTATCTAAAATCTCCCTAAAAAATAATATTATATTTAAAAACCTCAATAAATATTTTATCTATGAATCTAATGTTAAAAAATTAAAATCATATCCAATAACCCCACTTGGTTAACTTTTCCATTACTCTTTAGTCTAGGTATTACCCGCGTGGGGAGCGGAGATTAATCGGTTTTTGACAATTCGGACACCTCGTAACTTGCCACAAAAAAAAAAAAAAAAAAAAAAATCACATTTACATCACTCTTGTTAAAAAAAAAAAACGATGATCGGACAGAAGTGCCCGCTCTCTTATACTAGTATCTTCCATTGATCCCATCATATCAGCAACCATCTTTTTGAAAACGAGTGAGTTTCCTATGACTAGAGACGACTAGACAAAGTATAGCGACAGTTTAACTACTCCACGAATCCTTCTTTTAGATTTATATGCCCCATTCACACCATCCATCTTTTTTTTACCTTAATTGCTTAATTTATTGTAACATTTTATGGTTGAATCTAGGTCAGGACTTGTTGATTCTCTATTCTGATAGTTTGAATTCAATTTATACCAAGACATTATATGCCAGTGCAAAGATACAGAGATCAAGGGCGGCACAGTGATCAAGTAAGGTGACTGTTGTTTAATGTTTTATAGTGCTTCAGGTGGAGTTATTGGATATGATTTTATTTATTTAGAATTAGATTGTTACATAAAATATTTATTGGGGTTTTTGAATATGATTTAATTTTTTAAGGAGGTTTTAGATATTTACTCAAAAAAATAAAATAAAATAAAATAACCCATGCCTCATGGTCTCTTTAAATGGCATAGGTGTATTGTGTTATGTGTAATGTCCAAATCAATCTTCAATCTTCAATCTTCAATCAAAAAATTAAAAAAATTAAAATTAAAATTAAAAAACCAACGTCAAAATCAATCTATGTTCTTCCTTAACACTTTGTTTGGATAAAGAATTTTTACATGAAATTTGTTTTTGAGATAAAATTTGTTAAATTTTTGTAAGGAAATTCTTATAGTTACTGAAAATTTCTACCAAAGGAAAAATAAGAGACTTTGCTATGTGGTTCAATAAGACTTGATTACATTTTAATATTCTATCATCATTCTGTATAAATTATGAAAACTTGGAATGGATCTTCAATCACCCTGCAGTAGTATATTCTTATGGAATGAAAGGTAAGAAATGAGTATACTTCTTATAATTCAATAGTTGCATCACTGAAACTGGATCCCTCCACTAGTAGAACCAAAAATCAAACAAAGAACAAAAAAGGGACACCACTCAAATATAGTGCCAAACAACACCTAATGAGCACACAAGCACGGACCCCACTCAACCTAAACGTGACTTATAATCATTTCAAGAGTGATTCCCTCGACACCAAAACATGCAAAAAGGTCTGTCACAGGAAAAATGAACCTTCAAATTGTTTTGTAGACGCCTCTTTCAAATTGTTTTGTGTAGTGTGTTACACAGCATGTGATATCCGAATCCATTTTGTTTGTCATAGCATTTTGGATCGACTTATTAATTCCCTGTGATGTTGTGGATCATATTTGAGTTTGGATTTAGTGCCAAGTTAAGAGAACTTAGCACTGTGCTGATTGTTGAGGTCACCCACTACCGTTGGATGATGGGTTAGACAGTTCAGAAAAATTGAAAAAGTTGCTACGGAAATGATTTCAATAGACAACTTTTTCAACTTTTAATCCGGACCGTCTAAACCGTCATCCAACAGTGGTGGGATCTCAGCCCGGTGCCAAATTCTCCCAATTTGGCACCGAATCCAAACTCATCATATATATTTTTACCATATATTAGTGAAATGACGAAATTGTGCGCCTTCATGGCAAGACATTCTCATCCTATAAAAGTTGAGTGTATCACAGTCATAGTCACAAGGGTTTTTTTTATTTTTTTTATCAGCAAAAGAAAACCATTTTATTAATAAAAAACAAGCTATTACAATCACAAACAAAAGCCACCACCCAATTACAACACCAAGTTAAACAAAATATCCAATTTTAGCAAGATGCTAAAAAAAAACCACCCTAAACCTCCCTCCCTCCCTTATAAGCCAGATGGAAAAATCATAAAATTCTAACACTTCCAACAATCACACCAATAGACAACTCTACTTCCATAAACTTTCAATTTCTTTCAACAAAGAGATTTCCAATAAAATTATCCCCCAAAACACCAAGCAAGCTAAACCATCTAAAATGAAACTCAACCCATACTACCTTCCGAGCAATCACATCATTAGGATCGTAGTCGCAAGGTATCATTCAAAGATACCTGGTGGGTTCAGTTGGTGGGGTCTGTTATCCATCATTTATCCATGCATCCCGACGATTAGATGGTGACCCCACCGGTGACATGCCCATTTCCATATATTCCAATCTGACCCCACCAATTGTTTATGAAAACAGTAGAGATAATATTTGGCTCCAGTTGCTTCTCCTCCCACTCATATTATATCATGTATATAACAAATAAATAAGAATTGATTATGTGCATATGCTTTTATGTTATGTTATTATAAATATACAGATATGTGTCTACATATATATGTTTATGTATCCAAACGAATATGATTATATGTTTATATATTTGTATTCACGTATTCATGTATCTATATTCATATATCCATATTTTTTAAAATTAATTATTAGATGTGGGGTAATATGAGTAGGAGGGAGGACTCCCCTACTATGAGAAGCTAAGTATTATCCATTCTGTGCTGACTGTTGAGGTCACCCACTACTGTTGGATGATGGGTTGGACTGCCCAAATCAAAAATTAAAAAAATTGCTATTGAAATGATCTTAATGGACAATTTTTTCAACATTTAATTTAGATCGTCTAATCCATCATCCAACAGTGGTGGGATCTCAACATGGTGCTGAATTCTCCCAATTTGGCACTGAATCTAAACTCATCATATATATTTTTACCATATATTAGTAAAATGATGAAATTATGCGCCTCCTTCGCGAGACATTCTCATCCTATAAAAGTTATGAGTGTCACATAGTCATCATCGCAAGGTTTCTTCGTAAAAGCTATGACCCGACTTTTAAAGGGTGGGATTGTGTCCCCCACTTTTATCAAAACAAGTTTGTCACGACGTCATAGTTGCAGAGGTTTCTCATTCTTCGTAAAAGTCATGCATCCGACTTTTGACTTTTAAAGGGTGGGATTGTATCCCCCACTTTTATCAAAAAACAGTTTATCACATAGTCATAGTTGCAAGGTTTCACATTCTTCGCAGAAGTAATGTACCCGACTTTTAAAGGGTGGGATTGTGTTCCTGCCATTTATAAAAACAATACCATGACTTACTTGATCCTATTGCCACCAACCTTTTCTCAAAAGCAATGGGGTCACTTCACGGTACCGTTTATGAAAACATCATCACCAACGTCACCTACATGCCTCTTTTCCCTCGTGTCTATTTAAGAATCCTCTCAGCATTTGAATCTCCAAAGCCCAGATAGTTTTCCAAACCCTAATCCTAAACGCTTTCTAAACCCTTACACCTCTCTCAGTGATGGCTCACCAGAATGTTGAGAACAACGTCGTCATTGGCCCATCTCAGCAACCAGCTGCAAGCTACAAGTATGCTCTTGGTTCTGCAATCCTCGCTTCTGTGACTTCAATCCTACTGGGTTACTGTGAGTTATCTCCAACTTTTTTGGTGCTGGTAAATAAAATAAAAGTAAAAAAACCTTTTTGGGTCGTGGTTCGATCTTTAAAACTCTGATATTTTTATCTAGTAACTTCATATATTTCTTCTGTGGGTGGTGCTTCAGATATCGTTGTAATGAGTGGTGCAGCAATCTTCATCAAAGACGACCTCAAAATCACCCACGTCGAAGTTGAAATCCTTGTGGCCGGTGTCGGTTCCATTTTCCCCTTCGCCGGCTTGACCGCCGACTGCATTGGCCGCCGGTACACAATGGTCTGCGCCTTGGCCACCTTCTTCGCGGGCGCAGTCCTCATGGGCTTCGCTAACAGCTACGGCTTACTCATGTTTGGCCGCTTCATTGGCGGTGTAGGCGTCAGCTATGCCTTGATGATCGCCCCAGTATACATCGCCGAGGTCGCGCCGGCTTCGTGTCGTGGCATACTCACCTCATTCCCCGAAGCCTTCATCAACGTTGGTATCTTACTCGGCTACTTATCGAACTACTCATTTTCTAAACTCCCCATTCATCTGGGTTGGCGATTCATGCTCGGTGCTGGAGCGATTCCATCAGTGATTTTAGCTGTTTGTGTATTAGTCTTGCCCGAGTCACCGCGTTGGCTCCTCATGCGGGGTCGACTCGGTGACGCGAGGCAAGTTCTTCACAAAATTTCGAACTCTGAAGCGGAGGCTGACTCACAGTTCGTTGATATGAAAGCTGCCGCCGAAATTCCTGAGAATTGGACAGACGACGTCGTTCATGTACCAAGACGTGCAGCTGTGTGGAGAGATTTACTCCTTCATCCTACACCGTCCGTTCGTCGTATTTTAATCTCAGTAATTTTTATTAACATTTTCCAGCAATCAACGGGTATAGCCGCCATCCTTATTTACGGTCCAAAAATCTTCGAAAAGGCCGGCATCAATAACGATACTGGAAAGCTGCTCGCCACCGTGGTCATTGAATTTGTGAGGGCTCTCTGCACCCTTGTTGCTACGTGGGGGCTTGACCGGATCGGACGGCGCCTGTTGCTTCTCGTTAGCGTGGCTGGCATGATTGTATCCCTCGTGGGGCTAGGGGTGGGGCTGACGATCATCGATCACTTGGATCAGAACCAAAAGTTGGGCACATCGTTGTGCGTGACCACCTTAGTATTTTACATCGCGTTCTACTCGATCGGGATGGGTCCCATCACGTGGGTCTACAGTTCTGAGGTCTTCCCGTCGAGGCTACGCGCGCAAGGTGCAAGTATGGGAGCGTTTGCGAATAAGTTGACTAGTGGGATCGTCTCCATGACCTTCATGTATCTCTGCAACGGGATCACTATGGGTGGGGCATTCTTTCTTCTGGCCGGAATCGCATCGGTAGCTTGGGTTTTTATTTATATGTTTCTACCGGAAACAAAGGGTAAAACCCTTGAAAAGATGGGAACGTTGTTTGGTCTCGGTTGAATTTGTATTTTAGAGAAAACACACTGTATTTCCTTCTTGTGTATGGTTGTTCTTGTAGTCTTTTCTTTTTTTCTTGCAGATTCCACTGTACTAGGTTTTTTATTTCCTTGTTATGGTTATTTAATGAACTTCTTGTTTTGGAAAATTCTATACATGGAACAAAATACAATAGCTGCACCTTGCAGGCTAGCACAGTGACAAGTGGCTTATGTTTTGGAAGTGTATATATGAAATCCAATCTTCAGGGAAATCTATTTTGCTCAAATTGAAACCCAAAAAGGCAAAAACCTTCTCTCTTCCTAAAAATGCTATTTTAGTGTCTTGGGTGGCGGCGTCTACGACAGGGACAGCAGCAGCAGCAGGACGAGCTCGAGTTGCAGCAGGCGAATCTACTCGGCAGCCCGTCCATTTTGATTCGGCGGTGAATCGTTATTAAGGTTAGTGATATTCAATTGTTACCATCAGGAGTTTTTTATTTGAGTGGTCTAGGGGTTAAAACGAGTGCCCTTACTAGTTTTGGGGAAGAGAGTCCCTTGGCGAGAAAGAAAGAAGACTGAAAGGCGCCGAACCGGGGGAAGAAATCAATTCGCAGCCGATATTATGCCAACGCGGATCAGATCAATGAAATTCATTTTTGAAATGCTCAATCTATTGGGTTTTGGGTGAACCATAAGAAATTAGGGTTTTTGAAATTTTGAGGTTGAAAACTTGGAATGTTTGTGCTTCCCGAACATTATGACCCCCTTATACCCAGATCAGTGTTGTGCTCCCTTGCATATGGATGTCTGCATGCTAGATGTTTGATAATTTGTGCATGTGTAATTAGAACTCTCCAACCCTTTGTCCCCTATGCTAGATGTTTGATAATTTCTTAGAAAGTTGATAGTTTGCCCATAATTTTGAAATTTGATAAAGTTTAATAGCTAGAAAGCTCTCTAATCATACCCCTAATACACACTCAACTTTATTATATAAGAGTTAATCAAAAACATGAAAAGACAAATATACCCCTCATACTAGAAAGAATTACATTTCATAACAGGATACTGTAATTTAATCAAACTGGAATTTGGGATTCTTAATTTGATGATTGAAGAGTTAAAAGTAGATGAATAATTTCTAGTAGTTAGCTTTGTTTTATGATGTTATTTGATTAAAGGCTACTTTTTGACGGTTTAGATTTACTTAGAAATACGATCTGGACATGTTCAACATATATTTAGTTACCACTGGCCATTATTAGAATATTGGTTGAGTTTTATGGATGTCACATGGCTTGAATCCCATTTAATTGGCAGGTTCTTTCTGCCAATTAATGTGTTGATTAAACTTGATTTCTTAACTTGCATGAATTTTAGGCACCCACTTGACAGATGGGATGAGACCTTAGTTTACCTTTTTATGCTATTTTTGACATCATTTTTATAATTTATTAGAGGTAATAGTTATGTTGGGTCCAATTATATCATATATCTGTAGATATTTTTATGAATAATGCCTATAGGATGGATTTTTTTTATTTTTAACATTATCATTTGAAATGAGGTTTGATGTAGTCACTTTGTATTACTTGTCAGCATATTATTTAGTTGCCAATCTACTAAGAAACTTGAATATACAACACACACACACAGAACGATAAGATTGGTTCATCTATCCAGCCAACAGGCAAAATTTTTATCTATAAATATTTATATATTTTGATCATAAAAATAAAATATATTACTAAAGAGAGACAGAATTACAGCCTGCTAACCAATAGCAAGCAACCCCTGCCGATACAAATTCAATACAATAAGACTACCTCATTAATGCTAAACACAACCCAAAAAAACCAACTTGGCCTAAAGAAAACCACCAGAGCATAGATTACCACACCCATTAGAGCATAAATGTAATTGATACTAAGGAAACCAAGCTCCTAAGAATAAATATGAGAAAGCGGAAACCAAGACACTTTATAATGCCAACTGGCTGTACACCAAACAGAAGCATCCCCCTCCCCACTACACAATAATGCCGGAACTCGAACCAATACAAAAGATCAACCAGGAAATCAGCTGTAATGGAACCAAGAAATAACATCCACCGCATACGCCTGTGAGAATGATAGTAACTCAGATCTAAGACTTGAGCTCCAGCATAAACCCATACAACCATGCACTTCCAACAACGCAAACAGAGCAACCCAAGGTCCAGTAAAAAATCTCAGTTAAACATAAACGACAAATCTCAGTTAAACATAAACGACAAGCACAAATCATACACCCCAATCACCAAACATTTTGATACCTATTAATCACCCACAAACTAAGACTTAACTACAACCAATTCACACTTCTCCTTGGTATTTTTCATATAAATCCCAGTCCCTATTTTCCAGTTCCACCAATTTGCTAATCACCTCTTCTTCATTTTGAACACATCGAATACCCAATTGTTTACCTAAATTCCACTTGCTAATCACCCCTTGGTATTCTTTATTTGCTAACTAATTTTTATCTATATAGATAAGAAAATTAAAACAAGTCATGCCTTAAGCTCGTCATGGAAGGAATAAAGAACTGTATTTGATAAGCAGAGAAAAGAAAACAAATGCAACTTTGAGAAACATGGCCTCATGCCTTCTCACTTATCATCAATTTGGTCTGGTAAGTCATAGTTGGCTTAGAAAGTACCATGTTCTATAAAATAGAAATGACATAGCAATTGCACTCTAGGAAGAACTAGGTCATAAAATAACTTTAACAAAAAGTGAAATGAAGTGCTTCTAGGAAATCTCTCTCTCTCTCTCTCTTTCTCATTGTTGCCACCTCCCTAGGAAGGATTACTCCAAGACCTAAAGATTAGTTTTACTGAGAGGTAGCTTTAGATGACTGCAAGTCTGCAATTATACCCACCAAGGATTTTGATCACTTAAGGCTCAAATTTGGAGGTGGAGATGGCCCATGGTCTCCCCTTGCTTTTAGCTTCGCTTGCTTGAATTGATGAGTTGCTTAAGTGTCTTCCAACCCAACTCAAAAGACATGCATTGATGGCAGAAGAATAGCCAAATAACTTATACCTGTTTTCATGGTTTGGCCATTTCTCGATCTGCAAAATACAGCCATGATTTCCTCATACTTAAGAAATAAAATCTGTTTAGATTTTTGTTAAGTCCTGTTCAAAGGTAATGACTATGGTGATGATAATATTGATAATCTGGCTTTGCGAATTACTCTTGTATGGGTTCTCCATCTGATTATCTACACATTAGGACCAATCATTAGGTTGAGACTCTTTGGGACATCAGTGTACAGAGATAGAGAGGACAGCATGGTGTGGACTGTGGAGTAGGAGTGCAAATGGAAGATTTGCTCTACAGTCATCCTTTGATTGTTTGTATAGCCGGCAAAGGAGAGTTTTTCTTGCAGCTCGGGTTTGGCAGCTAGCGGTACCTACAAAGGTTTCTTGTGGACGGCTGTGTGGGGTAGATGCCTCACGTTAGACCAACTTCAGAAGACAGTTTTTGCCTTGCTTAACTGCTGTGTTTTGTGCAAATCACAGGAAGAGATGAATGATCATCTCTTTCTGCATTGTAGCATGGCTAGAAAGTTGTGGGGTTCCTGTTTTTAGATCTCTGGGTTACGCCTCAATCGGTTTTTAGTGTCATTGAGGCTTGGCGGGGTTGGAGCCCCCAAAAGTGCTCGTTATTTTTTTGGAAGATTGCTGCACACGCTGTGATGTGGACTATTTGGACGGCAAGAAACAAGAGGACATTTGAAGACATCAAGTTCTCTAAAGACCATCTAAGAGGAGATTTAGGCTGCGTTCGGTACGTGAGTGGGAATGGAATGAGAGTAAGAATGGAATGGGAGTAGTCATTTCATTCCAATGTTTGGTAAGGGGTGAGAATGGAATGGAATGGAATGGAAAGGAAAAGAATAGGTGGGACCCACTTTTAATGATTTTCATTCCTGAAAAGGTGGGAATGGTCATTCCTCTTGGTTGAGAAAGGAATGGTTATTCCCTCCTTGGAGGAAATAAGCCCCTACAAAGGAATGGCCATTCCATTTCTTTGGACTACCAAACATTAACTTTCTTTGGGGTATATAATGGAATCGCCATTCCAGTCCCTCCCTCGTTCCCTCATAACAAACATAGCTTTATAGGTTTATTTTTTGCTTGGGGAAACTCCAAAAAGCCAGAGTTTAGCGTGCCCTTTGATATATTTTGGGATAACTTGAAATTATGATGTAGCTTAGTTATTGGGGTTTTTAAAGCCTAGGTTTGCTGGCTCGTTTGTATCTCAGGCTATGTCTTTTGTATTCTGCTCTGCCCTTTTCTTTTAATACAATTTTACTTCATCAAAAAAATAATAATAAAAGGAAATCATCTTATTTTATACGCATGCACTTAAGCCTGTTGTTGATCAAATGCCTCATCTTAAGGCTGCTATCTTGTTAGATTTAGTATGGCATCTAATTATTTTTATCAATATCTTCGTGCTAAATGTTATTTACTCCCAAAGATTCAAGTTGTGTTGGTTATACTTGCAAAATTTTTTATACTGTTAAAAGGGCTACGCCATTCGTTTGGTATGCCATTTTCATTCATTAGTAGTTGAGGTTTTTTTACCTTTTTATTTTTTTAAATATAAATATACTTTTTAAAATACCTTTTCTGTACCAATGCAAAAATCTAAGGCTTCATAGCTAAAAGTAACGGAAAATTTAACTCTGAATTCCAAATTCATGATGAGATCTGAAGTGGTTATCATCAATTTGAATTAGATAATTTTGGAATTTCATGCTGCTGATTTGATTTTTCATTTCATTTCGTAAATTTTTTATTCATTGATGATGTCTGTGATATTCCTATATTATAAACTGTTTTAATTGAATGATGGTTCTAGATACTGTCTAAGAAGTAAAAACTGCTGCTTGAAACCTCCCAATGCTACCAATCGTTTGTCCTAAATTAAACCATGGTATAATTTGGACAAAATCTACCACTGGTTATCCTCGTGTATCATATTTTCTCTTTCTTATATCATTCTTAGAGTTCCATGATCCAATCAAATGTTCTAAACACTGTCTTCCACTGGTTAGACACTTGATTATCATCAAGTGTTCTTCTAGATACTATCTACCACTGGTTATCCTCATGTCTCATACTTTCTCTTTCAACAAAGGGCTTGGTCACCCCTAATGTATCTCACTTTCTCTTTCTTATATCATTAGAGTTCCATGACGCATCAAAAGCTGTGTTTAAGCCCTCTTTTTTCTCCATGCTCCTTTATGAATGCTTGCTTATGACATTATAATCAGGAGCTAGGGGTCCACGCCAAACTGTCCACCAGCTAAGATGAGTATTTTTCTTTTCAAAACAATAAAAACATGAAAATAAAAATAAGGCGGATTAAGACTTGACATTGTAATCTATTATATTTGTTGAAGTTTTATAGTTCAATGTGATCAAAAAGCTTGACACAGATTATTACAAGAGAGAGGCTTAATGGAGCTGGTTATTTATATATTTATTTGCTTTTAAAAAACACTTGATGTGTCATTCACAGCCTTAAAAGCTAAAACTCTGATCATTATAGAATGTTGTTGCTACATTATATTTCTTATGTCATTATATAATATTCCTACTGGTATTCAGGTTGAAATTTTCTCATATTGCAGCCACAAAACTTGTTTTCCAGATCAAAGTGTTGAAAGAATCTGGTTGTGGTTGTGGAGAGGTATGTTATCATTGCATGGGTTCTGGTGTCATGCCTTTTGTTTTATTTCAATCTGTTCTCAATTGCTCCCAATCTGTCATGATTTGTAGATTCAATGCTAGGAAATATGAATGGAGCCATTCAATTTCAATGATAACAGGCCGTATGTATACGAGTCCAAAACAATTTTCCCCTAGTTTCAAAGCTTTAATTCTTGTTTTTGTCCATTAAGCCCGTGTTTGAAAGTCAGAAAAGTTCAGGGAAAGGAAAGGAAGAAGAGCAAAAGTGTTTTGGAAAGGAAACTTAAGCATTTTTATGTCCTTTCTTTTGTCCCTCCGTCCCCCGCTGCAGGCGGCAGGAGATCCAAATAGAACCTGAGGTGGGTAATTTAGGAATTTTGCTAAGTTTTGCACTGGACCATTCTTTGGGTTCTCCGTTCCCCTGTAGCGGGCGTATATACTTGGGCATATGATATTTCTTGGTGGGTGGGTGTTCTTTCCTTTTCTTTCTGTGTCTTTTTGGGTGGAAGAAATAGGTTTTTTTTACTTGCAGAATTTTCTTTACACAACCAAAAGGAAACAACAACCGAAAAAATGCCGCTTCAACATACTGACTAGAACACAGAAAGAAAATTACGTAGGCAGGCCCAATATGCAGCGGCTAAGGAATTGTGAGAGCGTAAGCATGGTTCTAGATATTACTGATGCCATCTGCTATTTATCGTTCATTATTTCATACAAGCTTTGTTGTTTATATGATTTTATCAAATAACTTTGCCGAGGATTCAACCTTGAAACTAATTCATGAAGAAAAACTCTGGCATAAACGAGAAGCTTATGCTAGGAATAAGCAAAATCTTACCACTGCACAGAATCAACATGCTGGGAGTTATACATGTCATCTTCTCAGCTACAGGCTGTTTTATTATTACGGGCATTTTGGGCTTTTCCCCTTCATTTTTCTTTTATATTGTGAGACTGAATTATATTTTCTTTTATGGTTGCTTACTTTCTTAGCAAAATTGATATGATTTTGTTTTCCATTTTTGGAAGTCCTGTTCGTAATTTGCTTCTAAATTGAAACTCTTTTATCTGTTTAGTGCTGCCCCGTGCACCTCTCCTAGTATTAGTTAAAAGGACTGCCGTTAGTGTGACATACTGACATCATAGCAACATGATGGCAGCAAATCTATCTTTTGAACAATTCTTACAGAGAATTGTTTATGCCCCACCGAAACGCACCGTTTTGAACAATTTTTAGCAACCGGCTCAAGATCGACTCGGGAGGGGATGTTTGGAATCATATTATATTTATTTTTACTATATAAAAGTAAAATTATTTGATTGGAGCAATCCCCTAAATTAACGTGATATTGCCCCTTGGAATTACATGCATGTAGCCGTTGGGTTAATGCTGAAATTTCTCTCCGTCGTAAAGGGCAATCTGATCATTCGATTGTTTGTGCAAAAAACACCCAAAACAATTTTATAAAACTTTTCAAAGCATCTTATGTGTAACGGTTAGAATTTAGAAACACAACCAACTAGTGCTAGCGATAAAGAGTAGAATTATAATAGGTTAGGGATTCAACCCCTTACCAATTTTACAACCAACAGAGCCTTTCAATACAGGAGACAGGAGAAGGTGGGATAAATAATAGAATTATGATAGGTTAAGGATTCAACCCCTTACCCCAAAAAAAATAAAATAATAATAATAAAAAAATATATATCTAAGGGGAATGTGCAGGTGCAGCCAAAAAGAAAATAGACCCTCCCAAAATAAAGCTACGAATAAACTCAATAGAGGAACCAAACGAGTATCAGAGACACCACTTCTTTGGATTTCTTGAGTGTCCTGCGCCGTAATCTTAGGCTTCAAAGAGGGTATGTCTTCTTTAACCAATCGATATCTATGCCATCACCAAATCAAATAGGTATGTGTTCCAATACCACAAGTGTTTTCCTTCGATATAAACCTACACAAAAGAGCTTTTCATTCATGTCCCATTGGTGGGGCCTTCTTTCTCTACACGGGGTAGAGAACTCTTGAAGAGATGAAAAGGTTGTTTGGGACGTGAGAAAATTGATTCCGTTGTCAATGACCCTTGGCCTAGTAGCACTTCTTCATCCTGTGTTGAAAAGATTCATGAATCGAGTTGTGTGTAATTATGTTTGGGATCGGTTAAAAATATATTGTGTTATCAATGACCTTTGTTCTAACGGCACTCTCGTCTAGTGTAAGGTTTTAGGGTGTATTTATTAGTTGATGCCCATGTACAACCATTTTGAGTTATATACACCTTTTTAATTAATGATAAATTTTTCTTAAAGGGAATAAGTTTATTTATCTGCTCCATAACATGATAAAATATATTATGTTTGTAAATAGATTGTATGTTTTCTAGCTTAATAGTAGTTTAAACCTAAAATCTCTACAATAATTTTTTATCAATATGAAGTAGTATTCGAGAATATATATGAAGTTTTATAAATCCATCTCTAGCTAAGAGATATATTATCCCATAAAATAAATAAATAAATAAATTAAAAAAAATAAAAAATAAATAAAAACCTAAGAGATATATTAGTAGTCCCGTAACTAAATTTGGGTTTTACAATCTTTGAATGGTTATCTAATTGTTTCAAATATTTCAAATATAAGGTTCAAAGAGATCATTAAAGTTAGCGGTGCAACTCAATACGGGATGGTATGGGACAGGAGCATTTATGAACCGTCCCGAAGTAATTCGGAACTTGAAAAATGGAACCGGAACCGAACCGATTAAGTGAAATTTTTCTAAAATTTATCGTTTAAGTGAACATTTTGACCCTTTCATAAAAATCTTGAGAAGTTTAAAATAAGTGGGAGAACTAATTCTCTGCTAAACCTAAAGGGAACTTGTGGTGAAGTTCACCTATCCATTGGGCTGAGCTTGCGCTGAGGCCTAAGGGATTCCAGGCTCGGGCTAGTGTTCTGTGCTTCAAGCTGAGCTTGTGGGGAACGGCTATTGCAACCCCCCATTCCTATAAGCCCACCCCCCATCCTTTAGGTTTTTAAGGTTTTATGCAAAATATAAAAAGTTTTTATGAAAAATGGCTTTGGCGTTCACTAGAAAACATCATTTTGAACAACTTTGCAGAAAAAAGTTTTTTCAAAATTTATCGTTTAGGTAGACTTTTTGGCAAAAAATGAAATAAAAGCTATAAATGGTTAAAAAGTATATTTAAACGATAGACTTTAGAAAAACTTTCTTTTGCAAAGTTGTTCAAAATGATGTTTTCTAGTGAACTACACGGCCGGTTTTCATAAAAACTTTTTATATTTTGCATAAAACCTTAAAAACCTAGAAGATGGGGGGTGGGCTTATAGGAATGGGGGGTTGCAATAGCCGTTCCCGAGCTTGTGTGGACCTTGATCCAGTTCAGCCCTGCTAGACTCACTCTCAAGCAAGTCCACAACTAGCTCGATTGTTCTTCCATTATAATCAGTTCAATCCTATGCTTAATTGCCTGGTTGGGTTGCATTACTGGAGAGGATTATTCAATTGCATTGAAGTGAAGATTTTTACTTCAATTATAAAGTTGGTTTTACTGATTTATTGGGAAAAAAAAATGGTAGCATTTGATGTAATTGGACTTTGATATTGGGCCTCAACTGACCCAATGAGATAAGATGGCGGCAATGAGGGATCGAAAAACGGAAATGTTACTCTTGACTTGGCCCGTGGTTCACCCTTCAGTGGACAAACCTTGGGAAGGAACCCTTCAATTTTCAGGGCTTTGGATCACTTTCCATGGCTGCGTCCGTCAAATTACAAAGATATATTCTAGGGAATCCCTTCCTTTAATGAAAAATGTTAGTCTTCTCAACGTCTTTTTCTGATTTTTCATTTATTTATTTATTAAAATTTTCCTGTGGTTTGAGTCACCATGACTTCAAAATATATGATTTTTTTAGAAATAGATTATGTATGTAGAGCCGGTCTAAACCCCTCTTTGAACCAGTTCAATAAAAAAAAAAAAAAAACCCCAATTCATGCCCGTCTGTGTAAGTTTAAGCCAGATTTATTTATTTATTTTAAAATTTGGACCTAAATGAGCGAACATTTCCAAAACTAATTAACTTAAAGGAACTCATGGAAATGTACTCATCCCGTTCAAACAAGGCTGCCTTACGTGGTTCCGTGCCACATATTAGGTATGGGACTAAACACCCCAAGTTTTTGAGATTCCTGTGCTTAGGTGGATTGGTGCTTGGGTTTTAAAGGGATGCTGACACCTCAAAATATGGGGAATCCAACGGCCATAAATGCAAGGCTCTTGAAACTATGACGTTTTGGGGTGTGCAAGGCCTTAACGTCGTTCAAATCTGCCAAACCGAAAACCTCACCATTTTATCTTCTTCATGCAAGAGGGTGCAAGACCCATTTTCCCTTCCATAGTTCCGTTTCGCCTCTTCTCAATCTTCTTCCTCCTCTCCCTCCTCTCCATCTTCTTCACACAATATACATGAAGCAGACGACTCCAAATGCCAAGGCAAGACCTCTCCCATCAATTAGTTTGGTTGCTAAGAAATTGGCATGTAGGGAAAAAAAAATGGAGAAAGAAACGTAAAACCCTATATATGTATATATGAACTGATTCTTGGACAATACTTCTATATGTTTAATAACCCACATAAAAGCAATTGTTTCTGGAAAATTTTAAAGACCACGAAATCATGACTGCAACATGATTTAAGCAAATGATATGTAAGTGCACCTCCACCTAGTTTAAATTTTTTAATGTTTTATGAAAAATATAAAAGATTTTTGTGGAAACTAACCGCAATATCTACTAGAAATTAAACATCATTTTGAAAAATTTTGTAGAAGAAAGTTTTTTCAAAAACTATCGTTTAAGTGGATTTTTTTGCCATTTTTCATGAAACATTTTGTATCCAAAAAGTTCGATCACTTAAATGACAAATTTTGAAAAACTTTTATTCTACAAAGTTGTTCAAAATAATGTCTTTTAATAGACAACATGACTAGTTTTTGTGAAAACTTTTTATATTTTAATTTCATAAAACCTTAAAAAATGTAAACTAAGGGGGGTGCAAAGGAGTTTTTGTGGTGGCAGTAACACCTCTCGTTAAAGAATCCCTTGAAGTAACCTTCTGCGGATATTTTCTTTTTCCTAACAGACAATAACAAGAAAAAAGAAAATTTTTTTGAACTTAATAATTAATACAAAACATAAATATTTATTGATAGTAAGATGGGTACAATTAGAAAGATTAAATTTTGTGAGATAAAAGGGGTAAGAGTTATTTATATGAAGAGAAAAGAAAGAGGGAGGGTAACAAATAGAAAATGTAAATGACCAAAAAAAAATTCAACAGGTTTAGATATACCAAAATTTTTAGGGTAAAATACATTTACACCTCCTGTGTTTACTGACTATTACACTAACACCCCCATAGTATTTGAAAATACACTGCCCTCCCCTTGTTAGAACGGCTAAGTTGACGGGTTAACAAAAGTACGAAATGACAATTTTACCCTTTAGTAAAATACAGCGGTTTGTATGTTCTTTCATACAGTGGACAAATTCTCATTTTTTATTCATTGTTCCACAATTCAGACCAATGCACCAACACCCTTTCTTCTTCTTCTCCACCGATACCTTGAGAGGTGTGCAAGCCGTCAATCTCTTTGTTATTCTCTCTCCGACGCAGATCTACGGTGGCTGTGCATCTCCAGTAGAGATCGACGACGAAAGCTTCTCCGGTCCCTCCTCTTGCTACTATTGCTTCTTCTCTTCTTCTTCTTCATGCTTTTTTTTTTTTTTTTTTTTTTTTTTTGGTTCAATCTGCTCCTCTTGGGGTTTTTTTGTTGGAAAAAAAGGGGTATGACTGGAGCCCATGACAAGGTAACCATGAGTGCTGCTGCTGCTTCTTCTTTTCTTCTTCTTCGTGCTTCTTTTTTTTTTTTCTTTTTTTTTTTTTTTTTTTTTGCTTTGTTCAATCTGCTCCTCTTGGGGGTTTTTTGTTGGAAAAAAATGGGTATGGCCAGAGCCCGTGACAGGTTGCCGATGGCAACCATGAGTGCTGCTGCTGCTTCTTCTCTTCTTCTTCTTCGTGCTATTTATTTATTTTATTTTTTATTTTTTTGCTTTGTTCAATCTACTCCTGTTGAGAAATAGGTATTCAGGTATAGGTTTTGAGATGGAGACATGGATTGCTGCAATGGAGGAGTTCATGGTTGCCTTGGGTCTTTTTGTTGATGGAGCAGATCTGGTTACGGGGTGCTTCGGCAGCAAACCCCCATCCCACCCTCCCTTTGCACCTACGATGCTGACCATGTCAAACGCCATCGTTTTGGCTTCACTAAGGCTAAAATGGGTATTTTCAAGCCATTTTTACATGACATCAACAAGGAACGTTAACGCCTCCCAACGACTGGTTAACGGATGGGGGAAAGTATAGATTATTTTCCAAAGTAAAGGAGGGCAGTATATTTTCAGAAAAGATAGGGAGTGTCAGTGTAATAGTTAGTAAACACAGGGGGTGTAAATGTATTTTACCCAAATTTTTATATGGTAAAAAATCTTTTTTAAATGCGTGGGGAGGGTCCCCCCTTGCAAGCTTGGATCCTCTCCAATCCATTTTTCTCCATTTCTGTCCAGTTTGTGGCTGTTGGCAACCAAGTAAAATCCAACACCTTAGATTATGCCACGTCATCCAAGCCATTCCGCCCCCTTCACGTTTACTCATTTTACAGTAATGGCACACTTTCGCTTCACGTTAACGATGACGAAAGGTAAGGATGTTAATAGGAAAAAAATTAGATTTTCTGGTTAATCTCCCAAAATTTTGCCCAATTTTCAAGTGTTTTTCCTTCCTTCTTCATTAGACCAAACTGGTCCTTGATTCTTCTCATTTTGAATCTTTGTTCATGCATGCAGCTACCATTCTTCTGTCCATTAATGTTCTGCATTCCAGCAATAATTACTTACGAAATAACCATTTCCTTTACACTTATATTTTATGATTTCCATGTTTTTAAGTTTGTTTTTAGGAATCCATTTGATTTTATTTGATTTTTTTTTCTTCTTATGTTATTTCTTAGTCTGAAATTTGGATTGATTTCCTAGAAAGTGAATGGTATTCCAATGGGAACTGTTTGAACCATTAGAGATTATTCTGGTAGTTTTTCCTGCCCATTAAGAAAGCACCTTAAATTTCGGCAAGATTTTGGCGAGATCAATTCAAAAATCATGTTTCTTCCATTAACATTGATGTCTTCAATTGCCGTTACCATAACGTTAATGGTTGTAGTTATAGTGTTAAGTGTGAGTTTGAAGGAGGGGAGGTGCTTGGATGATGTGGCGTAATGTGGGTTGTTGGATTTTGTTGGGTTGTTGAGAACTACAAATTGGACAGAAATGGAGGAGAATGGACTGGAGAGGATCTCTTCCCCACCCCCCCCCCCCCCCCCCCTTCCCCACCTTGCAGCAAAGTTGAGTTTACAGAACGCCGTTAATGGTATCACCTTCTTTTGGTCCGTAGATGTGGCTTTTGCTTCGAGAACGACTCCTTTGGGTGTCGTTTTGGTTGTCTAAGAATATGACCATTGGGGCCAATTGGTGATATGTCATCATCCTATTAAAACCCAAGCATATTCCCACCCAAGCAGAGGATCCAGACTCCAGTCAATGGCCTTGTAGCTCGATCATGCATGAAGGTCTTTGATTGGAGCTCAGAGTATTATTGATTTCTTGTTTTTGTTTTATCATGATATTCTGACATATTTATCACATTCGTATATCATATAAATAAATAAATAAGACCACATAAAAGGTCTATGTATGTGGTTGCTAGCTTACAATATGATCAAAAGACGGAGTTAGGAGTTATCTCCAATAAAGACACCGTACTGTGATTTTGTGAAGTGGGAATTGAAGGTTTTGAAGAGTTTCATTTTTTTTTTTTAGAAAATTAATATTTTGTAATTACTTTTTAATGCAATATCAAAAAAAGAATATTACATATCAATTTATTATTTTTACTGTAGATATATGTTTCAAAATGAATACTACATTTCTTTTTCAATATTATATCAGAAAATGATTATCAAAAGGTAATTGCCCTAAAAAATTTAAAAATAAATAAAGAAGACATTATTTGAGGTAGTGGGGCACGTGCTCCAAAGGCCTCTCCTGCTCCACTGGCCAGATATTGTGATTGCTACATGCAAGAATATTAAAAAGTTGACTATTAGGTCAAAAGTTTATTTTAATCTTGAACGTACTAATCCTTAGGAAAATGATCAGGTAAGCACGTGCTGATATAATTTATGTCAACACCCTTATTGGAAGTTGTACCTTGTGTATTAGTGGAATATGAGGTACATTGGACCAATGCAAGAAGTATAACTCTCAATACATAGTGCTGATATAACTTATATCAACACGTGCTAATAGCATTATAACCGCTAATCCTTAAATGTTCAACGTAAGGGAGTAGAGTCATATCCTTACTTTTTCATTGGTGGAAAAATGGATGAAAAGTTGATTAGTGACAGAGGAAGGATCATAGTTCACCTAAAAAAAGACACAGGAATGATCGATCATGAGTCACAGCCATACTTTTTCGTTGGTATAAGATATGGTAAATATAAAAAAGCTGTCATCATGCCGACGTTATTGATCAATTCATTGGCATGGTCCCACCTTAAAACTTTTACACTTCATTTGATTCGAGGGAATGGGATGAAATAATAGTAAGAATGAAGTCAAAATAGTTATTCTATATATAATGTTTAGTGAAAGGGATAGAATGGAAAGCAATAATTGGGATCTGTTTTTAACAATTTTCACTCCTTAAAGAGAAGGGAATAATAATTCTTCTTTGTTTGGGAAGAAATAGCTATTCCCTCTAAGGAAGGAATAAACTCTCACAAAATTTGACACAAGTTTTTATAACTCTATCTTTAAAGTATATTTTGAGAAACTAACCACTAAGTTAAATAATCTCCTTGTATAGCATGCCAAAAATTAAGTCGCTTCGATATCGGTTGCCATCCGATTTAAAAAACTTATTTTTTAATTAACAAAAATCTTACATTTATGGATGAAGCAATTCATTAAGGCAAAATCACATGGTGCTCTTTTTTATGCAACCACATGGTGCTTTATTTGATTTTCTAAATTATTTTTATTTTGTAATAAGTCATAAATTTTTATTCGAAAATACAATCTTTCTTAAATACATAATTCATCATACGTTACCTAACTAATTCCCCTTCTTTACTGCCTTTTTTCTTCTTCTCTTCTTTGCATAGTCCTTCCTTTCTCTACATCAGTATTCTCCCTCCCTCCCTCACTCTTTGCAGTTATATATTGTAAGTAAGTATTTTTGTATGACCTTTTAATTTTTAATTGAATTTTTTTTTCCGAGTAACTTATAAAAAATTTGAATTTGGATTTTTTTCCCAAGTAACTAGTAAAAACTTTGTGATGCTATTTTGTTATTTGATTTTTGTTCAATTAACTGATGAAAACATTGTGATTCTATTCATTCCTTGTTGCGTATGAATTAATATAATATTTTTTTATCAAATATTTTATCCTGTGTATTTGAACGAGTCTCACCCTGGCCACGTAGCTTTTTTTATGCAACCATATAATGCCTTATTTGATTTTTTAAATTAATTTTAGTTTATAATATGTTATAAGTTATAAATTCTTATATGGAAACACAATTCTTCAAAAAAAAATAAAACACCTAAATTCTTATTTGAAAACACAATCTTTCAAAAAATCAAACACCTAATATGCGTACCAAACACGAGACGCAAAACACCACAGGCCTAGTATGCATAGCAAAAAGTCTATCCGTCCCCCCAATGGGACACACCGAAGAAACCATAAAAGCAAACAGCTCAAATGGGACCCACCTACGCGAGAACACAAAAAAGAAATGATGATAACAAACTAGTCCACACCAGGAGAGAAAACAGCACTCATCTCTAATATTCAATGAAAGTCATGTACACCAAAAACAACCTTATGTAGTTTTGTCAAATCTCTAACTCTATTTCAAGACTAGAGGGGACGATGACGAATACGCGGTTTGTTATGATTATGTTGTGACTTTCGAACTCATTGAAAATTTATTGAAACGAGGATAATTTTATATAAGGCTTTATGATGATATTTTAAATAAAATAATAATATATACTTTTCCTCGATCATGAAGCTTAAGGGAGCATCTCCATCAGACACAAATAGCATATATGGATTTGTTATCTTCCTCTTTCTTGTAGGACCTCCGATAGAGATCTTCATGCACCTTGTGTCGTAAAATGCTACTACTTTTTAAATCGAGGTTTCTACTTCCCAAATCCGTCAAAAAAAAAAAAAAGAAAAAACCAGAAACCGACATTAAAATATATAAAATAATAATGTTTGTTATCTCGAATGAAACATCTATTACTAAGTGAGATAACAAAATGACACCTAAGGTAACAAAGTATAATTTGTTACCTCAATTTTACAAAGAGATTTAATTTGTTATATCTCTAAAACGATATCGATTTTTTCAATATGACTAATATATCAATCAATATATTCGTGGAACCTCGATATATCCTTCAATATTACTCCCTCTGTTCCTATTGACTATCCTCTTTGAAAAAACACGATTTTCTAGGAAACCCTATTGAATGCTTTCGCATCAATATATATGTTTTAATATTCTAATTTTGCCTTCAAGTGTACAAAAAATTGAAAAAAATAGAGAATACATTTTTAAGGGTATTTTAGGAAATTAAATAAGAAGAATCATTGATTCTTGGAATGTGATAATAATTTTGAAACATTTCAAAAAGAAAAGAAGATCAACCAATAATTTAGGAACGGAGGGAGTAATATTTAAGTCTTTGACTGCAATACACGTCCGTTGCATGTGAATAATGATATTATATATGAAGTATAAATATATATATATTGATAAATACATAACGTATTATACATATATAAAAATGACAAATTCAAAAGTAAAGTATTAATGACAATATATAGATGGATGTTGAAAATTGAAATCGAGGAAGATGGAGGATTCCTTTTTGGAGTTGGAGAGATAAGTTACAATTCCAAAATGGCCAGGTTTTCTCTAAATTTATTGGTTTTAAGAAATTATATTGAAGTGTATATGGAGCGTAACCCTGATGAAAGAAATAATAGTGAAAGAAACTAATGGAAAGAAGAGATAAAATTAAACTTGAAAAATGAGTAATTAAGAAGGGTCGTTTGATGTTGACACAATAGCTTAAAAAATGGGGCACAGTGACCGGTGGGTTTCGATGTCGGTGGAGTCTCGAAAAGCAGCGTTAATTTATTTATGATTTTCATGTTGGGTACGTCTGGAATCAGATTCAAGGTGGGCAGGTGGCATGGATTTTACCCACCTAGAGGCTAGAGCAATTCATGATTAGTGACGGGAGGCGGCTGACTTGCCATGGCCATACCTTTTAATTTCTTTGGTAAGATAGATCATATATGAAAAGAAGTGTAATTAGACCAAGGTCATTAACTCATTGGCTTGGCCCTATCTTCCTCTTCTTTTTCTTTTTATTTATTTATTTATTTATTTATTTATTTTTATTAGAATTTAGAAATTAAGAGGTTCCAAATGTTTTACATTTAACTAATTCTCTGAATATAGTTTCCTAATTTCACATGCATCATATAATTATAAGATCAAAAAAATGATAAGGGTTGAACCCAATTAATACCTCTTGCTTGACATACAAGGGGTAGTCTTGATGACATTCAATCCGCCTTAAAAGTTAGAACTGTTGAATTTTTTAGGCTCGATTATGGACAGACGGGAGGGTCCTGAGTAGGAGAAGAACTTCCATGTAACTGTGATATGGCCAGGTGGTATCACCAGCCAATCACAATCAAGTAAAGTGGAAAAATGGGACCTGCAAGTACATTGATTTTCTCACTCTGCTTAATTGTGATTGACTGGTGATACCATTTGGCCATATCACAGTTACATGGAAGTTCTTCTCCCTGAGTAGAGTCATGGCCCTACCTCTTTTTTATTTTTTGTTTTTAGCTAGAGTCCTGGCCCTACTTTTTCTTTCGTAAGAAAGATGAAAAAAAAGGCCATTTACTCATTGGCATGTCCCTACCACGGTAGAATTTTCAAGGCCACATGCATGTGATACACATGTTTAATTTTATGTCCAATGCCACTGCCTCCATCAAAGCAATAACTTACGTATATATTCTTTTTTTCTTTTTTTTGGTAAAAGGCTTTTGTTGATTAATGGGGTTTGCATATGGGGCTGTGGGTCTTTGTTTGAGATACAGTACGGACGGATTGAATTGCATTTGGAAGACATTGGAGATGAAGGTAGCTGACACATTGTTGCTGTGTGTATTTATGAGAGAGAGAGAGTTGGGGGGTTTTGGGATGGTGGTGGTGGGGACGGCTTGCTTTTAAGCGATTGGGTTTGATAGCTTTGAACTTCTAAGTGACATTCTACTCATTGGAATGACTATAGAGAGAGAGAGAGAGAGAGACAGACAGACAGAGAGTTGGAGGGTTTTGGGATGGCGGTGGTGGGGACAGCTTGCTTTGAACTTCAAAACTATTGGGTTTGATAGGTTTGAAGTTCTAAGTGACATTCTACTCATTGGAATGACTCAAGTGTCTTCTTACGACCGGCCAGCACAGGAAAGAGGAGAGAGAGCTATAGACAGAGACGGGGAGAGAGAGAGAGAGAGAGAGAGAGAGAGGAGAGCTAATTTGTCGGACTATGGGATCTGAGATTTAATGTGTAGTATTGTGTAACAAGTTTCAACGTATAACATAAGTCTTTTAAAACAGATATATATATATATAGAGAGAGAGAGAGAGAACAAATGTTTAAAAAAAAAAAAAGAAAAAAAGACAGTCGAAAGGGTTTAAGGTTTTCGGTTAAAGATGGCCACAGGGGGGCACAGATTCTCTCTCTCCAAACAAAGACAAAACCTCTTTTCGGACGGTTGTGGATGGACCCATTTTTTGCAATGATCCAAAAAACCCATTAGGGACCAGTAATGCTGTCTTTGATCTATACTAATACACATATAATTAGTTAAGGATTAGGATGTTGTGGTTCAGCCCTTTCATAAAATCTTAAATGGAACTTGTGGTTTGAGTCTCCATGACTTCAAAATATATGAATTATTTTTGAAAAAATAGAATATGTATGTAGAGCTGGTCTAACCCCCTCTTTGAACCGATTCAATTTTTAAAAAAAAAAACCCAATTCATGCCCATCTGTGTAAGTTTGAGCTAGGTTTATTTAAAAAAATAAGGACCTAAATGAGCGAACATTTCCAAAGCTAATTAACTCAACTTAAAGGAACTAATGGCAATGTACTCATCCCGTTCGAACAAGGTAGCCTTAGGTGGTTCCGTGCCACATATTAGGTATGGGACATTGGGACTAAACACCACAAGTTTTTTAGATTCAAACACTTTTAAGGCACCAGTCAATGGCCAGCTTGTAGCTCATGCAACTCCATTTTTTCTTCTTGTGTAAGAGAAGGTCTTGGATTGGAGCTCAGAGTATTATTGATTTCTTATTTTTGTTTTATTACGATATTCTGACGTATGATATTTTTCCGTGCCACATATATCATTCATATTTAGCGAAGTTCATGATGCTAACTTACAATATGACCAGATATTGTGAGTGCTACGTGCAAAAATATCATAAAGTTGAATATTAGGTAAAAAGTTTATTTGAGTCATGAAGGCACTTTCTTAAGCCAGCAAGCTGATAAGAATTGGAATTTTCTTCATGCCCATTGGGACATTCTTTTTCTTCACCGGTTGCGTCTTCACGCTCATATCCTTATGTTCAAATCGGGAAATGTAGGGGAATGCGTAACATTCCCTTACATCATGGTAGAGACATGCATATACCCATATCCTTAGTTTTTAGTTGGTAGAGTCGTTGCCCTGACCTACTTTTTCGTTGGTATGAGGTAAATAGAAAAAAGCGTCATTCTACCAACTTCATTAAACCATTTTTTTTTATTATCCAAAAGCAGTATGTGAAAGGACCCTCAAAGCATATTAAAATTTATGAGCTCCATATCAATAAAAACTCTTTAAAAAAAAAAATAAATAAATTTCTTTTGAAAATTTCAAAATATTGCACAGCTACCAAAAGCAGTGGCTAACCCAAAACTCGAAAGAATATGCATTTCCTAACTCATCAAATAAAACTTACATCAATTTTATAGAAATGAAAAAATAAATTAACCCATAATCTATTTAAATCATGATCCCTCTTCCACTATGTGCCTCCAACATTGACTACCTAAAAGTGTTATTTATATAACACAGTAAGCTAGATAGCCCAGTGAAAAAACATCTGTATTTATTTTACACTAAATCAATTTTAAACACAATTGGTGTATTAATTGTCATCTCATACACACAAAATAATTTTTTCAACAAATCAAATCTATATATACACATATCTCATGTAATTAATGCTTCTTTTGATCACAACAATATAATCTCTTTAGTTTAGCAAGAAACTACAAAATAATTTATAATTTCAGTTGAAATTATATCAATTTCATCAATCTAAAAATGCATATCTCTTGCTAAAACATTGTGGCATATAATTGATAATATCACAAAATATCTCATACCTGAATCGCCGTTGCATCTCACAACCTGCAAAATATAATTCAAAATAATACACATAAGCCTCATGCCAAATGTGTTCAACGATTCACAAAGGCTTCATGCCAAATGTGTTCTACCATTCAGCCACAACACATATGCCTCCTTGCAATATGTGTATACAGATCACGGCCTACTTGCTCAATGAGTCTGTATATTAGTGCACTAACTGCGGGATATGCTCAATCTCGGCTGTCTCCCATCATCAACATTTTAATTTATCTCAATCAACAGATATAAATCCAACAATATAAATGTGTCACAATGACACATCATAAAATTCAACATAACAAATCACAATAATAAACCATCTCATTGATTTATTTCAACATCATAAGCTATGATAAACCTGAAATAATAAATCATCTCATTGATTTATTTCAACAGTCATAGATCATAATAAACTTCAAATATTAAATCAGTTCATTGATTTATTTCAACAGTTATAAGCTACCATAAGCTTAAAATAATAAATCATCTTATATCGCCACATACGAATTTCTCATTTCCATCATTAAGCAACCCTTTGCCTTCAATGATTAGGATTATGATCATATGAAACTCTAATTTCTTTAATTGATTTGTCATCGAAATTCTCAATAATAAGTCTAAAATCTATAATGTTCAACTTACAAATCAATTCTTTTAATCACACCTACCTTTATGAATTTAAAAGTAATAATTCAAGTCTTTACTCATGGAAATATTACTTGAATTTTAATTCTCAGTGTTGGTTCCAACCAATCTTATCATTCTTCCCTGGGTAAAATGTAAAAATACAAATTTTTAGTGAAATTTCCACTTTATGACCCCTTTTTAAATATAAGGTAGTTCTAAAAAAATTTTGGTCCAAACTATGCAAAAATCAGAGGTCATTAGAACCATTTTGGATAAACAGGGGCAAAATAGTCATTTAACTCAATAGGGGTAAAATTTCTAATTTTTATGAAATCTGACCAAATTCAAATAAATTATAGTGCTCTTTAGCAGGAGCATTATGGTTTAAGTTTTATTACAATCGGACTTAAAATGAAGATTTTATAATCATTCAAAGTCAGTTAAATTGGGTCAAATAAGTCAAACGGTTAAGAATCCGGTTCAAATGGGCCAAATGAGTCAAACCGGGTCAAAATCTAGTTCAATTGGATCAAACCGGGTCAGAATCCGATTCAAATTGGTCAAAATCCGGTTCAAATGGGTCAACCGAGTAAACTGGGTCCAACTGGGTCAAACCGGGTCAACCCAGTCAAACTGGGTACTGTTCATCTTCTTCACCTATACCCTGTTCGTTTACAAATTTTTGAATTTCCACTGAACTTTGAAAAATCACAGAAGTCTCATTTTAACTCCAAAAATCTTGGTTTAAGATGCTATAGAAAGATCAGAAAGTGTACTATTTATAAAAAATGCAAAATCAGGTTTCTATGGTTTTCAAAAACCGTTTAATTAAAGCTAAAGTTTCTGCTGTAAAAGTCTAGCTTCACCATTTCGAAAATTCATAACTTATTCTAGAGTTCATCAAAATCCATGAAAATTTACAGCAATGTAATAGACTATATCAGGAATCTTTCCACCAAATTCTAGCTTGATTGGTTAAGTATAGAGAGAGAACTAAATTTCTGAAGTTTCTTGGAAGCCATTAGAGCTTCCTTCAAGCTTTTAAAAATCAAGATATAGCTACGAAATCAACAGAACTCAAATTTACGCAAAGCATGATCATAATATAAGCTTAGTAAGTGATTCTCACCTAAATCTTCATATTTGAATCCCTTCCTAATCTTCTTCCCAAGGCACCCAAGAATCTTTTTCTCTCTCTTTCTCTCTCACTTTCTTTCTTTCTCTTTCTCTTTCTCTTTCTACCTCCATTCCAGCACGAAAATTAACCTTAAATATAACTCTATGCATGGGATGCCATTGACACATGGCTAAATCTCCATGCCAAATGTCCTTAGAAGATTGCCAAGTGTTGCTGCACCCCTCCCTTCTTTTGCCATTCGTCACTTATCTCAGGCCATTTGGCTCACTATCATGTGCCATTTGGCATCCTACCTCATAGCCCATATATCAACATGTATGTGTGTATATATATATATATATATATATATATATATATATATATATATATATATATAATATGTGTGGGTGTATATATATGTGTGTGATTTTATTGGGTCGTTACAGTATGTTTTTGTTTTTTTTTTTTTTTTTTGAAAAATTACACTTTACCCCCTTAATCTTTGGGCCGAAATCATTTTTCACCCTTTATCTACAAAATCTTACAAATACCCCTCCGAATTACTAGAAGACGATACTTTTCATTAAACCGTTAAGTTACTGTGATAAATTTAAAGAAAGAGTCATGTGCAATGCATATGATATAAGATTAACACATTTTATACCCAAAATGCCCTTTAATAAGGGCTCACGTGCTATCCCTCACCTTCACACACTCATTTTCTCTCTCTACCCATACAAATTAGATTTCTCCTCTCTTCTTTCAACCTCACACCCGCCCACTGATATTTTATCTCTCTCCTCTACAAATTCTTGAACCACATCCATAACAGCAAAAGATCGGCAAGGATGAAAGTTTCCCCTCAAAGATCTTGATGATCGTGATGATAGTGCAACTATGAAGTCATGGAGATCAGCAGACGAAAAAGCAAAGAAGTGCTTTTGAATCTTCCTTGGAAAGCCTTTATATGGCTAGAAGTGGCACGATGGGAAAACACGGTAGGTATTTATGTCATTTTGCTTATCCACCCATAAGGGCATTATTATCATTTCATTTATTTTGTTGACGCCATCAACCCATAATTGTATTCCAGTAGTTTAGAGGGGTATTTGTAGGATTTTATAGATGAGAGATGAAAAATAATTTCAACCCAAATATTAAGGGGGCAAAGTGTAATTTTTCCTTTTTTTTTTTAATATTATTTTTCCACTCTTTTACTTTGCTGCCTTCTTCCATACGCCTCTCTCTCTCTTTTTATCTTATCAAGAATGCACTCTTTCAAGTGACTATTAGGAAGTCACCAAAAAAACCCCTCTTTATAGACTTTAGGAAGAAAATGAGTCAAACGTTCAGGTTGGAGCAACAGTTGGCAATGACCGTCATGACCGGAGATGAAGATGTAAATCCCCTCTGAGGATCGGACCCACCGCGGCTAGCATTGACTATGGTCTTAGTGTGAAAATGAGAAAAAGACCACCTGACCCGAAGTCCAGAAATTTGGTGCTGCTCTCTTTCTCTCTTTCCTTTCACGATCGTGTAAATAAGTGATCTTGAATTCGAGCCCCCCAAAAGGCTCGCACTCGCTCCGTGACTGGTTAACACGCGTCTCTCTGCCTCTATAAATCTCAACGGTGAAAGTGGCAATCTCTCTGTCTTTCTCTCTACCCCAATTCTCCTCTGCTCTTTCTCCCTCCCTCCCTCTCCCTCTCTAGCTCTCTCTCTCTCTCTCTCTCTCTATATATATATATATACACATATACATAAAGGATGACTGACCAGAATGCCAATAATCATGCTGTCGCCGGCCAACCTCAGAACCCTGTTCGGGGATTTGTACCTTCAAGGAAAGCGTTTACTTTTGCTTGTGTGATATTAGCTTGCATGATTTCAATCTCGGCAGGTTATAGTGAGTCATCTACAATTCATATCTAGAGAAGGGTTTTTTTTTTTTTGGATTTTTCTTCAACTATTTTTGGTGTTGCAGATGTTGGGGCGATGACCGGAGCGGCCTCCTTGGTCAAAGCCGACCTCAAAATCACTGAATTAGAATTCGAAATCCTCGTAGGCTTCGTTGTAGTCTTGAACCCGTTCATCGGCTGGACCTCTGACCGGCTCGGCCGTCGATACACGATTATCTTCGCCTCCGCCACCTTCTTCGTAGGCGCACTCTTCATGGGCCTCGCCACCAACTTCGCCTTACTCATTACGGGCCGCGTCATCGCCGGCGTCGGCGTCGGGTACGCTCTCATGGTCGCTCCCGTCTACGCCGCTGAACTTTCCCCGGCCTCGACGCGCGGCTTCCTCTCCTCGCTCTCTGAAGTCTTCATCAACGCCGGGATGTTACTCGCTTACATATCCAACTACGCATTGTCTAAGCTCCCGCCTCACTTGGGTTGGCGATTCATGCTCGGCGTTGGAGCCGTTCCCTCAGTGTTGTCAGTTGTTGCTGCAGCGGTAGGCATTCCTGAGTCGCCTCGTTGGCTTGTTATGCAGGGTCGACTCAGTGACGCGAGGCGAGTTCTTAATAAAACTTCGAATTCTGATGCCCAAGTTCGCTCACGGCTTGCTGCTATAAGAGCCGAACTGGGACTAGAATCACTAGATGAGGAGTATACAGACGACGTGGATCAGATGCCGAAACGTCCTCACGGTGTTGCTGCATGGAAACAGTTAATCCTGCAGCCCACACCGTCCGTTGGTCGTATCTTAATCGTAGCCGTTGGTATAAATTTCTTCCAACAATCAACCGGTATAGGCGCTGTGGTTTTATACGGTCCAACAATCTTCGAGAAGGCGGGGATTAAGAATGAAAATAAAAAGCTACTGGCTCTTGTGGTCATTGGGTTATTCAAGCTAGCCTTTACCCTTATTGCTACTTTTGCACTGGACAAGATCGGACGGCGCCCTTTGCTTCTGGGTAGCGTGTGGGGGATGATCTTATCCCTGGTGGGCCTAGGAGTTGGGTTGACAATCATCGATCACTACGACGAGAAACAAACGTGGGCCACCGCGATGTGCATAGGCACCGTATTATCGTACATCGCGTCCTTCTCGCTTGGGATGGGTCCCATCACGCGGGTCTACACCTCTGAGATCTTCCCGTTGAGGCTTCGCGCACAGGGTGCTAGTATGGGATTGTTAGTGAACACGGTCACTAGTGGAGTCCTCTTAATGACATTCGAATCCCTGTACAAGGCCATCACCATAGGTGGGGTTTTCTTTGTTTACGCAGCGATCGCAGTGGTAGCTTGGTTATTCGTTTACAAGTTTCTACCAGAAACACAGGGTAGAACCCTGGACGAGATGGAAAGGTTGTTTTAGACCTTATAAAATTGAATCCGTACATTAGGGATGTAAAATTTTAGGTTTCCAGGTAGTTTATCAGTTCTGTTTTTGTTTTTGTTTTTTTAAAATTTTTTTTAAAAAAGGAAAAATAAAGACAAAAAATAAAAATAAAATAAAAATAAAAATAAGGAGAGATCCCTTGTCCATTGTATTGGGAAGTCTCGGTTTTGAAATATATATATATATACTAGCACAAAATATGATTGTCTTAAATATAGTCTAATATTGAGCTATATACGGAGTATATCCTACCAAAAATCTGCACAATGCGTAGGAATTGAAAAAAAATGTGGTGCACGCACACAAACAAAGATAAACCAAAATAAACGTTCATAATATTGAACTTTTTTTTTTTTTTTTGGCTAAGCTCATAATAAAAAGAGAGAGACAACGCTACTTTAGACGTGATATCTCAGGACGGAGAAGACTGGACTTTCTACCCAGTCGTTACAAGTAGGTAAGTTCAAGTACTAGTCTAATACTATATTATTATTTTTTTATTAATAACATACATTATCTATATATATATATATATATATATATATAGTTTTTGTCTAGGGAAAAACCTATTTTCACACGATTTTTTACTATTATCAAACCTTTTCCTGACTTATGTTTATACCGTTTTACTCATACTAGCTCATAAAGGATGCATGTGAAAGCTCGAAAAATTTAAAAAAAAAAAAAAAAAAAAAAAAAAAAGTGCACAAACAGACCTTCCCTTTGTCACGATTTGAATCGCTTTTTCATTTTTTATCGCTAAAAAGGTTTCTTTCACATTATATATATAGTTTTTGTCTCGGGAAAAACCTATTTTCACACAATTTTTTACTATTATCAAACCTTTTCCTGACTTATGTTTATACCGTTTTACTCATACTAGCTCATAAAGCAATGCATGTGAATGCTGGAAAAAAATTTTTTAAAAAAAATTTTTATCGCTAGAAAGGTTTCTTTCACATCGATGCCAAAAGGTTTCTTTCACATCAATGTCATCAATCATTCTGTCTTTTTCACTTTTAAAAAACCCAAAGTCCAAAAGTCGTTTTCAAAGGGAAGAATGGGAGATTTTATGCTCTCTCCAATAAAATTCTGACAATAATGGATACACCTCTAATGTTTTTGAAATTATACTGATATCTATTATTTTACAAAGTAACCTATAAAGACACTTTTCTTTTTTAACTCCCATCAATTACTACTTTAAATAAAGGAGACATTATGTCTAAATTTGTTCAAAATACCTAAGCTACCCTTGTTTGATGAATGCACATCAATATCAAAGATGGAGATAACTCAAACACATTATTTTACTTTTAGTCTGTGTTGATCTTTATTGTATTATGGTTTTCCCAAAATTAGATCATACTCTCATTATGCTCCTAAGTTTTAGGAGAAAACCTCTCTTTATATATTTATTTTATAATTAAACTCTTTTCCACTTTGACTAAATGTTAAAAGTTCCCAAAAAATATAAGAAAATAATTATTATAATTCCAAAATACTTTTTGGTACCAAAAGGGAAAAAAATATTCTTAATTGTTTCCTAAACAAAGTGAGATATATAATACAAATAATGATAACAAAAAAAATATATATATTCTATTTATTATTAATATGATTAGTAGGCTCCATTACCTTTTATTTTTATTTTTATTTTTTCTATTCTAAGCCTAAGCTCCTTAAGTCCTTGTAGCAAAACCTTTTTTTTTCTCAAATTTGAAAAATAAAAATTAAATAAATAAATAATTTGAGGGTTCAAATTTTAATATTAATATTACTATGATATAGCCACCTTACATTTAGTAAGCTTCATCCTCGTCTTTCTATTATTCATATTATTATGATATAGCTACCTTACTACGTATGTTTTTAACTTTTATTAATATTTTTAAAATTTTAAATTTTTTTAATTAAAAATAATTTGCCCTCCAATGACGAATTTTTAGTTCTACCCTAGTGGCTCGATTCGTTTTCACAATTGGAAATTTCTAGTTTCATTATTTACGCACTCGAGGTGTTTGTCTAATGAGGGTATTTCAGACATTTGAATCACTCCATTAACATCTATTACCTAATAAACCTGATGGGGGTGTTAGTGTAATTTTAGAAACGTGAAGGGGTGTATCAGTTATTGTTAGAATTTGGAGGGGGTGTTAATGTAATTTACCCTTAATAATATCTTTAATTGCTACTAGCAGAAACTCGTTTGGTGCGCAGAAATTGCAAATAAATATCAAGACAATTAATAACTTAATGATCTAGAGTTTAGGCCAACATGTCTTTATGTATGGTTAAATTGTCTGCATTCCTATTTATAAAGTAGTGTGTGTCTATATTCCCATTGATTGCCTTGAACAATTAGGGGTTGTTACTAATATCCAACTCCTTATAGCATCCCCAAACAATTAGGCCTGAGCTTGCGCTGAGGCCTAAGGGATTCTAGGCTTGGGCTAGTGTTCTGTTCTTCAAGCTGAGCTTGTCTGGACCTTGATCCAGTTCAGCCCAGCTAGACTCACTCTCAAGCAAGTACACAATTAGCTCGATTGTTCTTCCATTATCATCAGTTCAATCCTATGCTTAATTGCCTGGTTGGGTTGCATTACTGGAGAGGATCATACAATTCCATTGAAGTGAATATATTTACTTCAATTATAAAGTTGGTTTTACTGATTTGTTGAAGCAAAAAAAAAAAAAGGTAGCATTTGATGTAATTGGACTGATATTGGGCCTCAACTGGCCCAATGAGATAAGACGGCGTCAATGAGGGATCGAAAAACTTAAATGTTACTCTTGACTTGGGCCCTGGTTCACCTTTCAGCGGACAAACATTGGGAGAAGGAACCCTTCAATTTTCAGGGCTTTGGATCACTTTCCATGGCTGCGTCCGTCAAATCACAAAGATATATTCTAGGAAACCCGTCCTTTAATGAAAAATGTTACTCTTCTCAACGGTTTTTTCTGATTTTTTTTTTTCATTTATTAAATTTTTCCAGTGGTTTGAGTCACCATGACTTCAAAATATATGATTTTTTTAGAAATAGATTATGTACGTAGAGCCAGTCTAACCCCCTCTTTGAGCCTGTTCAATAAAAATTAAATTAAATTAAATTTTAAAAAAAAAAAAAACCCAATTCATACCCGTCTGTGTAAATATATATATATATATATATATATATATATATATATATATATATATATATATATTTTTTTTTTTTGTTGGGGACCTAAATGAGCGAATATTTCCAAAGCTAATGAAAATAAGGAAATCATGGCAATGTACGCATCCCCAAGCCACATATTAGGCATGGGACTAAACACCTCAAGTTTTTGAGGTTTAAAATACATTTTACTTTTAAGGCATCGTCGCACCAATCAATGGCCTTATAGGTCATGCACTTGCATTTTTTCTTCTCATGTAAGAGGTCTTATGGTACGCTTGTTTGACATTAAACTATGAATCAAACCTAAAACTTCCCTCACATAAAGGAGAGAAGTGCCACTAAGTTACAAGACTAAGAGCGCAACTAAAACTTTTTGTTTGGGGTTGTCACTTATGCCTGAACATACATGCATAAGCATACATACACATATATTGTATGTATGCAAGTATAAAAAGGTATTTGTTTGAGGGTAAATAATTAAATTTGGGGGTGCCATTTTATCAAAATTGAGAATATCACTTCATAAATTTAAACATGTTGAAAAGGGATTAAAAAATTTTGGGGGTGCCATGGCCCCACCAAGCATGAGTGTAGGTCTACCCTTGTACAAGACCATTCGCGATATTGTGAGTTCTGCATGCATGAATATCTTAAAGTTGAATATTAGGTCAAAAGTTTATTTCAAATTAAATCTCAAACGGCAAAAGGGGTTTAAATCCCAAACAATATCTTTCTCAGGGCTGTGCTTCTCTCTCTCTCTTCTATATATTATTTTTCTTTTGTGTGTGCTTGAAGATATACAAACAAGGAATAATACTCAAACGAAAAATTATCAAGATTAAAAAAGTAACATATGGAATCGCACATTTCAATTATAGGAAATACAAAGAAAATGGATTAAGAGTTCAAATCCTTTATTTGTTTAAGGCAACAAGGTTCCCCATGTCATCCAGGGCGGATGCACTAAGGTGCATCTGTGCGCACGTACAACCACTCAAATTTTTGGATAAATAATTTTATTCACATTTACTAAGGTGCTTTAGTCCCCCATTGAGAAAAAATAGTTAATTTTGATTAAATTTGGTTAAATTTATTAATGTACGCCACTTTTGTCGATTTTATAAAGTTAAAGTTTAATTTGTGAATAGATTTTTATGTGCAACCATTGAGAGGGACCTTGTTGCACATTGGGCAAAAGGTGTTAGGGATGGTATATAAGTAAAATTCTGCATATATTTCTAAAATTCGTTTAGGTTTTTGGAGTATGGCTTGCTTGTCAATTTTATGTTCATTTCATCACTTCTATTCAATTATATCAAGGTATAATCCTGTGACTTTCCCCCTTTTCCCACATAGGATAGATGGGGATGAAAGTGTTAGGAGTAGTATATAAGCAAATTCTACGTTAGTAAAAAATCGCTTATTTTATGTATTTTCACTACTTCTATTCAATTATGTTGATATATGATCCTACCTTCTCCCTTATCTAACTCTTAGCAACCAAAAAAATAAAAAAAAGCGCAACCAATAAAAAAAATTTCTGGATCCACCACTGATATCGTCTAAAAGGAGTATCTAATGGATAAAAAAGCACGAACACAATCATTTTAAGCGTGCCTCATGTACTACATTTTTTTTTTTTTAGTCATATTATATTTCGCATGAAGGGACAGTATTATGATATAAGGTCAAACATGGACAATTCAAAGATCTAGGACTAGAATTGTGATTCCTCGTACGACGACGCAAAATTTCGGTGATCATCAATCATGAGGTCACTTTCTTAAGCTGGTAAGACTGGTTAGAATTGGAATTTTCTGGGTTGTTCAGATAGGAAATTCACGTGGAGTTTACGTACGTATGTATCCAAAAGAACCGCATAATATCCGTGATATTTCTAATATCTCCGTACATTACGTATCTGTGTTCATATCTAGATCCTTTGAATCTTTTTCGCAATTTATCTTAAGAATATTGTGGATTTTTTTAATATTATTTGTGTATCTTGTTTGCTCAACCCGGCATACTTTTTATATCATACATAATATATATTTGTCTTACACATATTTAAATTGTAATATTTTGATTTTAAATTGTTTATTACAGTTTAAACCATTTTTTTTAGAGTTTCAATGAAAAGGATAATATTTGACTCCTCACAGTAGAAGAGTAATTTCTCTTTTCTCCCACTCATATTACACCACGTGTAATAGGTAATTTAAAAAAATATAGATATGTGGATACAAAAAAGTGGTCACATGAATACAAATATATATACATATATAATTATATTCGTTTGAACACATAAACATATAATATGGACACATAGATACATGTCTATAATAACATAACATAGGGATACATGTACATAATCAATTCTCATTTGTTTGTTATACATGAGGCATAATATGAATGGGAGGGAGGAGCAATTACTCCTCCACTGTGAGGAGCCAAGTATTATCTCAATGAAAATTTCATGTTTAACTAATAATATCCGTTATATTTCTAAAACGATATTGATTTTTTCGATACGACTAATATATCAATCAATATATTCGTATTTTTGGAAGCTCGATATATCCATTAATATTAGTCTCCGCTCCTATGTAATGACTGGAACCCCTTGAATATGTTTTCAAATGACCCACGTGGTTCGCCATTGAATGGGGGAAAATTGTTATTTTTGCGTGATGACTCAAGTGGTTCAACTGGAGAGGAAAACAAAACCAGGAAGCAACACTAATTTTTTTAAATTTTTCCTCGAATGAGAACTTGACTTCGTATATAAAATCTAAATCTTCCGGATCCTTTTCACGGAAAATTTTGACTTTACAAAAGTCCAATTCAAATGGAAAAATGGTTTAATTAGATCTCTAACGGAAAGTTCAACTCTTTTATGTTCTTCTGATCCTTTCCTGTGAAGGGTTACAAAAGATTGAAGGAAGAACACCTTTCAAACCAATAGAAGAAAACAAACCACACTTATATGACCACCTTTTAATTAATTGAGACAACAAATCAAGTACGTTTGTTTGGCCAATAGAATGAAGGAAATGAAATTTCAATAGTGACCAATCATTCTCATCACTCCAACACCATTTCTGTCCAAACAAACAAGCAATCAACTAATTCTTCCTCAAATTACCAAAACAAAAGTTGCAGCAGGAATAAAAAAAATTTTCTTTTCAAAAAAAGGAAGAAGGGGTAAAATTTATTAAGACACGATCAATTTACATCTAGTGGTAAGACAAACAACTTTTATACCCATCAATAATTTTTATTTATTTATTTATTTTTATTTTTATTTTATTTTTAAGAATCACATTTTTCCGACCTGCCACGATTTGATTTGATATTCTCCTTGTGCATATCATACATGTTAAATATCAAGTTATCGAAAATTAAGAGTAATGCCATTCATAAAGGAGTAGTGATACATAGGACCACTATTAGAGGACCAAAACATAAGACCATTGATGTGGCTGAACCTGATTGATCAGTGGCATTAACACCGTTAGTAGCCAAAATAAACCTAAATATGGGAATTCTTAATTTTTCAATTCAAATATGCTTCGAAAAATCAGATAATTGGGGATTATCTAAATTTCTTAAAACCTTCATCAAATCTTCTCCTTCCTTTTAGCGATTCACAAGAGGAATCATTGACCCAACTTCCTCAAATCTCCCGTTTTCGAAAAAACCTCCTGCATTTGAGTTCGCCCCTGTTACTCACCGGTGGTAGGAAACCAAAGGGACCTGATTTGCCCACATCTTCTCCTCCATTTTGTCGATTCCCAAAAGGAATCAAATGGCTTGTTACTCATCGGCGGTAGAAATCAGATAACTCAAGTCCGTCCCCATTACTCACCGACCCTGTTAGGGTTTTACATTTGTTCATTGCGTAACCCCATTGTTATCTGATAAAACTCCCAATTTATCTAAATTGTCATATACAATTATGGCCATTGTTATTTGATAGAACTCCTAATTTATTTGAATTGTCATGGACTTGAGTTATTTGAATAAATAGACTTGAGTTATCTGAATAAATGGGACATTAGACTAAATAATCTTTGTTATATGATAAAAAAGAACATTAGATTAAGATAATATTATACAACTTATCTGACTAATCGACGATCTAAACACTAAATATTTCAATAATCCCATGAAAAAACACTAAATAATCTTTGTTATCTGATAAAAAAGAACGTCAAAATATCATGTACAATTATGGCCATTGTTATCTGATAGAACTCTTAATTGATTTGAATTGTCATGGACTTGAGTTATCTGAATAAATGGACTCGAGTTATCTGAATATATGGGACATTATACTAAATAATCTTTGTTTTCTGATAAAAAAGAACATTAGATTAAGATAATATTATACAACTTATCTTACCAATCGAGGATCTAAACACTAAATATTTCAATTACGCTTTAAACGCGGAAGGTTGAGATCCCTACAAAATGGGTAATAAAAAAGGAAAGAATTGTGTGAAAAAAAGAACCGTAATCCCATAAAAAAGGAACCAAATAAAGGAAACAAACACAATTGAAGGAACGGTGTTAGTCGTCCCCTCTTTCGTCCCCTCTTCTTTCATCCCCCTTATCATTTTCCTTCATAAAGTACCTAAAAATATAATTTTATTTACGAGGAGAAAAGCAAATTTGCAAATCAATTACTTCTTGATATCCAATTAATGTAAAATTTGATCGAAATGGTGTGCATGAGAAGAATATACATATACATATATATAATAATAGATTTGACGAAATGTGATTTCTATAAAATAAAATTTTAATAGTTATAGAAAATCTTACAACATGCATGTGTAACTTCATCTAACCTGTAATTTAATTATATATTCTAATATTCTCAACATGCAAATGGATATCTAAATTAAAACAAATAGTTGAACTTTGGAGGGAGAGGGAGTCCCCAATTTAGACTATATTTGGTATGTTAGATTAAATGGTTAGATATGATAGAATTGTTGAATGAAGAAAAAGCTTTCGGTTGCTTAATTTGTTTGAAATGTGGAAGAAGATCTCTTGAATATATTTTTATCCCCTTATTTCTTTTAAATGTGATAATATTCTAGGATAAAAGTATACCACCTCCCTCAAGGGGTTTATTATCTCCCACATATTGAAGATATAACTATCTTAGGATAGTATGTCTTTGTTTGAAAAGAATACAAAACATATGAAAATTATATGTTTATCCTATCCGTTTTATCCAACATACCAAACATAACCTTCTTGTCACGCGATGAATGAACTAAGATGATGTAAGCTGCCAATTATTAGTGGGATGATACTTAACTCCTCACAGTGGAGGAGCAACTCCTCCCTTCCACTCATATTATGACATGTGTATAACAAACAAATAAAAATTGATTATATACATGTATTCTTATGTTATGTTATTATAGATATACATCTATATATCCATATATATATGTTTATATATTCAAATAAATATAATTATGTATTTATATAATTACTTTCCTATATCTATGTATCTATATTAATATATTTATATTTTTTAAATTTAATTATTATATGTGATATAATATAAATGGGAGGAAAGAGACTCTACTTTCAGAACCAAGTATCCTCGTTATTACGGGGCCGTTGACGAACTTGGAGTAATGACGTTTTTACGTGTTTGTACGTAGTACCAAACCAAATCCTTTTCTCTTGCATGTGTGGCCCGTGGCCTGTGGGCTGTGGGGCCCATTATTCTTCACCCGCCGCCAGATTTCGTCATCTGACTGACCTCACTTTCACACTTTGTTGTTTCACATAAAAAAAAAGACAAAAAGAAAAATGAAAAACCTCATACTAACAAATATTGAACCTTAAAATCTAGAGAGAGATATATTTCTGGCCACAAAATCCACCGAGTCATATTAATTCACTAGAAAATGAACCAAGATGCTCTGAATAATCAGGAGACGCATGACTATTTGTTTCAAAGTTTTCATAAATTTATTTTCGACAAGGGAGGTCACATGCTTCTTTTGTCCCCATAAAGTTATAATAGACAGTAATTCATTAATTTATTTACCCTTTATTTGGTTCATAGATTTTATTAAGAAAAAAAAAATGAGGAGGAATGAAAATAAAAGGAAAAGATAAAATTATATGAAGTCAAAATAATTTTAATTTTTTTTAAAAAACTTTTCATTGTAACAAAATAAACAAAAATATAATTCCTTATATTTTATTTATTTTTGTAGACAAAATCCGTAAATCAAATAAAGCCTTAAAAAAAATGCAAAAAAAAAAAAAAAAAAAAAGTATGAAATTGAGTGCTCGTTTTCATTATTCTCTTTTCCCACAAAGAAAAGAGACATATAACTAGACGGTGGACGTGGATGTGCAAAACTTTGACTATTTCTTTTATATAACCTCGATCATCACTACATTTGACATACATTGGACATGGACGTCCAATGTAGTGGTGAGGGCGTACCAATGTAGGGTGATCGAGGGTGATAGCAACCTCGTGGTTAGCGGTGATTACAACGGCTTCGAATCTATTAAAAAGGAAAAAAAATATATATATTCCTGGTCACTCCCTCTCTCTCTCTCTCTCTCTCTCTCTCTATATATATATATATATTATATATCATTTCTCTTTTGTCTATATAAGCAGTAGTTCACTCCCACGTACTATTTGCTTACCATTCAATACTGACACCTTTTCTCTCTTTCTCTCTCTCTCTCTCCCCCATCCCCATCCCTCCCCCCCCGCCCCGCCCCCAATTTCTCCAATCTCTCTCTATCTATAAGTGATGACTGACCAGAATGCCGATAATCATGCTGTTGCCGGCCAACCTCAGAACTCTATTCAGGATTTTGTACCTGCTGGAAGGAAAAACGTTTGCTTTTGCTCGTGTGTTGTTAGCTTGCATGATTTCAATCTCGGCGGGCTATAGTGAGTCATCTTCAGTTCATAATTTCATATATAGTGATATTTTACTTTTTATTTTCAATATATATGCACATATATGAGTCAGGATTCATGAACTTAATTTTTTCACTTCATTTTCGCACCTTATTTTTAAGCCACGGTATTCCAAAAAACTAACGTGACTAAACTCTACTTACCATTTGATAAAGTTGAAGTCCCAAAATAAAGTGCTTTATATGAGTTCATGGATCTTAACCATATATATATATATATATATATATATATATATTTGGGATTTTCCTTCACCATTTTCCTTTTTTTTTTTTTCTTTTTTTTTTTTTGGGGATACATCCATCACCATTTTTTGGTGTTGCAGATACTGGTGTAATGACTGGAGCGGCCTCCTTGGTCAAAGACGACCTCAAACTCACCGACTTAGAATTGAAAATACTCATAGCCTGCGGTGTGGTCTTGAACCCGTTTGTCGGCTCGACCTCCAACTGGCTCGGCCGTCGCTACGCAATTGTTTGCTCCGCCACCTTTTTCGTGGGCGCTCTTCTCATGGGCTTTGCTACGAACTTTACCTTACTCATGGTCGGCCGTTTAATCGCCGGCCTCGGCGTCAGCTATGCCATCATGATCGCTCCCGTGTACGCTGCTGAACTTTCGCCGGTCTCAATGCGCGGCTTCCTCTCCTCATTCCCTAAAGTCTTCATCAACGCCGGCCTACTACTGGCCTACACATCAAACTACTTATTCTCTAACCTCCCGCTTCACTTGGGTTGGAGAGTCATGGTTGGTGTCGGAGTAATTCCATCAATTTCTTCAGCTCTTGCTGCAGTATCAGCAATTCCGGAATCGCCTCGTTGGCTCATCATGAAGGGTCGAATCGGTGATGCAAGGCGAGTTCTTAATAGAACTTCGAATTCTGAAGCCGAAGCTCGCTCACGGCTTGCTGCTTTGAGATCCGAACTCAGACTGGAGGAGGATTATGCAGAGGACGTGGATGAGGTACCGCAACATCCTCACGCTGTTGCTGCATGGAGACAGTTATTCATGCAACCCACACCGTCCGTTGCTCGTATCTTTATCGTAGCCGTCGGTATAAACTTTTTCCAACAATCAACGGGTATAGGCGCCGTCATATTGTACGGTCCAACAATCTTTGAAAAGGCTGGAATTAAGAGTGAAAAGGAAAAGCTACTCGCCCTCGTGGTCGTTGGATTCGTCAAGATAGCCTTCACCCTTGTTGCTACCTTCGGAATTGACAAGATCGGACGGCGCCCTTTGCTTCTCGTTAGCGTTGGGGGAATGATCTTATCCCTGGTGGGCCTAGGAATCGGGTTGACAATCATCGATCTCTCGGATGAGAAACAAACGTGGGCCACCGCGATGTGCATATCCACCGTATTATCGTATGTCGCGTCGTTCTCGATTGGGATGGGTCCCATCACGCGAGTTTAGACTGCTGAGATCTTCCCGTTGAGGCTACGCGCGCAGGGTGCAACTATGGGACTGTTAGTGAACACGGTTACTAATGAGGTCTTCTTACTCACCTTCATGCCTCTCTACAAGGCCCTCACCATTGGTGGGGCGTTCTTTCTTTACGCAGGAATTGCAGTGATGGCTTGGGTTTTCTTTTATAAGCTATTGCCAGAAACACGGGGAAAAACTCTTGAAGAGATGGAATCGTTGTTTGGGATCTGATAAAATTGAATCATTGCCATTCGACTTTGGTCCCGTGGCACTTCTCCTTTCTCCTTTTCTGTAAGTGTAAAAAAGGTTTTATGTTCGAATTGTGGTATATATGTTTGGGATCTGGTTAAATAGAATGTCTTGTCAATAGCCTTTGGTCTAGTAGCACATCGTCCCCTACTCCGGTGTAGTGTAACTGTGCGAGGTTTTATGATTGAGTCATTTTATATTTATTGGGAATGTTTGATATATGTTTGATCTTAAAAAAAGAAGAAGAAGGTGTCCTATCCTATGGTTTTTTTCTTTCTTGGGACATGCCACTAGACCCAAGGATCATTGGTATTTGTATTATCTGCTCATGTGATTTAATGGCATCTTCTTCCTTTTGTGGGGGGGAAAAGTACGTCTTAGGTTCATATATATTGTGCTATATATGGTTTTCTTCTTTAATGTAGTTTCATGTTATTAGATAGAAAAAGAAATAGTCAAACGTACAAATGCGGAGCTTTGGTTTGGTCGGGGAATAGGAGGCTTTATGTAGGTAGTAAGGTGTTTTGTCTTGTTTTTTTGGCTTCTGGCTTATGCATTTTGCTTGTATTCCAGACTCTTTGTATGTTGGGTTCTTGGCATGGTATTTGATGTGATGCATGTTCTCTTTTGGAGCAATTTGAGAATAAGCAATTCGATGGAGAGCTTTTCTTAGGATCAAATTAAAATATGGGGAAATTATAAGAAATCCTGATCATTTTTAGTCATTTTTCACAAAATCCCCAAAAAAGTGATTGGGGGGTATTTCATGAATTGTGATTAACAATGACGTTAATGGTTAAATTTGTACCCTTTTAGGAGAATATTACAACCTTTTTTCTTATATTGGTTTACATGGAAAAATGCCAAACATTAGGTTTACTATTTTGTAATTTACCTATAAAACAAAATATAATAAATTAATTAAAAGACTAGCCCAATGAATCCATGGACTGTTCAATAGGAAATAGTCAAATAACCCTTCCCCAACCGGCCCCTAAACGTAAATCTTGAGTGAGTCTCACATCACTTGATGATTAAATTCAATGAAGGTAGAGGTGTTTAAAAAAGTAAAAAGTACCAAAAATATACTTCTTGTTGTAAAACCAAGAATTTAGAACAAGTTATGAGGAGAATAAATTTCTCATTCATCTTCTTTGATTTCCATCTGAATGTATAAACATTATACAAGGATCAGCAAAACTCTTTGAGATACACTATCTCAGTCTCCTCCCTTCATTCTCTCCGAATACCTCTTCTCTTCTTTCTCCCCTAATGCTCATTCTCTTCTTTCTCCCCTTCCCCTTTTATCTTTGTTTGCATTAGGTCCACATGATGGGATTACCTAACTCACTTATGAAGTGGTGTTCCCATTATCACAAAGTGGAGGGGGTGTGGACATCCACTCAATGTCCACTCAAGGTTTAATATTTATAACACTCCCCCTTGGCAGTAGAGTGCACTGATCTTTCACCATCTCCACAAAACAAAAACGTTCACATTAACTGCTAGTTTCAGCCTCGTTCAGATGACAGATTTCCATAATCCTTGTCAAACAGAATCCAGGATTGTTGGCTAAAATGAATATATTTGTGTCCATTCTCAACTCTTCCTTGTACTGATGGGGCATGTGGATGCCCCTTAAAAGATTGTTTTGTTATATTTCATATCACACGGTTGTGAAATGAACCCATTTTCTTTTTTAATAGCATTTGGAATGACTAGATTCCCCGTCATGTTTAGGATCATACTTTTAGAATTCGAAGGGACCATTTTACCCTTAAGTGTGCCTCTTATTTTAGTTACCCATTCATGCGCCCCCCATAGCTTCCACTCTCTCTTTTTCATCCATTCATGGCTTCAAGCAGTGCTTTTTTTGCCCTTCTGATACAACTGTTTCTCTCCTACCGGTAATATCATCTGAGATTCAAGCGCCGTCCCCAACTGAGATTTTGGGTCTTCTGCCGAAAAAAAGAATTAGAAAGAATCCATGAAGCTGGAAGTTTCAAATCTTCGATTCGCGGACTGTTGCCGCTGCAACTCTCGCTGTCAGAACATTTGGGAGCTTCTACCATCTTCGGTACCATAACCATCGCCGGAGCTTCACGCCTCATAGCTAGTGGGTCCAGATTTTGATCTGAAACATCCCATCCTCATTCTCGTGGGTTCAGATTTTCACCTTTTGGGTTGTGACGGTGGATTTTGGCTTGGTGTAGGTGGATCTTGTTGGGGCTATATGCATCATGAGCTTTGGCTTCTTCCTTCACCACTGCATATGCTTACCCAATTCCTTTTTTATTCTTTATTTTTTAATTTTTTTAAAAGCTACCTGATCATGGGGCTTTGTTTGGAGTAAGGCACCACCAAAGGTGAAGGAAGAAGTTGTGAGGTTTGGTTTGGAATCGGAGTTGGTGTTGCAATGGATGATGTTGGTGGTAATGGTGGAGGAGGTGGAGGTGGAGGTGGAGGTGGAGGTGGAGGTGATGGTGATGGTGATGCATTGTAATTAGTTGTCGGCTAGGTCATCTAGCCATGGTTCCATGAGTGAGAACGAGAGCAGAGAGACAAAAGAGGAAGGGAGGAGAGGGTGTTTGGAATCCACACTCAATGTTTGAGTTTGGAAAGTGGAGAGAGAACATGAATAAATCATTGAAAGGCTCATTTTGACTTCGAATGACTTTACTTTTGAATTGCTGCGGAACAAGTGTTTCTTGATGTGGCATTTTCGCCACCCATATATATGTATGTATATATATGTATGTATATATATATATATATATATGTATGTATGTGTGTGTGTATATATATATATATATGTATGTATGTGTGTGTGATTTGTATTACCTTTAGAGGCTTTAAAAGTTTAATGGTATTTTTTTTTTTTTGACAAACGATAAAATCAATTAATAGGTTTTTTCATAAATTTAAACCTGAAATCATTCACTCAACAGCTGAGAAGAACGCCGTTAAACTATAAAGTCATTGGTTAATAAGTTGAATTATCAAAGTGATGACCAGAACTTTTGCAATGTCTCCATTTCAATCGTACTATATATGGCTCCATTGTAAAGGACAGACAAGTAAACACTAGCTATGGAAACATTTATATCTACGAACATGAAGACTACCCCAAATCATATTCATTGTCGTGCAAAAGTTAAAATTGACTAGAGATTGATATTATAAACTGCTGCAAACTGCAAATAAAAATCACAATCATACCTGCAATTGTGGCCAAACTATATCCAGTAGGCACATTGGCTCTAACTCAACAGCGGCTTTGGCTGGCTGCAATGCCAACGGCCACGCTTTGCAAAACATCTAAACCTGCACATATAGAGGCAAGTGCACCACCAACCAAGCAATCACCAGCTAGCCACCGTGAGCCTCACGTGCAATGCAAAAATATGAGTTCCCTCAAAATCTCTGGCACTGAACTACCGATTTGAAGGACATGCAGCTTGAAGTCATGCTTTCGTAAAACTATCCGCCTAAACAATTAAAAAAAAAAAAATCCAAGTGTTTGTTTGATATACATTATTAACCCTAGTTTAAGCCTTTGGGGTCAAGTGATATTCTAACATGGTATGTCAGTATCAGAGCTTTTGTCTCTAGGAGGCCAGTCTTTAACCCACTTCATTGCCGTGTATTGGTTCATTTCTCCACATGCAAACGGGGCTGGCACATGAGAGAGAATGTTAACTTGATATGCATTGTTAACCTATTCCCTAATAATTTAAACTTTTGGGATCAATTAGTGTTCTAACACCAAGTAAGAATCAGACAAAAGCACTAAAAGTTTAAGAGAAAAACACAAAGTAGTAGAGGGTGCTGATGAAACCAATGGGTGCCAATAGCCCGCCCCTTCTAATAATTGTTCGTGTAAAGCCTATATGGTTAGAACCGGGGCTTGATGGATGGTGTGTTCAAGGTAAATATGTAATGAGGGTCTCTTTTTGGCACTCGAAGACTTGTTTTTTATCTCCCACTTATTTTACATTTCAAAATTTTATGAAAAATATAGGAGTTTTTTATAAAAACCGAACACACAATCCATTAGAAAACATCATTTTGAACAATGTTGTAGAAGAAAGTTTTTGAAAAATCTATTGTTTAAATTAAATTTTTGGCAATTGGTAGTATTTGTTTCATAAATGGCTAAAAAGTTCATTTAAACGATAGATTTGTAAAAAACACTTTCTTCTACAAAATTTTTCAAAATGATGTTTTATAGTAGATTATATGATCAATTTTTATGAAAATATCTTATTATTTTCATAAAACCTTAAAATATAAAGCAAATGGGGGATAAAAGCAAGTCTTAGCTGCCAATAGAGGCCCTCATACGTAATGGGATGAGATTTGGGCCATGACCCAACACCCAAATAATTGGTATGCCGGCCCACTAAATAGTGGGTTTAACAAAAATGAGAGGTTGAAGACCTGGGTGAGATTTGGGGACCGTTATTGCAAACCTTTAATTTTATTTGCACTTCTCATTAATTTTAATTTATCAAAAATTTACAACAAATATAAAAGATTTTTATAAAATTCGTCATGTAGACTGTTAGAAAACATCATTTTAAACAAGTTTATAAGAAACAGTTTTTCCAAAATCTGTCGATTAAAAGTGGACTTTTTGACCATTTCTCTTTTTTGTTTTAATTTTGACCAAAAAATTCATTTAAAGGAAAGATTTTGAAAAATCTTTATCTTGCAAAGTTGTTCAAAATGATATTTTCTAATGGACGTCGTAGTTATGTTTCGTTAAAACCTTTTATATTTTTCTAAAAACTTGAGAAATTAAAATTAGTGGGGTATGTAATAAAATTAAGGGATTGTAATAACCAGTCCACTGAGGTTTTCATGTCAAATATTCCAGATGTCAGCATTCAGGCCCAATAGATGGTGGGTCCAATATGATGGATTGAACTGGGCAAGCTAGTGGACTCATTCTACTGTCAGTTAAATTCCTCCCATATAGCAACTCGAGGCTCGTTGTAAGAGCTTTGTCAAAGGGTTTAATGTGGTTATTTTGGAGAGCAACACATTGATCACAAAACTAAGGGGACCTCTATTGGCATCCCAAGATTTACATTTTATCCTCCATTTATTTCAAAAATCTGGGGCTTTTCATGAAAAGTGGCCATGTTGTAGTCTAGAAAACATCAATTTGAATCATTTTGTGGAAGAAAATTTTACAAATCTGTCTTGTAAGTAGAATTTTTGGCTATTTCATAAAAACTTAAAATGTTTAAAATAAGTGAGGGATAAAAAATAAGTCTTAGGGTGCCAATAGCCGTCCCCTAGAACTACGTCTCTGCTAAACTTGGGGCGAACGGAACTTGTGGTTAAGTTCACCCATCTATTGGGCTGAGCTTGTGCCGAGGCCTAAAGGATTTCAGGCTGATATCGGGCTAGTCATCTGTGCTTCAAGTTGAGCTTGGTGGACCTTGATCTGGTTCAGCCCAGCTAGACACACCCTCCAACAAGTCCATAACTAGCTCGATTGTTCTTCTATTATAATCAGTTTAATTCTGCTTTATTGCCTGGTGGGTTGCACTACTGGAGAGGATTATTCAATTCCATTGAAGTGAAGATATTTACTTCAATTATAAAGATGGTTTTACAGATTTATTGGGAAAAAAAAAATGGTAGCAATTTTGGAAATATTGAGGTTCCCACCACAAATCATGGTATAAGGATCAATTTTAGGATTTCTTAAAATGCAATAATTCCAACCTTCCAACATTGTTCGTGACAATAGCTATCATTTTCCCCTGATTGGTGACAATAGCTATCATTATTGAGGTTCCCACCTGATTGGTGACAATAGCTATCATTTTCCCCATTCTTCTTTCTTTTTCTTCTTCTTTTTTTTTTATTTTTATTTTTATTTTTATTTATTTATTTTTTTCAGTGAAATTATAATGGTCCCATTGATGAATTTATATACTAAAAATGATGAGGCAATTCAATTTTCAAGGGACACCCAAATGGGCCCTAAAGAGATTTTCCAACCCAAAGCAAAAAAGATAGTTAGCTTGATCCCAATAGGTGTTAATCAAATTGACAAAGGTCTTATGGGAAATGCCACTCTTCTCAACATTTCTTCCAATTCTTTCCTTCTTTCTTTCCTTTTTTTTTTTTTTTTTTGGTTTAAGCCTCCTTCTCTTCAAATATTTGAATTCTTCAAAAAAAAAAACCAAAAATTATGTATGTAGAACCGGACTAATTGACCCATTTTTTAAAAATTTTTTTTTTCCCCTTTTCATTTTTTGTGTTTGGGGAGTAAAACAGCTTTTTTGACCCATATGAGTGTAACATGCATTTCCATTTCCAAAGCTAGGGTCTTGATCGAGCAACTAGTAGTGGTATCCATCCACTTCTCTAGACAAGGCTGCCTAACGTAGTTCCATTCCACATAATACTATTGGATTTGAGTTTAGCACACTCTTACTTTTTTTTTTATTTCATAAAAAATACAAATAAATAAGACACCAAAAAAAAGATCAGTTAGTTTTCTCTAATTTAAGACAAATATTCAACTTTGAATAAATCTCCACACAGAAACTGAAAGGGAGAGTGATGTTCTTTTCTTCCATCAAAAAATGAATAAATAAAGCACCAGAACAGGTAAACGGGTTCGGTTAAAGAGAGAGATCTAGTGATGTTCTTATCTTTTATAATTTTATAAGTAAATAAATAAGGCAATAGAAAAGGCCAATGGGGTTAGTAGCTAACTTACAACGAGAGAGAGAGAGAGAGAGAGAGAGAATGGGTTAAAAATTTGTCGCGGGGTCATGTATTGTGAATATTTTAAAATCGTGTTAGAGAGAGAGAGAGAGAATGTCGAGGGGTCATGTAAAGTGAATATTTTAAAATTGTATTTGTATGGAATAGAAGAGACACGCCGTCCACCCAGAGATACAGATAAAGAAAGGGGGAGAGAGAGAGAAAGAGAGAGGGTAAATATATACGAGCATATTTGGGAATTTCAAAATTAGATTAGATTAGGTTCGGTACATAATTCTTATCTTGGTTTTTAAATAAATCAATTCACAATTGGTTTGAAAAAAAATGTGTTTATGTTTTATTTTTATAATAAAGTTAAATTGTTTAACTGGAAAAATAAACTTACCAAATAGTATAAAAATAAAACTGGCCAGACTTGACCAAATTTTCATATTTGTCAAACAACCCCTATATATAGATTTTATGGCATGGAGTCATGTAAGGTGAATAATTTAACAAGCTGTTTTTGGACCTAAAAAGAGAAGTTCTGATAAGAATATGAGAATTTTGGCCATAGCCCCATAATAGAATATTCTTTTTAAAATTGAAGCACAAATAAAATATGTTTTTCCCATGACTCCTTTTCACCCCAAACTGACAAAAATATTCTCATTTTAATTTTCATACTATTTACAATCCATGCCACTCTTAATCAAGCTTTATTATTTCTACCATAAATTTAGGGATTACTATTTATAACCTGTGCTCATCCACTGTTGATTTGAGTACATAACTAACATAAAAAAGTATATTTCCTAAATTGATTGAAACCATTGACAGTATAACATTTACTCATAAAGAAAATGAAACTAATAAAACAAAAAAAAAATAAAAATAAAAGGTTGAACAACTTGTTTTCATAGTAAATAATGTAGTGTTACTATTTAACACAAAAAATTTTAAGTACACATCTATCATCAATTACAAAAAGTAAAAATGGCTCAAAAACATTTCTTCAGCCAGTAAACTGTTATATTTGTTGTTTTTTGTGCTATGTGTTTGTGCATATGAATATTGTTACTAGTTAGAGTATACTGTTACTGACTATAGCACTTTTTCTGAAAATTTATATGTTTTTAAAACAATTGAATTTACCTCCCCCCCTCCAAAAAAAAAAAAAAAAAAAACAAAAAAAAAATACAACAACAACAACCCAATGAAGAAGAGGAACAATAAAGGGAGAAAGCAAATTTGAGAAGGTCATTTTCTTCAGACCGTAGGTTTTTGTCACTAGATATGAAATTCCTTCTATAGATTTGAGGTTTTTTCAACATTCGTTGCAAGGCACGAATCACCTTAGATGTTACATCAGAGCCCTACAAACCTCCCCAATCCTTTATTGATGGAGCATGAAACTTCACTACAGATGAACTTGCTACTCACACAAAACCCAAAAACTGCAATTAATTTTCAAGACGGTAAAGAATTAAAATCCATTAAAAAAGATAGAAAATCCATTCAAAAAGATAAGGTGAAAAGGTAGGGAAATCTATTCAAAAAGTAGGATAGAAACAAATAAGTCGATCCCTATAAAATGATACCGAGTGGTGCAAAAGTAAAACATTTACACTACTTACCAAAATAAAAAAATAAAAAAAAAAAACATTTACACCAGATGTAAGTTGATCCCTCCCAATATATATATTATATAAATCATCTTGAGTCTTTTTGTTCAATTTGCAATTGTCTTAAACAAAGTTGCATATCTTAGCTTCAAGAGACTTTGGATATTCATTTAGAATCAAACATTTTGTTTTGATCTAAAAGTTTATTACAAGTTTTTTATTTTTTAAAATATAGAGTTATAAGCATCATAAAGTCAATTAGAATTCAAAGCAGGATGTCACCCTAAGCACTCTCAACTATGTGCTCTTAGTTCAAATTTTGTTAATGAAAGAAATAAAATGAATACTCCATCCGTTCCTATTTAATTGGCATCCTTTCCCTTTTGGGATGTTCTAAAATTATTGTCACATTAAAAAAGTCAATGATTTTTCTTACTAGATTTCCTATTACCCTTGAAAAAGTATTCTCCAATTTTACAATGTCTTGTATATTTGAGGGCAAAATTGGAATGTTGAAACATGTGTTAATGTGCAAGCATTTAATAGGGTCTCCTAAAAAAACTTCATATTTATTTATTTTTATTTTTATTTTTCTCAAAGATGATAGTCAATTAGGAACAAAATGAATGTAATATAAAAAGAGTTGAAAAAAAAGTTTGAGTTTAATGAGTTACAAACATCACAATCCAACTTACAAAGCAAAAGTCAAGGGCTAAACAAAAAGGAAGGTAAACAATAAATATCTCAATTCTCGCCCAATGAGGGGCAAAACCGCTTTTTTTATTTTTATTTTTATTTTTAATAAGTAGGGGCTAAACCCCGTTGGGAGTAGAACACCACCATTAGAAACCACTATAGGATTAAAACATTAAATTACTCCCTCCCTCCGTCCCATAAAAATAGGTCATTTTTATAACTTTTTTTGTTCCAAAATATTTGTCTATTTTTGAAAAGTCAAATCATAAATTTTTTGAATTTCCTATACTAACCTTTGTTATTTCAATAATTACTTTCAATACAAAACCCAATAAAAAGGTAAAAAAATGTACTTTTGGAAAATAGATTTTAGTAAATGATAAATCGATGAAACAATGATTTTTCTTAAACTACGTGTTTTATTAAACTTGACGATCTTTATAAGATAGATGGAGTATATTAAATCACGCCATAAGTATCACATGGAAGAAGAATAAAATACATGTTTGAAAAAAAATTTTACAAATTTTATCTCAAAGACAAATCTCACCTAAAAATCCTCTATCCAAATATAATGTTAAGCAAGACACCAACACACCCGGCATCAATAAAAAAATTAAAATTCAACAAAAATCAACATCTCCCAATACAGATATCCCAATTCCCAAGCAACGTTTCCATCTCTTCCAGGGTTTTACCCCGTGTTTCCGGCAGTACCATATAGAAGAACACCCAAGCCACGAATGCCATTCCCGCGAAACAAAAGAAGGCCCCTCCAATAGTGATGGCCTTATACAGACGCATGAAGGTCATTAAGAGGACCCCACCGGTTAATCTATTCACCACGACCCCCATACTTGCGCCTTGTGCGCGTAGCATCGACGGGAAGATCTCAGTGGTATAGACTGACGTGATTGGACCCATCCCAATCGAGTAGAATGCGACGTACGATGATAAGGAGGTCATGCAGAGCGCAATCGCCCACGTTTGGTTCTCATGCGAGAGATCCATTATCGTCAACCTGATTCCAAGGCCTACGAGGGACACGATCATGCCCGCAACGCTGTTGAGAAGCAACGGGCGCCGTCCGATCTTGTCGAGCCCATAAGTAGCAACCAGGGTTAGGAGAGTCTTGACGGATCCAACGACCATGGTGGCGAGTAGCTTTTCATTTCCTTTCTTTATCCCGGCAATTTCGAATATTATTGGACCGTAAGAAACGACGACGTCTATACCAGATGACTGCTGGAAGAAGTTGATACCAACGGCTGCGATGAAAATATGACGATGTGTAGGATGCAGGAACATCGCCTTCCATACAGAGGCAACATGGCTACGTTTCGGGACCTGAACGACGTCGTCTGTAGAATTCTCAGGAATCCCTGCCGCAGCTTTTATATCAGCGAGTCGTATGTTAGCCTCCGAGTCGGAATCCGAAATTTCGTAAAGAACTCGCCTCGCGTCACCGATTCGACCTTGCATGACGAGCCAACGTGGCGACTCGGGCAAGGCTAAAACACCGATGGCTACCAACACTGATGGAATCACTGCGACACCAAGCATGAATCGCCAACCCAAATAATCAGGGAGTTTAGAGAATGAGTAGCTCGATGCGTAGCCGATTAATACGCCGATGTTGATGAAGAGTTCGGGGAATGAGGTGAGGAAGCCACGTGTCGAAGCGGGAGAGACCTCGGTGATGTATAGAGGGGCGATCATGAAGACGTAGCTGAAGCCAACGCCGGCGACGAAAAGTCCCACCATGAGGAAGGGGTAGTCGTCGGCGACGATCATAAGGAGTGCGCCGATGAAGACGATGACGGAGGCGAAGAACACTGTGTAGCGGCGGCCGATCCAGTCTGCCGTCGAGCCGGTGAAGGGGTTCATGCCGGCGATACCGGCGACGAGGATTTCGACTTCGAGGTGGGTGATTTTGAGGTCGTCTTCAATGAAGATTGCTGCTCCACTCATTACACCAATATCTGAAGCAACACTCACAGAAGAGATGTGCCAAGTTAATACATAAAATATGTCTCAGCAGTTTTCTATTAATTTCTTTTCGGGAAAAGGGAAAAAAAAAATCTTTATTTACGTGTCAATTTTTTTTTTTTTTAAAGGACCTGCGGTATAGAGAAGCACTGTAGAAGGATCAGTGAGAGAATTTTGCACCCCACCAAAAAAAAAAAAAAAAAAAAAAAAAAATGAAAGAGAGAAATATCCAAATACAGAATTACTATATATAGAGTTTGGAGATAACTCACTATAACCCAGTAAAATTGAAGTCATGGATACCAAGACTGCGCAACTAAAAGCATATTTGTTTCTTGTTGAATTAGCTTCAAAATCTTGAATAGGGTTCTGAGGTTGGCCGGCAATAGCATCATTCTCGGCTTCCTGGTCAGCCATGTATAGAGACTAGAGAGAGAGTGCGGAGAATGAGCTGAGTATGCTTATGCTTATTATATAAACGTACAGGAAATAAGCTTCCTGACTTCTGAGCCCAACCAAATAAAAAAAAGGAAAGGATGTTGATTACACTAGCTTTCGTGCCCTGTATTTGGGTGGTTTTTCAAGAAATATATATTTATGTGCAATGTGGTTACTAGGGTGGTTTGTGATTGGACTATATTCAATATTAATTCAGATACTAAATTTTTTTAAATGAAGATGAATTCTTTAAGTACTATGGAAAAATCATCGCAAAATATGAGTTAAAAAATATGTGATTAACTATTAAAAAATAAAAAAATAGAAGAACTCCTTCATGCAATAGAGATATGAAAGAGGCCCCGCGCAAAATAGCTAGGCTTGCTAGCTTGCACCAAATTTCTGGGTTCCCCTAGTAGGTGAAAAGGGAAAGACCCCATACAAGAGGAAGATTTGCTCTGGTAATTAAATGGGATTGAAATATTTTGAGCCGAGCTAGAGTAGGTTTTTTATATGATATATGTATTGATGTTCTAAATTAGAAAACAAAGACAAAAACAAACTATGTCATGGAAAATCACCATGCCATGGGCTTCCAAACTGGAGAGAGAGGGAGAAAGAGAGGAGCAATAGAGGGAAAGAAAAAGGAGAGTTGAGTAAAGGAATCAGAGACTATGTCTTACATTATTAACAATTAAAATATGAATACTATTTGCCTCTGTCCCATGGTAGATGAGCTCTCTCGACTTCTATTCATTTTTTGTCATATGTCATTAATATTTTATAAAAAAAAATGAATTTATAAACATGAGCAAATAAATACATGGATTTTATGTACATAAACATACAACACGCAAATATGGACTTATATAAGAATGTGCTTATGCACATTATGTAAACATGATAATACACGTAGATAACACACTATAAGTAATATACGCATAATGTATTTTATATATATATATATATCAACTGCTACAATTGCGTTCTGAAAAAATTTGCGTGCGCAATAACTAGAAGACTTCTTCTGAAAGCTGTAATGCGAGTCTGCTTAATTTGCTTTCCATTTTCTAACTGTTCAATAAAACACGTTACATATATGCGGTGTACAGAGGTGGTGCCCCCCTATAAGATCTCTCTTAAAAATCAACACTGATGGTGCTTGGATGACAAAAGGTGATATAGGTGGAATGGGGATGGTGATAAGGGATGACCGCGGTTTGTTTATTTCAGGAATGGCAAAAAGATTCCAACACATGAGTAGTGCACAGATGATTGAAGTTGCGGCCCTTCGAGACGGTATCCGATTTGCAGTTGATAACAATTTCAAAGGGCTAGTAGTTGAGACTGATTCAAAAGCATAATAGTAGGCTTAAAAACCAGAGGGAACATACCGGTAGAGATGCAAATAGTGTGTGATGACATTAAGTAACTGGCAAGGGAAGCACAAGTTGCAGATTCTATTTATGTATCCATAAATTGTAATTAGGCTGCTGATGCAGTGGCAAAATTTTACCCTTAGGATGGATACCCCAAATGTTTAGAGTGGGATCCCCCTTTCTTGGCTGTCCCCTCTTCTTAAGGAGGATATGTCCTCCCCCTTGTAAACCTCTTAAGGGTTTTTCTCTCTTGAATTAATCTATCTTCTATCTTTTGAAAAATAAGATAAAATAAAACACGTTACATTATTATTATTATTTATTAGCATGGTTGAAATCAATGCATCACAGGATATTATAATTATAATTATAATTATATATTCAAGTGGCCTTTTTTTTTTTCTATTTTTTTTTTGGACTTTTTGTTAGAAGAAAAGGGTTATTAAGAGGGGTACGTGGATGGCACGTACTCATTTGAAAAAAATAGTACCATCATATTTACTAGGGAAAAACCGAATCTTATCCATGCACAGATACATCATGGCCTGTTAGTCCCCCTCCCTGGGAATATTAAGAACCTGATCAATGAGGTGGAGTCACCTCGAATCTGCTACCAAACTTGCCGTACTTACTAGATTTTTCTTTTCTATTTTTATCCCAAGATGGCATAAACGTCAACATAGGACGACTGATTCCACGCACGCACTTCAAAATTAGTCTTCAGCTTTATAGCCTTAACAGTGATGGTGGGAGTAGCTTCATATTCAGTTCCACCATACACATAGCGTAATTCCACGCTTATCTTCATTTGATGATAATTTATCGTGTATGCATGACCGAGTACGGAACTATCGTCATAGGGATATCAGAGTGACACAACCGATGACGAAAAAAGGGCTACCAACCACATTCAAATTTTAATTATTTATCACTCTTGCCGGCTAAGAAATTACCTTGAAGAATGATGATCGATCACCTTATTTTGTATTTTGATGTTGTCTAAGAAATTATTTTTACAGTCTATATCCTTCATTTGGTTAAAATGTGTTATATTCGTACTTGACTTCATATCACAATACGTCACAATATGTAAAGTATCATATAATGAAGGGTAAATTACAGATAACCTTCTTGAAGTATGGGGAGGGGGGTGTCAGCAGATAACCCTCCTTATGTTTTAATTTTATTAATGTGTCTTCTTTAAGTTTTAATTTTTGTTAATATATCCCATCGTCACTCGCTGTTGATAAAATTTGAATGAAATTAGTCATGGGCATACACCGTTAACGGACCCGTGTTATGCCTAAAATGCCCTTGACTAGTGAAACGTAGCATTTTCACATCACATTTACCGTTAATGGTGTTAAAGCAATTACATCCTTAATTGCATTAGAGAGTACATTGATAAATTTAAAATATAAGGTGGGTTATCCCCATACTTTAGGGAGATTTTCTGTAATTTATCCTATAATGAATGTGTTGTTATATTTTATACGGTGGATGCACATTTAGATGACGTGACGTGTTTTGGTGTTTTTGTATTTTATTTTTTTATCAGAGTGTTTTGGTGTATTTAAGCGCGAATCCCTGAGCTTTAAACTTTTGGCCTAGTCTAGACTTACCCAAAAAAAAAAAAAAAAAAAACTTTTGGCCTAGTCAACATGCATGAGCATTTACAATATCCACGTTTTAGTGAAGGAGTGTGGAGGTGTGCAGGGGCACGGGGGATTTGGATTTAGCGCAGTTATTATATGGTGCAGTAAATGTAAAATTGATAACACATGGCAAAAATGAGAAATGAAAGGTTAAAATTTTAGAGATGCATTTGACATCTAACGCCTAATAACTCTCTATTTCTCCTTTTTACCACGTGTCATCAATCTTATGATTACTGCACCATAAAATAACTGCACCAAATCCGAATCCAAGGTAGGGGAGGGGGAACCGACCTTTATGAGTAAGAAGATTAGGAAGTACCATTATGACCATTTTTTTTTTTTTCCTTCTTCTTTAGTGATCAATAGAGTTTATTCATATTCTTAACTGTTTCTCAATATCAACTAAGTATTAAAGCTTTTTTATAAACTTGAGCTCAAAATCACTTACTTAACAAGTGAAGCAAATGCCAGTAGCTTATCATACGCCCATCACGACATTTGGTAAGACATTTATTACTCCATTACCTAATGGCTAATGGTGTAGTTGCTGATGTAAATAAGTAATAAGATAACTACCCAAATCCAACATTCACCTCAGGAACAATTCCACGCAACCTTGGCATAATGTTCCATGATAAATAATGTCACACTTACCAAATAGAAAGTGACTACTAACTTACCTAAAGTCTTACGGGATAGCATATTATAATAGTACTTATTAATTATTATTATAAATTTGTTTGCTAAAGGATTGAGAAGGAAGTGCGAAAACAAATTAGAGAATAGTACCCCAAAAAAAATATAAATAAATAAATAAATAAATAGAGAATAGAAGATTACACATCATTGTACATGATCCTTGAAAGGCCAGGACAAATGAGAATTGGCAATTCGTATGGAGCGTTGTTTGTGCCAGTTCGGCAAAACGGCTTCGTTTCTAAAACGAGCCCATAACGTACCCAATTTGTCTGGGACTGTTGATAGGCCCAATCTCAAGGTGGACAGAAGTTTCGACCGAAGAATTGGAGAAGGGGAACGGCTATTGCAACCCCCCATTTTTATAACCCTACCCTTTTCCTTTTGGTTTTTAAGATTTCAAGAAAAATATAAAAATGTTATGAATATTAAAGATTGAGTGGACAATTGAGTGGATGTCCACACCCCCTCCACTTTGTGATAATGGGAACACCATCATAAGTGGGTTAGGTAATCCCATCATGAGGACCAAATATAAACAAAGATAAAAGGGGAAGGGGAGAAAGAAGAGAAATAGAGAAATGTGTATTTTGGAGAGAATGAAGAAATGGATATTTTTGGAGAGAATGAAGAAATGTGTATTTGGAGAGAAAGAAGAGAAAGAAGATGAATGAGAAATTTTATTCTCCTCATAACTTGTTCTAAATTCTTGGTTTTACAACACGTTATCAGCACGAATTGCTCAAGGAATTTGGGAGCAATTTCATACTACCACCATCTTCTTTCTTAACCAATTTGGTTGTGGTAAGTTGGTAAGTTGGTACGTTCTAAACCAATTTGATTGTGGTAAGTTGGTATGCTTTTAACCAATTTGGTTGTGGATTGGTTTTTACTCTAAATTATATACTTGAATGGATGAATCCATCTTCTCTTCCTGAAGCAAGAGAAGATTTAAAAATAAAACTTGAAGTTTTAGAAATAAATAAAAGGAGTGATGATTCATTTTCTCTTCTTGAAGTAAGAGAAAGATTTGAAAACTTGAAGTTTTCTATATGAAAAGTTATTATTTACATGTTATCTTCATGAAGGAAGAAACAAATTTCAATCTCCAAAATTTTCTATAAGAAAAGTTGTTGTTCATATATTCTCTTCCTGAAGCAAGAGAAGATTTAAAATAAAACTTGAAGTTTTATAATTAAAAAGGAAAAAGGGTAACAATTCATCTTCTCTTCCTGAAGTAAGAGAAAGATCTGAAAACCAGAAGTTTTCTATAAAAAAAATATTAAAAAAAAAAAAAAAAAAGGTTATTATTCATCTGTTCTCTTCCTGAAGCAAGAGACAAATTTCAAAACCTGAAGTTTTAAAAATAATGAATAAAGTCTCAATTTAATTGAATAAAGTGATGGTCAATGATGACCAAATTAAATTGAGTAATATATTTCTCTATTATGTGTTATGCAACTTTTTTAGATGCTTGTAAAATTTTGGTGAAAATTCGTGGGTGCACCTTAACTTTTGCTTTAGTTAGCATAGAAAAACACACAAAAATCTGCTCTTGTTTTACTACGAATTGACTGTCAACGTCACCTCTGTTGTCAGTCAACTTCTCTCAGATTTACTGGTAACTTCACTGTGTCAGCTTAAAGTATGTCATTTTATGATAAAAACCACCAGAAGTGGAATAATGGAATACCAAACCACCAGAAGTGGATTAATGACATATCAAACCATTAGAAGTGGAGCAATGAATACTAAACCACTAGAAGTGGAATACTAAACCACTAGAAGTGGAGTAATAAAATACCAAACCACTAGAAGTGGATTAATGAAATACTAAACCACTAGAAGTGGAGCAATGAAATATCAAACCACCAGAAGTGGAATGAATATATTTGGTGTGGAAAAATAAAATACCAAACCACTAGAAGTGGAATGACACTGAAGAAATAAGCATCGGTTTATAGAATAAACCTACGAGATAAGTATTTTAAGTAAATACATGGTTGAGGTTTTGTGTGTTATACTGTGTTGACAGCACGAACCCATTTTACCATTTAATTCATAACTTTAGTTCTAGTTATGATTTTGAGATGAAACGAATTGGATTTTGTCACTGACTTGTTGGGCTAACATCCTACCAATTTTTGTGTCATTGGGTGACCATTTGATATTTTTTACGTAATTATTTCGTGGTACACCTGAATCTGGGATTTCTGCTAGACAGCACTAACTCAATATTGAAAAATATTTTTGAATGGGTTTTGCTAGGTATTTCTCTACCAAATTTTGAGGTTACAAAGTACATTTGATATACTTTTAAGTGATATAAACCCCAAAGCCCATTTCTTTTTGGATTGAACATATAAAAATTCATTTATACGCATCACAAATTGTTTTCACTAAAATTTCAGATTTGGTCATTGTACTTGGAGCAGATTACAGATTTTTTTTGCTACTTATTAGTAGCATTTTGAGAACTAGAGAGACCAACTGGAGATTGTCTCTGCAGCCCATTAAGAATCCTAGCCCCATTTTGGCATGCGTTAGTTTAATTAAAGGCACTCCCAATAGTGCCAATTACCTAAGCAAACCTTGAAGAATTGATGAAAGGCTATCTATTAATTCTATTCTGCCATTGGAAAAGTACTAGTGCTTTGGGTAAGTTACTCTAACCGTGGTAAAGATACCTTGGCATATGTATCAATATGGAATTATTTTCTCTATCATATTAAAAAAAAAAAAATTGGTCATAAAGCTTTATAAAACAAGTAAATTGGTTTTACTTACTACGTGATAACAATCAATTTTGATTTATGAGTTTGAAATTATTTGTTGGCCAATTTTTTGATTATTATCAAAATCATTTCATCATTAAATTTGATGACCATTGAAATTAAATATTTGTGACCATAATTCTTTTGATATTTGATTCTTTTGAAAATGATCGATTTATTGCAAAATCTTATATAGATAAATATTTTCAAGATACCAAAATGTGACAATACACTGAACAGAGTGGCAAGATTGTGAAAATATTTTAATATTTCTTGCCTTGTATATACTATTGTAGGTGTACTAATTACTTCACGTCTATATCTAGTGAATATATGTTCCCCTATATACTCACCTGAAAACAAGCATAATTTATAAACTAGTAAACGGGAAATTAAATATGAATTGCAATATGATATTGCAGATGATTGTTAAAAATATATGTCTGGAAGACAGTGCTATAACTCATACAATCATTAAATTTCCAATATTTATCATTATTCAAAACTATTGTCAATACCATATGAGGTTCATCTAACCTAATTGAAGGTTCCAGAAGAGCAAATATAATATTGCCAAAAAGAACAAAAATTTATGTTGACAATTCTTTATATTCTGCCAGAAATAGAAGAAATTTATTGAGTTTTTAAAATCTACATCGTAAATAGTTATCATATTGAAACCATTAACAATGGAAATGAGGAATATCTTTATATTACCTCTATAATTTTGGGGTAGAAGCTCATATTAAATATTTTCTCTTCTATACGATTATAAGCACAATTGAAACACATGTGGTAGCGCACCAGAAGTGCTCTAACATAAAGATCTTTATACTTTAACATAATCACAATGATGGTAAGAGAGGATTTAGAAGAAGAGAGTTTTCTCTGAGGGTTAAATGATTGGGGAAGAGTGTTTAAGCACCTATAATCAAACTCTGGTTTTTAAAGAAAAACCGCCTTCACTCAAGCCAAGAACAGATCGCAAAAACCAATGCATTGTTGGGAATCCAATGCTATTAAGGATTAATTAATCCTCTCGAGATCTGCAACCGTCTGCCAATAATGTTGCCTTTTGTAAAATACTGCTGCTTTTAATCACATCTCAATACTGTAGTCCCCTCATCATGCTAATTGTGTCGGTTAGCAGATAAGGGTCTTGGGCTAATGGGTTAGGCGTGCCATGGCTTGGACATACCAGGTACTGGGCACTAGTGTGGGTTTGTTTGGATAGGCCCGACAAGTGTTATTAGGCAGAAAGTATACCAGCCCATTGTTCTCAAACCAACAAGAACAGGAAACCCAAATGGTTTGAGCCCAGAAAAATATAATGTGAAATAAATGGTAATATCACAGTAAGGTAAGAATTCACACCCCCAAACTAACAAAGTGATGTTTTTACAGCAAAATTTACAGATTGTCATTTTGATGAAACACAGTTCCCGTCGTTAGGAGGAGGAAATCCACTGATAGAAGAACGACGTGAACTTTCTTGGAATGTACCATCTTTGTCCCATCTTGATCCACGTACTACTCAATGTGAAACTGAAGTACAGAGGATCACTCATCTTCAGAAGATTGCTAATCAAATGCCTGATGCATTTACAGACGCAGCAAAAATAACTAAGTCTTATATACCAGCTGCAAACACACCAGCAAAGATCAATGTACCAATTGGTAAGTTTACTATTATTGCAGCAAATGAATTATCTACTACACGCCTGAAGCGTGGTAGACCCTTGGGTTCAAAAGATTTAGTTCCCCGGAAGAGGAAAATAAAAAGGGCAACAAAATATAGAAAATAGTACTCCGGAAGAGGCTATTGAACAAGAAATAAATATTCCCACAAATTCTGATTTAATAACTCCTGAGGAGGAAAATGTCCCTGAATAGACAGAAAACAATAAAGAGGCATATGTACATGGAAATGAAGAAATTTCCATAAACTATACATGTACAAAAGAATTGTGGGATTGCTCAGAAGTGGTTATTAATGAATCATCTATTGGTACACCAGCAAAGATCAATGTACCAATTGGTAAGTCTACTATTATTACAGCAAATGAATCATCTACTACACGCCTGAAGTGTGATAGACCCTTGGGATCAAAAGATTTAGTTCCCCGGAAGAGGAAAATAAAAGGGCAACAAAATATAGAAAATAGTATTCCGGAAGAAGCTATTGAACAAGAAATAAATATTCCCACAAATTCTGATTTAATAACTCCTGAAGAGGAAAATGTCCCTGAAGAGACAGAAAACAATAAAGAGGCATATGTACATGGAAATGAAGAAATTTCCATAAACTATACATGTACAAAAGAATTGTGGGATCGCTCAGAAGTGGTTATTAATTATGTATTTTCTTTCGCAGTAGCTACTGAAATTTCGAAAGATGATGATGATCTCGAACCACGCACTGTAGACGAATGTCACAGTAGACCTGATTGGTTAAAGTGGAAAGAAACAATTCAAGCAGAATTGGATTCGCTAGAAAAACGTAAAGTATTTGGACCTGTAGTCCTAACACCCAATGATGTGAAACCCGTGGGTTACAAATGGGTGTTTGTAAGAAAGCGTAATGATAAAAATGAGATCGTCAGATATAAAGCTCGTTTAGTAGCACAAGGTTTCCTGCAGAGACCTGGGATTGATTATGAAGAAACATATGCACCTGTAATGGATGCCATTACATTTCGATATTTAATTAGTCTGTCAGTCTCAGAAGGACTTGACATGCGTCTTATGGACGTAGTTACTGCATATTTATATGGAAAGTTTGATGCAGATATATATATGAAGATCCCTGAAGGATTCAAATTGCCTGAAGCAAATACATCACAACCACGAAATATGTACTCAATTAAACTGAGACGATCCTTGTATGGATTAAAACAATTTGGAAGAATGTGGTATAATCGTCTCAGTGAGTACTTAGTTAAAGAAGGATATATTAATAATCCTATATGCCCTTGTGTATTTATAAAGAAATCAGAATCTAGATTCGCCATCATTGCAGTCTATGTTGATGATATAAATTTAATTGGGACTCCTGAAGAGCTCATGAAAGCTGCTGAATATTTGAAAAAAGAATTTGAGATGAAAGATTTAGGGAGAACAAAATATTGTCTCGGCCTGCAGATCGAGCATAAATCAAATGGAATTCTTATCCATCAATCAGCTTATACCGAAAAGGTATTGAAACGTTTTAATATGGATAAAGCGCATCCACTAAGTTCTCCCTTGGTGGTTCGATCTCTTGACATTAAGAAAGATCCATTTCGCCCCAAAGAAGATAATGAAATGCTACTTGGTCCTGAAGTACCATATCTTAGTGCAATAGGTGCTTTGTTATATTTAGCACAATGCACTAGGCCTGATATAGCATTTTCAGTCAACTTATTAGCAAGATTCAGTTCTGCTTCAACTCGACGACACTAGAATGGCATTAAACATATTTTACGCTACCTTCGTGGAACTATAGATATGGGTTTGTTTTACTCAAAGGAATTAGCCCATGGTTCTTGTTTAGAAGGATATGCAGATTCTGGATACCTTTCTGATCCTCACAAAACTCGCTCACAAACAGGGTATGTATTTATATGTGGCAATACAGCGATCTCTTGGCGATTTACAAAGTAGACTTTAATTGCTACATCTTCTAATCACTCTGAGATACTTGCACTCCATGAAGCAAGTCGTGAATGTGTATGGTTAAGATCTGTAGTCCATCACATTCGAGACACATGTGGGTTACCTTTGATTAAAGGTATGCTAACAACAATTTATGAAGATAATGCTGTATGTATTGCACAAATTCAAGGAGGGTACATCAAAGGTGATAGAACCAAACACATTTCACCAAAGTTCTTCTACACTCATGAACTCCAGCAGAGGCATGAAATTGATGTGAAACAAATGCGTTCCACTGATAATCTTGCGGATTTATTCACCAAGGCCTTACCATCGTCAACATTCAAGAAATTGGTATATGGCATTGGAATGCGTCGGGTTTGCGATCAGTTAAGTTGATACTTATCTTCTTATCAGGGGGAGTATTCATTTTTGGACATATGCACGCTGTACTCTTTTTCCTTCGCCTAGGTTTTGTCCCATTGGGTTTTCCTGGCAAGGTTTTAATGAGGCAGTTTCTTTAGTGCGTCCAACACCACTCTAAGATTTACAAAAATGTTGTACTTTTTTTCCTTCACTAGTTTTTTCCCACTGGGTTTTTCTAGTAAGGTTTTAACGAGGCACATTATCTTAGTGTGGTGGACATCCAAGGGGGAGTGTTATGAATATTAAAGATTGAGTGGACAATTGAGTGGATGTCCACACCCCCTCCACTTTGTGATAATGGGAACACCATCATAAGTGGGTTAGGTAATCCCATCATGAGGACCAAATATAAACAAAGATAAAAGGGGAAGGGGAGAAAGAAGAGAAATAGAGAAATGTGTATTTTGGAGAGAATGAAGAAATGGATATTTTTGGAGAGAATGGAGAAATGTGTATTTGGAGAGAAAGAAGATGAATGAGAAATTTTATTCTCCTCATAACTTGTTCTAAATTCTTGGTTTTACAACAAAAAAAGTTTTTGCAAAAACCGGGGTGGGGTGATAGGATTGGGGGGTTGCAATAGCCGAACCCTTGGAGAAGGAAAAGTATAGGCCCAATAAGAAAGTCCCACTCAAACCATGAGTGGTGATGGTCTAGTGGTACTCAAAAGTGTGGGACGTCTAAGTAGTTAAGGATTGAATCTCAGGATGATGATGTGACGTGTATTTGTCCCTTGATAGTCCTATTCATACATTAGAGTCACTAACCTTTGATGGGGCTGAGGACATGTTATGACTCAACCAACTTGAGAAAATGCTTGCAATTCTCCTTTTGTGACGCTGTCTAGACTCCTTCTGTCATCAGTTCTTCAGCGAATACATGAACTACTATGATCACGTTCAAGTGGAGTCCCACAAATGATTACCCCCCTTATACCCTATTTTGCTTATCAAAAAGAAAGTCACACTCAAAACAGAGAGAACTTGGAATAGGAAATTGAATTCCATCGGGATGGAATAGTGACCTCCTGCAGGCAAACTCGCAGTCTCCTCTCCATATGAACCGTCTTGCCCACCATTCACTTCCCTGAAGTGAAAATAACTCCGAATTCAAGCCAAAATTCAACACAAATGAAATCTTAATTTATCTGTTAAAAACGGGATCACCAATGGGTGAATAGCAATACCGTTCTGACCAACCAAAAAAAAAAAAAAAAAAAAAAAAAGGGCAATACCAGTCACCTTATATTAAGTGGGTAGTTTATTACTTCATGACAAGGAATTTTTGAATTACGGATAGTTTAATATTTGTATTACTCAAGGCACCTTCTCCTTGACTGAATATTTGGATCCGCCACTAATAGGCTGGTAATTAGTCTCTTCATGCAAAGCACGTCCATGACAGAACCTCAGAATGGTGCATCCTTTTTCCGAAATTTCATTTTACAAAAAAGCAAATGGATCACCAAAGGATATGAAATGTGAATAAGTCCCAAGGGAAGCTTACTCCATTGTCAATGTAATTCTCATATTTTATTAATTTCCAACTATGCCACCACAAGTTGTCAACACAATGACTCAGTGAGGAAATATATACAGAAAAGTAATGGAGAAACTAATAATATGATCCAAGGAGAATATGATCAAATACTTGAGGCTTGTGAATTACCATTTCCTGTTTAACAAACTCAAATATCAGTAAGAGAAAGCATAAGAGAAAGAATGACATCATTCCTCAACAACCATTTAAGTTGGAAAAAGGACGAGAAAAAAAATGTCAAACATTGTGACCCTTCAATAAGCAATTTCATAATCTAATTATTTCCCACGCTTTACAACATCAATTGATAAAACACAACTTTGGCAGCAGAGTATACCGTCCTTGCATCATCTGCGTAAAAGAAATTCACATCAACTACCACTTTCATCCTTGTAAAATCAGAATCCCAAGATTGTTGCTAAAACTGTGTTTGGAATGGAAGGATTTAGAGGGATTGGAAAGGAATTCATTTATTATTTTGAATTTCAATGTTTTGAATGGGAGGATTTATAATGGAAAAGGAATTAATTAAAAGGATTTGACAGGATTTTTAATACATGTACTAAAATCCGACCCAAAGGGGTAGAATCCCGAGAGAACTGGATTTATTAAAAGAGATAAGAAGAATAAAAGACCTAATTGAATTCCTTCATTTTAAATTCCCTCCATACCAAACAGGACAAAACGAAATAAAGTTCGTTTCCATTCCTTTCCTTTCTATTAAAATGAATTCTTTTCATTTCTCTTATGGCTGCCAAACAAAGTGTAAAATGAATAAATTTGTGTCCAGATCAACTATTCATTGTATTGAGGGGGCATGTAGATGCCCCTTAGAAATGAGATGGTTTTTATTGTATTTCACAGTGCGTGAAATGAATCCATTTTTTCTATTTAAATAGAACCCATTTTTTTTTTCATAGCATTTGGACTAACTTTATTCTCAATCATGTTGAGGGTCATTATTTAGATGAGAAGTAATGGCAATATTTACCATTTATCTTGTCATGGTGATGACCCAAAACTTTTGAGATGACTCCATGGTAAAGGATGGGCAAGTAAATGCTATAAAAATTTCTGTTTACTAGAGCTTGATATTATAAATTGCTGTAAACTACAAATAAAAATCACATACATACCTGCAATTTTGGCCAAACTATATTCATTAGGCACATTGGCCTCTGACTCAACAGCTGCTTTGGCTGCTGCAATACCAACCGCAACACTTTGAAAAACATCTAAACCTGCACATATAGAAGCAAGTACCCCACCAACCAAGCAATCACCAGCTCCTGTAAGCCTCACAACTGATGCAGGCAGTGCAGGAAAGTGCACAGCAAAAAGATTTCCCTCAAAACCTCTAGCACCAAAAAACCGATTTGACGGACAACTTGAAGTCATAGTTTCGTATAACTGTCTTCCAAAACCATAAGGTTTGGTTCTCTTCAAACCTATTTTCATACAGCCAAGACCTCCTTTAGAACATAAGAACACCCCATTTGATCCAAGAGTCACAACAACTATTTTGATACCCTTCTCTAGCAAAACCCAGATTGCTGGTTTTAGCATCCGGAACAAGGATTCTATTGAACTTTTGGTTTTGCTATTATCCCTTTGAATTGGTTGAAACAACTCTCCACAAGACAAAGCATTCGCCATGGCAATAAGTTCATCTTCATTAGGTGAAGCAAAAGTTATCTGCAAATAACACTGACATCAGTGGCAGACAAAAGAAACTAAAAGTTCAAGAGATGTGTGGAGAAAGTTGAGGTCCTCTTGCTAAGATGGGGGTTTATTTTAAACGATCCTTTCTCCTGCAAGATCATAAGTTTTGGTTTTGAAATCAATTGTAGTCATAGTTAACATCGGAATTAAATGACGAATTTTCTTTATATTTTCTCTTAAAAATCTTAAGATTTTTCTTCAGTTCAGTTTGTCGCAGCCTGTCCCACTCCTGGAGAAGGGAGGAAGGCTGCGGTCGGTAAATAGCCAGCATAAAACCTTTAGTGACAACTTTATGAACACCACCTAAATATAAAATTTTAACAAAATATTTAGATTTTCCTAAATTAATGTAGAAAATGGCTGAAATTTCAAAATGTCTGACAATTCAAAATAGTTTGAAATAAGAACAAATCATTCAATATTTCAAAATTCCCTTTTTAAGGAAGATGAAAAAATCCATCATCTCATTAAGAATACCTACACAGCTAATCTTACTCTCCAACAAAGATTGATGGTTGGATGTTTTCATGTGTAGAAATTACAGCACTCACATAATGGACAACTGAAGCAATTCTCTTCGATTTTGCAACTGATACAGGCTCAAACCATAGTGGAATATCAGATTCTGCTGCCACTGAGATTGAAAACCAAAAATAGATAATTAAAAAGGGGGGGGGGGGGGTAACCAAATAAATAAACAAGCAAACAAAGAAGAGCTCGAGCGATGAAGCTGTTACAGCCAACAATGGATTAACTTATCCACCGGTGAAGTTACATCTACTCCTAAGCCACTAGGGCTAGCCCGCGCCACAACCCCCCCCCCCCCCCCCCCAACCAAAAAAAAAAAAAAAAAAAACGAATGGAAAATAATTACTTGATTATTGTAGAAAATAGGTAGCGTTAAACTTAAGCAAAAAGTTGCAAAAGCAATCAAGGCATTAGATTCCATAAAAGCATGTATATAAAACCCACCAAAAGAGATTGTTAAAGCTGCATTTTAGGGGAAAATAGATCCTAGAAATTGTTCTAGAAGCATCCCACCATAATAGTTTTTGTAGCGAGATATGATTCTGCAAATTCTCCAATAATGTAGCACACCAAATCATAATCACAATGAATTCCAACAGCATTGTGCACTCTTTGGAGCTTGAAAATCTGAAGATGACATCATAAATGGAAACATAGACAAACATTGTATGTTGTAGCATATATATTAGAATGTTACACACAAACAAATAAAAAAATTACAAGGCTGCATTTGGCACACCAGCTCAATAGGCAGGATAAGATGGGAAAAGGTAGAATAAGCTTTCCCATCAGATAACAATACACAGCCAATACCCAAGCTTGATACAAGGTTGGATATGACTCCTAGAATGTATTAGGACCAGATATGCATAAAGTTTTCCTATACGGAATCCATATCTTGTGTTCCAAATGTGGCCTAAAGGTTTCAACTCTTCATGCATACTTCAACTCATGTCCTTCACTACTCATAAAACACGAATAACACTAGCAAAAAATGTGTGTGTGTGTGTGTGTGTGAGAGAGAGAGAGAGAGAGAGAGAGAGAGGTTAAATTTACTTTGGCAAGAAGCTTCCAGCGCAACAGAGTTCAAGTTTGCATCAACCATTAATACTGGAGCAGAACATATATTGCACTTGAATTGCTCAATCCACATAGGTCTGAGAAATTTCTCCTATGCCAAGGATATCACATGAACATTTAAGGCTTGAGGTATCATTCCTCAGCTTGTATGAGTTAAAAATTGCAACACCTTAATACAATAATTTACATTTTTCTTCTTCTGGGACTATTAATGAACAACTTACAATCACTTCAACGCTAGCAACAGCAGATGCCAATTCTCCATTAATGTCAAATATGTTGCATACAACAGCAGTCCCAACATCTTGACGCTTCTGAATGCCTATTCCAAGAAAAAGGTAGAAGTATAGATTAGTTTGCATTGTGATAATTATTTTATAAATTTGAAAATAAGATAATAGGATTTAGTCATATCCAACTTTTCATAATGTTCCATCTAATTGCTGAAAAAAAACATAGGACAGAAAAGAGAAATTGCAATCTAATAAGAGTAGCATAAGTTATAACTTATAAAATTTCAAATGTTCTTATCATTTCCCTACAACTTCTACAAAAAAGAGCTTAATTTTATGACATCAAATTAACTGATGAGTTATTGTTGATTTGGATTGAGTGGAGGGAGTTGAGATAAAAGGTCTCGTGCATGAATATCTGCAATGAATTTCAATGTACCAAAAAAAAAAAAAAACAACAACAACAACAACAACAGAGCGATTTTATTCCTGACTGTTGAGAATTCCAAATTATAGAGGAAATTACTGAATGTTTTCGAACAATTCAATGACAAGTGCTTTCCTCTCTTGCAGTATGACCTTCATTGTGTTTATTTTTATTTCCTTCTCCAGCAAATGGAATGTTCTGTATTCTTGCGAATTTAGAAGTGTTTTCGGTGTTGCAGCCAAGCAAAAATGGGAAAGAACTAATACAGGGTTACAATTTTGACTCTAAAATTTTAGGAATATGTAATGAAGCAACAATAATGCAAATAGTTACATTAACAAACTAAATATCAAACCATTGATCGCCACAGAGGAAGAACTATAGATTATAAGGATAAATTAGCTGACCTTCTGTAGGCAGTCCGGCAGATTTCCAGTGCTCCAACAGCAAATTTCCTAGTTATTAGAAAAATAGATAATATTTTCCAGTTAGAGAAAACTACTGTATTTATTACTGGTTAACAGAGATGCATTCTGGGACAAGTGTATTTATTACTGGTTCACAGCAATGCATTCTGGTACAAGTGTACAACTGGCTAAAAATTAAGAAAGCCTTCATCCCCACTACTTGGGCTTGGCTATGCATTTTATTACAAATAGTTGCAGCCTAGCCATAAGGCATGTCAGTTGATCAGATATAAATGTTTCCAAACTTTTTAAATTTTAGATTGGACACATGTCCTTCATATGAATTCAGCAAATTCTGATAAGCATAGCCACCAGAACTGTATAAGACACCATCACTGTACGATAAAACCAGTACACTTGGCATTTATATGTATGATACATTAAACTGTGTGATTATTTCTGTTAGTTTTTTAGAAAACCGAAATTTAAATTTATTTTCCTTAAAAATGATCACAAGATTATTGTAAAGGTAGTTAATCAAAAAAGGCATTTAGAAGCTTGCTTTTGATCCTTTGGCCTCCTCTATCACCCTGAGAGAGAGAAAAAAAGGACTCAAATCCAACCGTTTATATATGTCTACATTAAATTAAAGGATAGTTATTACTATACTTTGAATTTTAAAAGCACATTGAAATTTGTAATCGCAAGAGAAACTTCACAAAATTCAAAGTTGTAAGTCAGAACTTGAAACCTAAAAGACGTACCAGCACTAATTATTATATAGCCATAGTTTATAAAAAATAAGTATACAATTGTTCTAGTGCAACTCTATGTTTCCTTTTCCAATTTAATTGTGTTTACATGACATAAATATTCAAGGAGCTAATGCATGGCATCTCAATTCAATCAGCTCTGTCTCCTTCAATAGAGGCTTATTTCAGCCTAAGGCCTCTCCCTTTGTAGAGAATACTATAGGGGCCTCAGGCCTCTCCTTTAAAAAGAGATCTTCAATTACCAGGGCAAAAAAGGCCTGAGGTAATTTGACACCTTATAGGCTCATCCCTCATCTTTTCTTCGCACCACGGTGCTCACAAGCCTACCTGGACCAATGGCAGGACTTGGTGACTCCTAATTAGGACTAACTGCAGGCCAGGGTGCTAGAACATGATACCTTGGTCCATACTTTTGGGATAAATTGAAGGGCTTGGATTGTGGCTAGAGTAAGGGCTAACCGAACTAGTTGAACGGCTCAACTATGAATGGGATGGCACTCCTCCCACCTTGGTCGTCATGGGGAGGACAAGGTCCATAGTGTCCATTGAACACAGACCACACACAATGCGAGCTCATTGAATGGGTTTATGGGCCTACAACTTTGAAAGCCCAATAGGCACAATAGTTGGGAAGGTTTCCAATTGGTTAAAGAAGTCAACCAATAGAATTCCACCATCTAGAAGGCCAAAATTCGTATATAAAGGCCATCCATGGCTCATTTGTAAGGATTCACAATTGGAGACTCATAAGGACCAAAAGCATTCTCATTCTCTAAATCCTCTTTGCTGCCACATCTCAAAAGTTTCCCCCCATTGTTGCCTTGCTCTCCCCTCAGCAGCACTCCTTTGCTATCTCATCATCTCGGATGTTACTAACTCAAATAGTTCATCTCTCTCTCTCTCTCTCTCTCCCACATGAACCTACCTATCAATAAATTGAGACATTGGAAAAGTACAAAACTTTATAAGATTACAAAATTTTTTTTTTTTTTAATGCAAATGAGCAATACTTGTTATGCATTTCTTTACAAAGAATTTGAGTCTTTTCATATATTTTTCTATTCCTTTCACTTTATTTTAGTAATTTACATGTATCATACCATAAAAGATGCAATATAATAGTTGAAAGAAACAACATATAAGTTGATACTATAACTTATATTAAAATTGTAATGATAAGACCCATCAAATGGTTTTGTTAAGAAAATCTGCATCGATTGCACAAAAAGCCTATGCAAATAAAGGTAGCATGCCCTTGAAAAAGTTTAAAATAAAAGGGTAAGTTACCTGCCACATCAAGCCCCACAATGCTAATCATGTAAGGCTTTGTTCCTAACTTGGACATGCATTCGGCAACATTCCTTGCCACTCCTCCTAATACATAATGGACCTACATAGAGGAGCCCCCATGTAAGGACGGGCAAAATATACTTAAAAGAATTATTTTCCCATGTTGTACCCAAAAAGAATGGAACAAAACCTTGCATTTATGTGACGCTATTAATTTAGTGGTCACTAATTACTAAATAGTACTCCCTCCGTCCCACAAAGATAGGCCATTTTTGTTACTTTTGTTGTCCCAAAATGTTTGTCCACTTTAAAAAGTCAAATCATAAATTTTTTGAACTTTCCTTTTTTACCCTTTGTTACTTCAAGAATTACTTTCAACACAAAACCAAATCCCAAGGAGAAGGGTACTTTTGGAAAGAAAAAGTTTAATAAATGACAAGTCAAATGCATTAATGGCTTTTCTTACTCTGTGTGTTTTATCAAATATGGCCTATCTTTGTGGGATAGAGGGAGTAAATGGTAGCTAATATTTCAGTATAAGTCTTTAAACTAGAAAGCATAAAGGGTAAAAATTTTACTTGGTTAGTGTTTATGATGAAGACAAAATTTAGAGAATTTTAAAAGCCTATGTGGGCCCACTACTACAACAATCACCTCACCACATGAAAAGTAGTATGTTTGGTGGGGGCATGATCAGACCTGCATGATTCAAGCCTCCTTGAATTTTGAGAAATATGAAAACTTTAGCTTTGGGGTACTTTTTAGATTTAGGTTTGTTTAGTGTCAAAGTTAGTACTTTGACATCAATAAAGGTTAGTGAGCATTTGGTTGTCAGTTTAGCTAATCCTACTCTTATTGGAAATTAGTTGAGTCCTTTTCAGAATTTTTATTTTATTTTATTTTATTTTTCCGATTAACGATTAGGGGTTTCCTAGGCCGTACTCCCACCTAGTTTTCAACCAAGACTAATCTCCTAATGGCTCGTGTGAGACACCTCATACTCACACAAGCAATGATAATTGCGAGGAGTTGAAACGATGACCTCTAGCGAGCACACCGAGAGCCTGACCGCTCAACCAATGGGCGAGTCCTTTTTAGAATTTAGAAAGCCTAGTTTTGCTAGGAATTTCATACTCTAAAACTATTTCTACTCTCTTATATTTTCTAATTTTCTAAGGTTTCTACTTTTAGCCTTATTTAGTCTTTAAATTATTTTAGTAAGAGTACTAATTTAGAAAGTAAGAGTCTTATGTTAAATAATAGTAGAATTTAGCAAGTAGATCTTATGGTTCTCTACAAAAGCAAGGTTCATAGTCACAATTACAACAATTGATAATTGATTGATGAAATTTTTTTGCAACTTTTGCATTCAATTAATGGTGTGATCCCATTGGTCAAACTATTAAGTTAATGGTAATATCCAACGACAATATGAAATTTTCTGCACCAGATGTTCAACATGAAATCATTTACGTCAAACATTTCTTGGTTATGGGGCACCCTTCTCTCACAATAAGTTCTTTTGTTACACGAGATATTCCAACAACAATATCTACTCCCAATTTACGATTATCAGTGTTATTGTCATAAAATGCTTTTCTAGCTAACTTTAAGAAAGTGACTGGCTGATTTGGTATGCCCTGATCGCACACTTTAGACAGCTTGTAAGGAGTTTGACTTACCAAATTATATATCATCATAACATAGCTAATTATGTGCATCTAAAAATGCAACTTAATGGTGTATTGGTATGTGATGGGCTCTAACACCAAAACTGATACAAGTCCTTCCAAAAATCCAGAACTAGAATATAGAATTTGGCTTAGAATTGCTGTAGAAACTAGAAAGTTTAGGAATGAGTAAGAGATGGTTCAAGGTGAACAGTAGCTGCTACTGTGGGGCCCATAACCCTAATCTTAGGCTTCCAAAAAAGAATACATCTTTCTCTGACCAATCAAGAGCAACACCATCACCAAATCATCAAATAGGTCTGAGATACAGAACTACGTGTGCTTTCCTTTGTTTTATACCAACCCACAAGAGCTGTCACTTATATTCCATGTAGAGTGAGTCAATGATGCAAGACAACCCTCTTGAGAACAATGAAAGAGAAAAAGAAGATTGAAAATGCTAGCAAAGAAGCTTGGAAGAAGCAAGAAAGAAGCAAAACCTTAGGAGTCGGCACCTAGGGGTGTTTGGAGTTGACACCAAATGTTGGAAAAATCCAATTTTAATTAATAATAAGCTGCAAATTAAAGAGTTATTGGAGCCTTTATATAGAGGTCCAATTACATCAAATATGGTAAAACTTAACCCTAAAGTCTAGGAATTTAAAAGGCAACAATTTATTATTCTAAAAATAAAACTAAATAATTATGGTAAGCCCTTGGTTTTCAAGTTAATAGGCCAAATTGGACTACCCTGTTGAACCATGTGTCTACTGTCCCCATCAGTCAATTATCAAAACAGGGTAGATGAGTTACAAAGGGCATTCATATTAATCAATGATTTTAACGTCTCTCTTTCCAAGACAAAGACAAAAGATACTGGTGCAAAACTCTCTCAATGAACTTTTCTCCCTCATTGTGATTTAATCAGTAACAATTAGGCAATTGGGTCATACACATGCATGTGAGTTCAAGTCTCCACATTATTAATCATCAACAACATATATTCCTCAAGTTCACATCACAAAGCTTCAAGCCACAATTGAAAGAATCCATGCTCGCGCGCATACCAGTATTCCAAACACAATCAAATTTTCTTAACATAAGCTACAACTGACAAGTATTTCTGAATTTCCTTATTGACATTATCTTCTTTAAATGAAAAGACCCATTAGACCATATACAGTTGTCTTACAAGTCTCAATGGCAAAATCTAGTATTCACCATCATTACTAGCACTTTCAGGAATCAAAATTACTCAACCAAAAACAAAAATACATTAAATTGAAAATTATTATTATTATTATTATTATTATTTTTTGAATGAGCATACATACCTTGCCAGGAGTAGTGGTCCCGGGATTTGCAGGTGTAGAAGGAGTGGCATTTATGTCCAACACCATACCCCCTATGATCACTGGTTCTGCCTCCTCATCTCTCACTTGCCCCCCTCCCAATAATACCTTACAACAAACAAATATATACACAAAAATGAGAATTTACAAAGAATACACACAAATGTATTGCAAAGGAAAAAAGGGTGAAAAGTATAATCTCACAGGGTGAAGAACGGAATCAGCCTCACGTGGCAGCAAGAGGTGACGAGAGATAGAGTCCAGTCGCCTCCGAGCACTGCTCTCCATCTTCGCTTGGGACACTGGTGACTGTCGAGGTCTTGAGACGGATGTATAAATGGGCACCTCCCTGTCTTTGAACGACGGGAGCGCTTTCACCTAATTTTTGTTTCTTTCCATTACTGAGAAGTGTGAAGCCCAGTTAGACCGAATGGCCAAATTCTGGGCCGACTGGATGGAGGGTGGCCCGCTAGATGGTGGGCCCAACACTTTGGAGGTTGAGATCTTGGGCAGGTACTAGATGTTCAGTGAGCCTAGAGAGTCTGTTTTTGGGTTTACTTGATGGTTAGTTCAATGAAATGGGTTACGTGGGTGAGGCGTCAGGTTTACAATAAGTCCAGATGATAATCATATGGGCCGCGAATGGTGGTTTTTTTGGTTATTTCAGTAGCAATTTTTCATTCGAACCATCCAAAGTGTGATCCAAGGGTAAGAAAAGAAAATACACTATTAACAAAAAAAAAAAGGGAAAATGCCAGAGTATACCATAGATTTTTCTCAAAAGGAAATACTATATATATATATATATATATATATATATATATATATTTTGTATGTCCCCAAGCCATACCTTCATTAAGATCTCGAAATCTCATTTCTATGTTGTACTACCAAATTTGAGTTCCGAAAGATTTCTCCAAAACAAACATGCAAGGGAACCAATCGAAACATGATAATAAAATCCCATAAAATCACAGATGTGTGGCTTCATAGCTGAGAATACCCCACTTTTTAAAAATCTCTCCTGTGATACTCCACTGACCCCATGCATTGTTTTGTGTTAAGATGGGGTAAGAGGGATAAGAACTTGATAATTTCAAGGAGCTACTGAGCTGCTCCAACTGACGATTAAAGTTGTATGCATTATATGGAGCAAAAGCAAGTGATTCCCATGCATTACTTTTTGTCAAGATGGGGAAAGAGGGATAAAATTTCATGGAACCATTTGTATGCACTAGTTATTGCACACGTGCGTTACACGTGGATTTTTTGTTAACAATAAAATGATTTAAAGATCATTAATTATTTCAAGATCATCAATTATTTAAAATGATTTAAATGATTTTTTGCTAAATAAACATATAAAAGATTGATGCTTCGTAAGATCTTTTTAACTTGAATAGGGATTGACCCTTTTCATGTAGCATGGCCCCTCATCTAGTGATAATTATCTCTTCAATATTGTCCATATCAATTAAATATAAACTTTATTTACTTAAGGAAGGTTATGTGGTCATTTATTCTTTAACATTTAATCCATATCAAGTGTGAAGATTTGAGATGTTAGGAAATTATTTATTACTCTGTAAAAGGTTTTAATCCGTGTATATCAAATAATCTGGAAAGAAATGCTAATATATAATGACACGTAACTATCAAGAATCTTGACAAATAACTTATTCATTGTCCACCAATTTTCTGCACATCTACAATAAGAAACATATCAATGAAGAAGTAAAAAAGAGAATAATTAGAACCAAAATAAATGGAGAAAGTATATACTTAATCTCTAGAGAGAATTTAATTTGGTTGAATTGTTAATCATATGGCAAGTCCATTGTATTGAAAAAATTATATGCAAAAGAATAGACTAAATTTATTAATGAATTAGTAGTTTATATATATAATGTGACTTACACATCAACAAATTCTAATACATTTTGGATCACTTAAAGAATAAGTACATGCTTAAAAAGATAAGAGTCCTAACACCATTTTACTATCATGGGATATTATTTCACTTCATCCAAATGAAACTCTACTACTACCTCTCTTCAACTTCTTTGTGTATTTTTTTTTTGGCTGAAGAATCTATGGATCCCCACTTTGTGGCGAGACATTCCATAATGCATCATTGAAACTCAATATCCCATTAATTGAAACAACCAAAGATAACATAGCACGAAAACTAATCTTAGGATTCAAAAAATGGGAAAAATTACAAATCAAAAAATAAGGCAAGATGCCTCATCAAAGAACATTTAGAAACCTAAGGCCCTTGTTCTTCGACCCACCCCTTAAATCACCCATAAACAATGTAGTCTTGAGAAAGGAATTTCAATCTCCAAGAAAAAATCAGAAAGACAACATAGAGATTGAGCATTTAAAAAAAAATAATAAAATAAAATACATATCTCTTACAAGGGGTTTTTTATCAGCAAGAAAAAATTAGAAAGAGAATGAGCATATAAAAATAGCTTTTCAATTCCCATCGGATATTTCCAAGAGCAATTTTTCATCAAAAGAAAAAATACAATTACATGATTTACCACGTAAAATAAAAGGTTTAGCATTCAAACACAAAAGCATTTTAGCAAATTGTTTATGAAACTCTACCAATCAAATCAAAAGTAAGTGAAAATACTCATAGCAAAAATAAAAAAATACAAAACCAAAAACTTGAATAAAAAAAACTCTAGGAAAGATATCTAGAATTTAAATAAAATATGATTGCATAAAATTAATTTCTTAAAGGAACAAAATTAAATAAAACCTAATGTGATTGTTAGCATTCAAACCAGAATCCAACTTAACAAATTTCTAGCACAGTACTATATATATATTATAATTTGCAGAGCAAAACTTACCAGAGAAAGGAGAAGTTGCCGTTAATGAAAAAGGTGGAGAGAAGGTTGAAGCTACTCTTAATAGGGAAAGTAGAATTTACAATCCGGCTGTTTATTTATTATATACGAATTATAGTTTCTGTTTCCTTAGAATTCCTATCTGGGTTTGGTTTTATTTAATTATTATACGAATTATAGTTTCCTTAGAATTCTTATTAAGGTATGTATTTTATATTGTTATATTTCCTATATATGCAGAAAGGTAATTATATAGTTTCCTTAGAATTCTTATTAAGGCATGTGTTTTATATTGCTATATGCAGAAGGGTAGTTATATAGTTTCCTTAGAATTCTTATTAAGGTATGTGTTTTATATTGTTGTATTTCCTATATATGCAGAAGGGTAGTTGTGTATTTAAAAATTAAAATAAGGGTATATTAGTCAATCAAAAGTTTTTCTCACATTCATCTTTTTATAGGTAGTATAGATTATATGGACCAAAAGCAACTGGTCAGAACCAATGCAAACCCATAATGGAAACTCCCATTGAGTACTTCTACAAATTGATTTAATGAATTGTTTTCATCGTGCATATGGTTGTTTGCTTTGCTTCTGGGTTGGTGTGAGACCTTGATGGGTGTGTCGTTGTATTGCACTGCATTGTTTTGTGTTGTTTCAGTCTGATTTGGGTCTATTTAGGCTGATATTGGGTTCCCCTGTTCCTCTTCCTTTTTTTTTCTTTTTTTTTTTTTGTTTTTTTTTGTTTTTGTTTTTGTTTCTTTATCTTTGCCCTCTAGGTGTTTGCTTTTGGAATTCGGGTATGTGAGAAGCTTTTTTTGTTGTTGGGTGGAGTATTGGACCCCCTTGTTGTAACTATGGTATTCTTTATTAATAAATTCCTTTTGTTTATCAAAAAGAAAAAAGAAAAGGTGTTAATCATTCACTTTGGTATCTTAATTAATGAAAATTGGTGAAATAGTTTTTCGATTGATCGGGACTTTTTATCGTGATCATTAAATGAGAAGATTTTAATTTTGTTTTTTGTTTTTTGTGTTTTGTCAAATAAATGATTTGATGACCTATTGATTCTCACTACTTATTGAAGGCCATGTATATAATATGAAATTCAATGTTAGTTGATATTTTAATTCTAGTAGCAGAACAGTATTCGTTTTGAAAATGTTAACAATATTCAAAGATTTAGATCTCTTTAACAAAACTATTTAATTAGTACTTTGAAAGTGCCACAATCTACAGAGTCGAAATCCTCTGCTACCACTTAGTGTCCCCCTTCCCTATCACTATGCTTAAAAATTAACACGAAGCAAATTTCAAGTTCAAGCAAACAGCAAAAACGTTAGCCCCTTTCCTCCGTTAGTGCAAGTTATGGTAATAAAAATATCATTTAAAAAAGGCAGAAAACTAAGGAAAATAAAATGATTTGTTAATAAAGAAAAAACCAAGAAAAAGGAAAGCTTTTTAGATTCTCAGTCAACAATCATCTCCATCCTATTACCAATACCACTCCATATATATATCATCTCTTCGTGAACAACAACAATTGCATATAACAAACTTAAATATAGATCAAAGGAAAATCCTCAAAAGAAAAAAAAAAAAAAAGCAACAAATTAAGTTTAGTGAAAAACTCTATGATACAAACTGTAAAATGAGGATTTCAGATAAAATTTTTTGAAGAACTCCTAAGCTCCTAATCATTCAACCCAAAAGAAATTATTGAATGGAAGAAATAAGATAATAAGAAGAACAAAACAAAGGAATTTGAAGAACAGCCTTTATGTATATATTTTTATGCCTTGATTGTTGGTAATTGTCGTTGGAGCGGCTCGACGATTATCAAAGGGGTATCCCCTCGCTGGAGGAATTAGAGAAAGAATCGTCTGTGGGGTGGCCTGATAGTTGTTAGAGGGGTGGCCTGATACTCGCCGGAAGAGGAAGGGGCTGTTTACAAAGAGATGACATAGAGAATAAAAAAACTTTCGTTTTTCCTGGTTTTTCATTTTATTTTCCTTAGTTTTCTTTTTTTTAAACAATAATTTTAAGACCATGACTTGCACTAACGGACGAAAGGGACTAGGGTTTTTTTCGACTGCTTGAGATTGCAATATGCTATGTGTCAATTTTTAATAAAGGATTTTTGAAAGATCAATGCGATCACAGCTCAACCTAATGCAAAACCAGAGCCAATGCACGAATGTGCACATCCAATGCACGTGTATTGCACATGCAATGCACGAACATACACGCCTAAAAGAAAGGGGCTAATGTTTTTTCCGACTGCTTGAGATTGCAATCTGCTATTTGTCAATTTTTAATAGAGGATTTGGACTCCCTTTCTTTTATAGTCACTGCTCCTTTTTGCCACCACCTTTCTTTTTATAGTCACTGCTCCGTGTATAAAATTTCGTGTTTAGCTTCAAATCCTCTACCACCTTCTTCACTGTTCCCTTTTGCTACCACCTTTCTTTTTATAGTCACTGCTCTGTGTATAAAACTTCGTGTTTAGTTAACGGAGGAGAGGATCGGCGTCGCCAGTGAGTAGGTGTGAGTGGAATGCACGAAAGGGCTAACGTTTTTTCCAATTGCTTGAGATTGCAATTTGCTACGTGTTAATTTTTAAGCATAGTGACAAGGAAGGGAGACACCTAAGAGGTTATAGATTTGGACTTCAATCTACAACGGGCACAAGTTTACATTCTATATAATGCAGATGTAGTGCATGCATCCACAGCTGGAGGTAAAAATTCTCATCTTTTCTAGTGCTTTTTCATGAGGTAACATTTATGATCTTCTTTAGTTTTTGGATTCCTTTCCACTTGTTTCTCTCTTTCTCTATCGATTAGGTGTTATAGCAAAAGGTGCTTGTGATGACCTGAATTTTATAAATATATATATTATATTTATTTTTATCCTATGTGTGCAACTTCACCATAACTTATGCATGTATACCATAAATACATGCACCTAACTACAATATAGCACAAACCATAGGGATGAATATGCATGGACTTACCCATTTTCCTCCCCTAGTCTACAAGCCTAACCCCTCTCACTCAATTTTTTTCCCCCACAACTGCAACTCTGCAAACTACTCCAACCCTATTTTTCTTCAGCAATTAAAATCCTATACTAATAGGATTCTAATAATCCATTCTTTAGCCGCACCTACCCACTTTGACTCCATCTCTTTTCCCATTTGTTTTCTGGTTCGGATGTGTATTTATATATATAGTGGTACTTAAGACAGAGAGTTAAAGAAAGAGCAGCAAAGAGAGAAAGAAACTAAAAGAGAATAGAGGAGAAAGAGAGTGGTCTTGTGGAGGATTTTGGCTGAGCTCGTGGAGCTCTCTCAATGAGGTAAGAACCTGAACTTCTTTACTGTTGATTCATATATATATATATATGTATATGCAATTTTATTTTCTTGAGTTATTTTTGGAAAGGATGACCCTACCTTATGTTGTTGGGGCCAAAGAACACCATGGTAGTGTCAAATTTTAGAGAAAATGACCGTAAGTTGAAGTTTTAGAAATTTCAGAATTTTGGATCATGAAAACCCGAAACTTTAGGCTTAAAAACGAATAGGATTTTATAGGATTTTGAATGAACGATTTATATATGCACGTAATACTCCGCGTGAGCTTCGATTCAACACTTGAATCACTGAAAACAGTTAAGAAACGAGGGAGATATTAATCGTCGAAATTGGCCTGTTGAACACACGGTGTAACCGAGTTACACAATGCAACCTGTGGGAGGTTGAAGATGACCTTATAGGACTATGATCCTGTGTGGGTGCATCCGTATACCTTACCGTGTTCTTATGCATTTAAAAGTCATACGATAATCATATGAACCCCAAATTTAACCGTTGGACTCTTCTTGGCAGGTCCTACCATGTGGGACCCTTGGGTGAAAGACCTTAAAGCCCTCGAGGAAGAACACCACGCATGGTGTTGGATTTTCGTGCTTGGCTAAGTCGGGGGTTGACGTGATGACGTAACCTATGATTAGCGATGGTTGATGCATGGTTTGATCCCATAGTTTTGGGAATTAGAGATACTATGAGAATTTTGGAAATTAACTTAAAACCCACACAAAGTACTGATTTGTGACTGTTATTTGATTTTGAGTTATTAAATGATTTTAATTTATATACCATGTATCGACACACATATTAATTGTATAGAATCCATATATATTTCTTATTGGGCTTCGCAACTCATCTTATTATTATTTTAAATGATCAAGTGATGAATGAAGGTTCGCCGATAGTGGATGCCTAGTTGCATGATTTGAGGTTGGAACTTGAAGGTTACATACTAGCATAGTCATGGATGAGGATAGACGCACGTGCATTGTGTAGAGACTATGCTATTTTGATGCGTAGGCATTACTATTATTATTGTTATTATAATTATTACTTATTGAACTTTGAATAGTTTGAATCTAGCCTATATGTGCTAGGGATGTTGGCATTATTTTGGGATCATATATTATTATGAGCATGATGTGTAAATATAACATTTCATGTTAATTATTTGGGTGTTATTAATGAGCTGGTATAATTATTATTTCAAAAAAAAAAAAAAAAAAAAAAACACATGGATTTGACTACGTGTACACCTTTCTAGTTTGACTTTTATTCATGTGTCGACTCTCCAAGTCGGGGCATGACAGTGCTGGTGTTGACACCTCATTTTGTGCCTCCTGACATTCTGGACCACTTTTAAGCCTAATGATGAAGGGTGGTGTCATATAGGACTACGATGGATGAATTTCAAAAGACCAATGCAATCACAGCTCAGCCTAATGCAAAACCAAAGCCAATACATGTATGTGCACGTCTAAAAGAAGGGGCTAATGTTTTTTCCGACTGCTTGAGATTGCAATATGCTATTTGTCAATTTTTAATAGAGGATTTGGACTCCCTTTCTTTTATAGTCACTGCTTCTTTTTGCCACCACCTTTCTTTTTATAGTCACTGCTCCGTGTATAAAACTTCGTGTTTAGCTTCAAAATATCTACCACCTTCTTCACTACTCCCTTTTGCCACCACCTTTCTTTTTTATAGTCACTGCTCCATGTATAAAACTTCGTGTTTAGTTGACAGAGGAGAGGATCGGTGCCGCCGGTGAGTGGGTGTGACTGGAATGCATGAAAGGGGCTAACGTTTTTTCCGATTGCGTAAGATTGCAATTTGCTAGGTGTCAATTTTTAAGCATACTGATAGGGAAGGGAGACACCTAAGGGGTAATAGAGGAATTGGACTTCAATCTACAACGGGCATAAGCTTACATTCTATATAATGCAGATGTAGTGTGTACATCCACAGTTGGAGGTAAAAATTCTCATCTTTTCTAGTGCTTTTTCATGAGGTAACATTTTATGATCTTCTTTAGTTTTTGGATTCCTTTTCCACTTGTTTCTCTCTTTCTCTATCGATTAGGTGTTGTAGCAGAGGGTGCTGGTGTTAACACCCCATTTTATGCCTCCTGACATTCTGGACCATCTTTAAGCCTAATGATAAAGGGTGGTGTCAAATAAGATTACGATGGATGAATTTCCAAAAACAAATGCGATCACAGCTCAGCCTAATGCAAAACCAGAGCCAATGCACATATGTGCACGTCCAATGCACGTGTATTGCACATGCACTGTATGTACGTACATGCCTAAAAGAAAGGGGCTAACGTTTTTTTTTTGGTTGCTTGAGATTGCAATATGCTATGTGTCAATTTTTAATAGAGGATTTGGACTCCCTTTCTTTTATAGTCACTGCTCTTTTTTGCCATTACCTTTCTTTTTATAGTCACTGCTCCGTGTATAAAACTTCGTGTTTAGCTTCAAATCCTCCACCACCTTCTTCACTTCACTGCTCCCTTTTGCCACCACCTTTCTTTTTATAGTCACTGCTCCGTTTATAAAACTTCGTGTTTAGTTGACGGAGGAAAGGATCAGCACCACCGGTGAGTAGGTGTGAGTGGAATGCACGAAAGGGGCTAACGTTTTTTCTGATTCCTTGAGATTGCAATTTGCTACGTGTTAATTTTTAAGCACAGTGACAGGGAAGGGAGATACCTAAGTGGTAATAAGGGATTTGGACTCCAATCTACAACGGGCACAAGCTTACATTCTATATAATGCAGATATAGTGCGTGCATCCATAGCTGGAGGTAAAAATTCTCATCTTTCTAGTGTTTTTTCATGAGGTAACATTTATGATCTTCTTTAGTTTTTGGATTCCTTTTCCACTTGTTTCTCTCTTTCTCTATCGATTAGGTGTTGTAGCAGAGGGTGCTGGTGTTGACACCCCATTTTATTTTATTTTTAAATTAATAGAATGAATATATTTTAACCATTGATCCAATTGCAAATGTTTTATTGCAAGTAATAAAAGTTATTGAATTATATGAACATTGATATAATGTTTGCAAATGTTTTTATAATTTATAAACATTTTACATATATAAACTTTATAAAGTTTAAATGTTATTTAGTAAAGAAACCATAGAAAAGAAGTTGACTTGATAGGCCAGTCCGAGGCCCAAACGATGTAAATAACTCATTCAACTCATTCACGGTGAGCATAGAACGCCATGAATAACATTATTTACGGTGTGCAATGTGTGCCGTGTATGATTTCGACTTTCTACGGTATTGCACCCTACGACGTGCGCCTATATGTCGTAAAAACTCATTAACGGCATTTTTTGAACGCCGTAACAGCCCTATTTTGTTGTAGAATTTTATGGTTCTTTGTGATAAAGATGATTTTACTGAAGAGATGAGAATGAATAATACCCAAAATAAAATAAAAAATAAAAATTAAACAGAGATGAGATGAGATTAAAAGAAAGAGGGAATGAAAAGACTTTCCAGAGAAGAGACTACGCACATGAAAGAAAGTAAGAAGCTTCGAACAATCAAACGTGTTCAGAAGATACGTGTCGGTAATGGTGGGATTGTTATCGTACCAACCGTGTTCATCATGGGCTGTGCAACTTGTGGTGGCCCCCTCACAATGGTTGGATCAAGCTCAATTTTAGTGGAAAAGGTCATGATAAAATGGTAGTAATGCAGGTTTTGGTGACATCTTTCGTAATGAATTCAAACATCGTTTGGCGGCAGAGAAGTGGATTCAATAGTTGCAAATGTGGAGGCATTGAGGTAAGGGTTGAGATGTCTGCAATGCATGTCCCCGCCAGTAAGAAAATTTGTTGAATGAAATGAAAAAAAAAAAAATAATGAAAAAAAAAAAATTCTATTATGATATGAGTTATATTATTAGTTAGACTCACATAAGATTAAAAAAAATAATGAAAAAAAAATTTACAAATCACACAAACAAACCAGAAACAATCCAACGGTTATATTTATGTCTTCTAATTTTTTTTACTTGATGGTGGGTTGAATGAAATGGGTTATGTGGGTGAGGTGTCTAGTTTACAATCAACCCAAATAATAATCATAATGGTGTGTTTACTACGGAGCACGGATTCAGTGCTGAGTTCTTTTGGTAATATGGTGCAAATGGTGGTCATTTTGGTAATTTCAATTGCAATTTTTAATCTGAACCATCTAAAGCGTGATCCAATGGTGCTGATGAGCTCAGCACCATCACTATTCGTGCTCCTTACTATGATGGGTTGACCTGGGCAAGCTAGCAGACCAAGAAAATATGAGTACTCCTACAGTCCTACGCACCAAAAAACAGAGAATAAACTTTGAGTAAATTTGGGCCAGGACCAACTGGAATCATATTAACTAGTGGATCTGGGGGAAAGACTGCCCCAATGATGGAAAAGGGTGCTAAAGTCAGCTTGAGGATATTTAGCTTCACACTAATAAATGTGGTGAAATTGACTAGTACTACAAGCATTGATGATACCCATGCATAGTCTTACGACTTCGTAGAGATTTGTGTTTTTGGTAAACAATCGCTCGGGTCTGGTCACCGCCTTTGTGAGGAAGCACCCTTTCTCCCAAAGTTACGAGGCTATTTTGCCAAGTTCCTTAGAGAGAGTCATCTCTTGCCCTTAGTTATTCTCTACCTACCCAGCTATGTCGGTTTTGGGTACAAGTGCCCTTTTGTTGAAGGTAGTTCGAGCTTTTCCTAAGAGTATGGCATGGGTTACTTCAGCGCCCTAGTGCCTAGTATTCGAACATTGGCTCTAAGCATTTTCTCTACCCATTCTTACCTTGAAAAAACAAGGTTACCTTGCGTCCTTGAACTGATGGTGAGTAAGCTCACATAAATCATTTGCCCTTGTGACTTGATGGTGGTATAAGGGTGGGAACAGGTTTGGGTACTATTAGGTCTAGGCCAAGTCGATAACCTCCCAATGTAGGCCCAAAAAAAAAAAAAATAAAAATAAAAATAAAGGAGGAGGAGCTCATACAATGGCTTCCATAGGAAAACCCAACAAAAATTCCACACTACTTCGGGTAGTTCCTACACTTTTTATATATACGTCGCATTCTGATCTTGGTCTTGGGCCGTCTCTCACCTTTAATGGATCACTTTTCTACAGTCGCGTGTTTGTAATTTCAAATATGAAGATGTGAATGAGAAAAAAGTAAAGCAAAAGGGAGACGTATCATCTAAGCTATCAATTAAGTGGATGACCTTAGAGGCGGCTATATACCTCATGATCACGACAAAACGATGATATGTAAATATATGATGGTAATGACATGATCATGATGCGATGACAATTAATTCGGACATTGACACGCAATAAAAGGAAAGAAAAAAAAAGACCGTAGAGACATAAATTGGTGATGGAAAGTGAAGCAGTGGGATGCAATTTTTGCTCAGCCACTCAACCAATCAAGTGTATTGGCCACAAATTAAAGTGATTAATGAGGATTTGTCCTCTATTTAGATCCAAAAAGAAAAGATAGAGGACGGTTTGTCTTTTATTACTTTTGGAATCAACTACGTATATATTGTGTTAAATGTGATGCTTGGGGCATATTTGGGAATTTCAAAAATTGAATCAAAATAGGTCTAGCTTATAATTATTACATGATTTTTAAATAAACTAATTCATAATTGGTTTTAAAAAAAAATTGTGTTTATGTCTTATTTTTATAATAAAGTTAAACTGTTTGGTAAAAAAAAGAGACTTATCAAACAGACAAACAGTATGAAATAAAAACTGGCCAATAATAGATATGATTTTTAAAATTCATCTTTGAGCCATATAAAGTTAATATTTTAGCATGGTGATGCATGGATTAATAGTGAAAAAAATTTCTTTCAAAAGAGTCTCCCGTTATTGTTTTATATCGATTTAACCAAAATTTGGAAAAAAATTCTTGAAAATTTTGATGATATCATTATCATCAAATTATTTATTTATTTATGGTGATATCATGCATTCTTGAAAAATGTCATTGCGCCGAATATTGACACACTTTTTCTTTCTCTCTTTCTTTCTTTTTTTTGGGTGGGGGAATAAAACAGCCTTTTTTGGCCCAAATGAGTGAAAATTTTCCAAATCTCTTGATAAAAGGTTATATTTTAATAATTGGCCATGCTCATCTATCTACGGGGTAAGATTCAACGGAGAGATAAGGTTCATTGACAAATACATTCCATGACTTTACTCAGCCAGACCATGGCAATGGACTCATCCCTTCAAACCAAAGTAGCAACCTTACGTAGCCTCATGCCACATGATAAGTAAGGCATGGGGCTAAACACTTCACCTTTTTGAGATTTCCAACACTTTACGGTGCCACAAAAGGCCAAGTGGGTCACTAGCTACTACGTACAAATTTTGAAGTCAAATCGTATACATGTAATGTAGTGTCTGTATGTGTGTGGAGATTGTGTGTGCTGTTTCTGGCCATAAAGAAAAGCGATGCAGGACAAGGACTACTGCAGAGTGTCTGTCCCCAGCCATTTTTGGACTTTTGTTGGATGACATATCGATTTCAACAGTTTTGGTCATCCACGTGCATGCACAGTGATCAGAGCATTCACGAACGCATGAGATCATGATCTGACCACCATCACGCCACGTTGTACGGCTGAACAAATTCCTTGAAGAGACTAATGGGGACTAAAGAGGGAGAAGAATGAGGTTTGAGAGGCTCGAACCTTCACTTTCTAGGAAAATGGCAATCAAAATGCTTGAGGTTCTAATGAAGGACAGTGACACTGGGGCCCTGTTTTTCATGAAAGGGTGCGTCCATTAGAGTTGAAAGGCAATGTTGCTCATACAGCTCACAGATGTGCTTATGTCAATGGAATAATTTCGAGTATTCGTCAGTGCCCCTATCGTGAAGCAAGAAAGGGAAGGTTGGAGTGTCAAATTTTATAATGTGTTAATGAAAAATTGATAACAGGTTTGAATACGTAATTCTTCAATCTTTGAAGATATCCCTAAATAATTTGATCTCAATACTTTTATTGGAAAAATATGAAGATCTTAATAATTTGATCGTAGAAGATCGAATATGCCAATCTGATTTTTGATATTTTAAGCAAATTTGAAAAATTTTCGAGGAATAAATAAAGATCATTTCAAAAAATAATAGGAATCAAGCTTAATTGACGGCATTCGAAAGTCTTTTTTTTTTTTTTAAATAGAATTTTTTATTTTTTTTGAAAAGATGTGATGGATAGATCTAATCTGAGATGGCGTTAACCTTCCTCTACTACACAAAAAATAAATTAAAGATTTTAAAATTTTTTTAAAAAAAATCATCATTAACCGTAAAAATTAGAGAGAAAAACTTTTATGTAACTTTGATACAGTTAGTTAGTATCACAAGTCAATGAGATACAAATAAAATGAGATTGTTAATGTACTTTTTAATCTCACAATCTCATTTTACTTTACTACTATTAACTTGTGACACTACCTGACCACGTCATAGTGACATGGAAGACTCACTCAAAATTAGGGTGGAAGAACAGAACCTATTGCTTGTGGTTCAGAGTTTGGTTATTTCCAGAAAAGGTCCCCAACTTCTTGGTATATGGGGAAATATATTCAACCCATGAGAAATGAGGACATATAGTCAACTCATAGAATTTGATAAGTGAAACTTGAAATGGGGAAATATATTCAACCCATTGAGATAGAAATTGAAATGGGGAAATATATTCAAGTCAACTCATAGAATTTGATAAGTGAAACTTGAAATGGGGAAATATATTCAACCCATTGAGATAGAAATTGAAATGGGGAAATATATTCAACCCATGAGAAATGAGGACATATAGTCAACTCATAGAATTTGATAAGTGAAACTTGAAATGGGGAAATATATTCAACCCATTGAAAGATTTGAAATGAGGACATATAGTCAACTCATTGAAATTGAACTTGAAATGGGGAAATATATTCAACCCATTGAAAGATTCGAAATGAGGACATATAGTCAACTCATTGAAATAAGTATTAGTATGGAGCAAGAGATAAGTGCTTAACACTTTGAGATTTGAATTAGCATGGTGCAAGGGGAAAATGCCTTAGCATAATGTCACTTGAGTTGGTATGGCACTGGGGAAATATATTCAACCCTTTTGAACATAAAATCAATTCAAAGAATTGATTTCAAGATGAAATATGTTTGATTTTATACTCAAAAAGTGTTGAACATCTCATTTGGAAGGAGGTTTGATCACGCGCCAAGGCGAGACAAAGCGACAAGGAAAGCCAAAACAAGGTGGCTTGGGTGACCACCAGGCCTTGGGAGGCTAGCCGCCCAGGCCTTGGTCGCTAGCTGCCCAAGGCTTGGGTGGTTACCCGAGCCATATGCTGAAAAATTCTGGGTTTTTAAATACCCAAGTGCACTATTCATACCCCCCATTCAAAGAACCCGAAAATTGAGAGTTTCTCTCTCTAAACCCATACCCCATTTTGCAAAATCACTCCAACACTCAAAGGCATTCAAATCCACACTTCAAGATTAATTCATACACATGAAATAGCATCATTAACACCCAATTTCACATTAAAAACAACAATTTTGCAGCACTTTGCAAATCAAAAACCCATTAAACCCATTTTTGTTCAAAACAAGCTAGTTCATCCACTATGGATTCCAATGAAGCTCCCACTTCAAAGTATCCATTCCTTGATTCAAAGAGTAGATACAAAGCTCCAAGATATGATGTTCCTCAAGGGAAATTGCTCCTAGAACCAAGGAATCATCTCTCCTTTCTTCATTCCAAACAAGAGGTAAGCTTACCCAACTTAAACTTTTCTTTGAAATTTTCATTTTTGTTGGTTGAAATGCATTCCCATGAACTCTCTATGAGTATTCCTAGCAATGTTTGCAATGCCCATTGATTTTGGCAAGGATTGGATGTGAAAAGTATTCAATTTCAAAGCTTGGTGAATAGTGCCCACCAAGTGTTTGATAAAATGCTTGAGAGGTGAAAAGTCATTCAATCTTTGTAAAATTGATGTGTTTTGCAAGGCAAAATCATAGGCATTCATTCCTAATTGATTTTAGGAACAAAATCAAACATTTTCATGAAGTTTGAAAAACGAAGTTTGCTATATTTTTGAAAAACCAATGTTTTCATGAACAAGGTTTGCTTATTTTTTCTTTAAAAAACCGCTTTGGAAAACAAAGTTTGCTTATTATTTCTTTTGAAAAATCCATGTTTCCATGGTCTTGGAATGCATGGTTTACCAATGCTCATGAGTTTGAAGAACAAAGCCAATGTTTTCATAAACTTTCAAAGCAAAGTTTACTTGTTCATGAAAAAAACTTAGCTTTTGAAAAGCCAATTATCAATGTTTGCCCATAATTTTTACACTAACTAGATGAATAATTTTCTTGATTAGCCCAACTTCCAAGACCTACGCACAAGGTCTTCCATAAAGAACCTCATTGGGTGGTGGAAACACATGGAATACACCCAATCTACTGCAAGAGAAATTATTAAAAAGGCGGGTTTTGGTTGGTTCCTTGACTCCTTATGGAATGAACAATGGGACAGGCAAGCCCTGTTTGCCTTAGCTGAGTTATGGTGGGATACCACCAACACCTTTCACTTTAGTTTTGGGGAGATGACCATGACTCCCAAAGATTTTTCAATTATCACCGGCCTAAGTCTCAAGGGAAAGAGGTTGGCATATTATGGGGATGCCAACACAGATGGTGACTACCTCCTGTCTATGTTGGGGATGGACATTGAGGCTAGCTCACGTGGTGTTAGGTGGACATAGCTATTTAAAAACTCTTCCAGCCAAAAAGAAGGTGCGGGAGTGGATCCCGAGTGCATGGTTAGGGCTTTCCTGATTTACATGCTCTCTTGCACTCTCTTTGTTGGTGCCAATGACATGGCTCAACTGGGCTATCTTGCTTGCATGGTGGATGTTCACAAGATTGGGAGGTACAACTGGGGAGAAGCGGCATTGGCCACTATGTATAGATTTATGTCTGATATGTCCCGAGGGGTCTCCAAGAACTTTGGTGGGCTTCCATTTGTTTGGGAGGTAAATAAAAATGTTTAATTTTTAAATTCCTCTCAAACTTGATTTGATTTTAACTGCTTTCTTGGATTTTAACAGATATGGTACTATAAGTACTTGGGACTATGCCGCCCTGCACTAGACAATGAAATACAGGAGTGGCCAATACTCGGGAATTACGCTCCTAGCAAGATAGTTGTGCGTGCTGCCAACAGGCATGACTATGCCCATGCAAGGGCATACTTAGCGAGTCTGAATGCCGATATGGTAATCCTCCTTCCTCATTCTTTTCTTTCTTTCATTCTTATTATCTTGCTCATCATTTTTTTTTTTCAACTTCAACAGATAGAATGGAGCCCATGGGGACTGTGGGAAGCTAGGCTACCCAGGAGGTGTGTGTCTTGCTTAGAATTGACTGGGAAGAGGGTACTCTTTGAGGGTCCCTCAGGGAGGTATTGGTACTTGGGAGAGCGTGTCCTTAGGCAAGTGAAAGGACGTGTGGATGCCGCTCTTAACCCTGTCTTGCCTCCAATGAACATGAGGTACACAGATTCCTTGGATGGGGATGAATTGATGGAGGCTCTAACTGGGTGGGATGCTGAGGAGTTCACCTCGCCCAATGCTGATTATATGACCTTCTGTAATTAATTCTTGATGCGTCCTAAGGTCATTAGCTTCCCACTTCAAGGGGTGAGTCTCTATCCCATTCTTTTTATTATCGATTTCTACAGGCACTCCTCTTAGACAAATTATTTATTGCAGGGCCGGTGAGCTCGTGGGCATAGTTCCACAATAGGGTCATCCATGGGCATGACTTATGGTGCTGATGATTGTGAGATGGAGGGAATTGCTCAACCACCTCTCCCAATTCTTGATTAGCAAGTGAACCTGTGCAATGGGTTGGAATTTATGAAGACTGATATTACTCGCCCCGCTTTCGATGAAGTCCCTAATATTGACTTGAGCTACGAGAATGTAAGCTCTAAGCCTTTGCCTTCCTTAAAACCTTTTTCATCATTTATTAACCATGTTCATTTTTTCAGGTTCCTCGGGAGTATGCATAGGAGTGCCTTGAACTTAATGAAGGATTAAAGCGGGACCTTATTAGGATGAGCTTGGCAAACTCCGTGCTAGAAGGGCGTTTAAATCCCACTGTAAGACATTCCCTTGTTCATTCCAATCATAGGAACTAAAGACATTACCCCTTTTATTAATGGATTTTCTTTGCAACAGGTCTCCATACTACGTCCACCACAACCAATGCCACCCCAAAGGATTCCTTATGCTAGTCGTGGTAGAGGCGAGTCAAGCAAGAAGAGAAGAACAACGGGAGATCATTAGCTTAGCTTTGCCTCTTGCTTGTAAACGAATGAAACATCCTTTTTTGTGTTTTGTAACCTCTCTTTGAACACTTTTTTTGGTACTTTTATGAGACTTTTGGAATTCCATTGTGATGATTTACTCATGTTTTTATGCAAAAATAAGCTCAAAATAAGCTTCCCAAGGTCACACAACCATATAGGGGTCAAATAGGGTAAAAAATAAGCAAAACTGGGCAAAATAGGAAAACGGCCTCGGGTGACCACCCAAGGCTGGGTGGCTAGCCGCCCAAGCTCAAGTGGCTAGCTGCCCAGGCTTGGGTGGTCACCCGAGCCCGAAGCCGAAATCCCACTTCAAATAGGAAACTTCCTATTTTAACGGGTTTTCTCATTCTTGAACTCGGATTTGTGACATTTTCCCTATAAAAACACATCCAAGGGGTTCATAAACCTACTTGTATTCATTCATTAGAAATTATGGAGGCTCTAGACAAATTTTTAGGAGGGTTTTTGAGAGTTATGAGTGCTGAAGCAGAATCTGAGTTCAAGTGCTTTGGTTTGGATCCATTGCTCTCCTTGAGGCATGTAAAGCTTGAAACGAACCTCCTAACTGCTGCCACATATTTTTGGGACCCCCAAATTTATGTATTCCGCTTCAACTATGAAGAGCTGTGCCCAACCATGGAGGAATTCTGCTCGTTGTATGGAGTTTCACCGGTAGGTCCTTTTATTCTCCCTACTCCTCGCCCAAGCTTTCTTACTTCTTTCTCCAATTTCCTTGGGATTCACCCATAATATGCCTCTATATTTGTAAAAGACCACACAGTAGACTTGATAAAATTGGTAACCTCTTTCTTGGCCTATGATAGCAAAGGTATTTTGAATTTTACCTTTTCTATTAAGCATACACTTGCATTTTGCCTCATTGGTCGTTTCCTTATTTCAACTAGTACTCCACATGTTCCCATACAAATTTGTGAGTTGATTCATTTCCTTACCAAAGGCCATAACTTGATTCTCATGGTACTAGCTAAAACCCTGAATAGTTTGGATAAAACTCATGAGGACCCAAAAGTTCCTTTAGGAGGTAGCCCCGTTCTGTTGCAGATTTGGTTGCTTGAAAGACTAAAATTTTTGTCACCCACTGCCATTACACTATACAAGCCCCAGTATTACTGTCTTCGCCGCATTAAACTACTTGGGCAATTTTCATTGAAGGATTGGCTAGGTTATTTCTAAACTCTTTCATGGAAGAATATCAAGTGGTCTGTCTTCTTATGGGGCTGCAATGAACAAGTGCTTCTGCACACTTCTGGATATGCCATGGTGAGACTCATAGGACTGAGGTCTACTTCCTTTTATTGGCCTTCAAGGGTTCTTCGTTAGATGGGTGCCATGTAAACTATACCCACTTCCTTAAAAAGGTGACTATCCTGTGGTGCCTGTGGGTCTTTCTGTAGTGACTTGGGCGAAAGATCGATGGCCTAGCAAGCTGACACTAACCCAAGTTACAAATACTGATGGTCCATATATGATGAGCCCCAAGTACAAGGAATGGTCAAATAACAATTTGGGCGAGAGAGAGACTATCCGTAGAGAATGGATTTTTGGACTCACCAAGAATAACGTACTTGGACCTTACAGAGAAGATATTATGGAAGCAGTGACAGCAGCTTATGAACATGATTTGAGGAAGAACAGAAGACTCGAAAGAGAGAAGAAGAAAGCTAAAAAGCGAGCTGTAAAGAAGTCCAAGAAGAATTGAAGACTCAATAGGATATTTATGGCATATTTATAGTTCTTTTACTTAATATCAATAAATTACTATGTCAATCACTTTTAGTTTTGAATAAATTGCCAATAATAAATTGAATTTGGGATTTGTTATTTGATTTAGACCGCACCCAAAGTAACTTTATGGGTTGCCTACGTATCTCCATGATTTTTTCTTTTTCTTTTTCTTTTCTTTTGTTTTCTTTTTTTCTTTTTTTTTTTTTTTTCGAATGGAGAATCAGGTCTTACGTAGTTCTTATGCCTTAACTTTTGGCTAGGCTGCCCTTATGGGTTTTCAACCTAGCAGGCCTCAAACATGATATTTCTTCAATTGATCCAAATTAGTTGGACAAGTGAACTCAATTCCATCTAAATCCATGAGGCGAACAGCCCCTGCTGGCAATATTTCTTTGATGATGTATGGTCCACCCCAACTTGGTTTGAATTTTCCTCGTGGATCGAACACTGGAGCTCTGATTTACTTTAACACTACATCCCCTTTCTTTAAACCTCGATTCTTGACATGCTTATTGTATGTTCTGGCAATTCTCCGCTGATACTCCTGCACATGATATAGCGCCCTTAACGGCCTTTCATCTAGTAATGCTAACTCATCTTAACCCAGTCCACTTCAGTTATCTGATTCTCCACGGCGACCCTTAGTGAAGGAACTTCTAGTTCAACGGGCAACACGGTATCCATTCTATAGACAAGAGAGTAAGGGGTAGCCCCTGTTGACAATCTTACTGATGTTCTATAACCCCATAGAGCTAATGGTAACTTCTCATGCCAGTCCGTGTACGAGTTTGCAGTTTTCTGTAGTATCTTCTTAATATTCTTGTTAGCTGCTTCTACTGCTCCATTGGTTTGAGGACGGTATGGTGAAGACGGATGGTGAACTATGTTGTATCTCTGTAAGAGCTCATGGGTTTCTTTCTGAAAGTGCTGGCCATTATCCGAGATAACTTCATGCGGTACCCCATATCGATAGATGATGCTGTGCTGTATGAACTGCGCTACCTTTTTGGAATTCAAGGTCTTAAAGGATGCTGCCTCCACCCATTTAGTGAAATAATCAATAGCAACCAGGATGTATTCATGCCCATTTGACGCCTTTGGCTTGATTTGTCCGATGATATCTATCTCCCATACTGCAAACGGCCATGGTGACGACATGTTTGTTAAAGGCATAGAAGGCAAATGTTGTCCACTGGCGAATAGTTGGCATTTATGGCACTTCTTGACATGTGCGTGGCAGTCTTTCCATGGTAGACCAATAATAGTCTAGCCTCATGATTTTCTTAGCCAACATATAGCCATTCATGTGCAGAGCCCCTGTCCCTTTATGGATTTCTTTGATTAGATGCTCGGCTTCCTCCTCAGTGACACACAGCAGGTGGATCCCATCGTATGATCTCCGATATAGCTTTCCTCCACAAAGTACATAGTGACTTGCCAACCGTCTTAAGGTCTTTCTATCGACACGAGAGGCTCCTTCTGGGTATTCTCTTTCTTCAATGAACTTCTTTATATCATGGAACCATGGATTGCCATCATTCAATTCCCCTTCTCGGATTACTTAACAGTACACAGGCTTGTCTCGGCATTCTATCACCAACGGCTTCACATTTCCTCCTTCAGGTATCTCCACCATAGATGCTAGGGTTGCCAAGGCATCAGCGAACTGGTTCTTGTTCCTTGACAGGTAATTGAACTCTATCTCTAAGAACTCCTTGGTTAGAGCTTCCAGATAGGCATGGTATGGCAACAACTTCTCATCCTGAGTTTTTCATTCCCCTTTTATCTGACAAATGATTAACGTTGAATCCCCGAACACTACCAATTCTTTGATCCCCAGCTCAAGGGCAACCTCTAATGCAAGGATACAAGCCTTATACTCAGCAATGTTGTTGGTAACTTCGAACCCCAACTTGATCGCCAACGGTGTGAATGCTTCTTCAGGTGAAACCAACAGGACTCCTATCCCATAACCTTTCTTATTGGCTGCCCCATCGAAGTATACTTTCCAAGTCTTTTTCCCAATTTCTAGCACATCCTCGTCTGGAAACTGATCGTTGAATGGAGCGAATGATGACACAGGACAGTTGGCTAGGCAATCTGCGATGACGCTCCCCTTGATAGACTTTTGATTCACATACTTGATGTCGAATTCATTGAGGAGAATTGACCATCGAGCAGTTCTGTATGACAATTCTGGCCTATCTATCAGGTACTTCAACGGATCCATACGACCTATCAAGAATACTTCAAAGGACATCATATAGTGACAGAGTTTTTGTGTTGCCCATACTAGTGCCACACAAGCCTTTTCGATTACGTTATACTTTACTTCATAGTCTGTCATTTTCTTGCTTAAGTAATAAATGGCATTTTCTTTTGTTAACCCTTTAAGATATTGAGCTAGCATAGCTCCAGTCGCGGTTTTGCTGACCGTTAAGTATAACAAAAGCGGTGCACCTTGTCGTGGAGGAACTAAGATTGGAGGATTGCTCAAGTATCTCTTAATGGTCTCAAAGGCCTCTTGGCATTCTTCGTTCCATACTTTTGGCACTCCTTTCTTAATCAATTTGAAGATTAGTTCGCAAACCATGGTCAAGTTGGCAATGAGTCGGCTTATGTATTGAACTCTTCCCAGAAAACCCCGATCTGCTTCTCAGTGCTAGGCGGCTTCATCTCTACAATGGCTTTTATCTTCCTTGGGTCCACTTTGATGCCTCTCTGAGTGATCATGAACCCTAATAGCTTGCCTGCGGTGACACCAAAAGCGCACTTCTGTGGGTTTAAACGGAGGTTGTACTTCTTTGCTCGCTCTAGGAATTTTTCTAGTGCCTTGAAATGCCCTTCCCTATCCACAGACTTCACGATCATATCATCGACATAAACCTCGACTTCCTTATGGATCATATCGTGCAATAAGATCGTAGTTACTCTTTGGTAAATAGCCCCAGCATTTCTCAGGCCAAAAGGCATTACCTTGCAACAGTACGTTCCCCATTGCGTGATAAAAGCTGTTTTCTCCATGTCTTGAGGTGCCATCTTTATCTGATTATACCCAGAGAATTCATCCATGAAGGAGAGGAGAGCGTGTCCCACTGTGCTGTCTACCAACACGTCGATATGGGGTAAAGGAAAGTCATCCTTAGGGCTCGCGGCATTGAGATCTCGAAATCGACACACATCCTCACTTTCCTATCTTTTTTAGGCACAGAAACTATGTTCGACAACCACTTGGGATACTCCATAACTTAGAGGAATCCCGCGTCTAGTTGCTTAGTTACCTCTTCTTTTATTTTTAGAGCCCATTCAGGTTTTAATCTTCTGAGTTTTTGCTTTACCGGCTTCTTTAGGGAATTAGTGGGGATATAGTGTTGCACAATATCGGGGTCAATGCCAGGCATATCTTTATAAGACCATGCAAAAGCCATAATATTGGCTTTTAAGAGGGAGATCATTCTTTCTTTTTCAACAGGGGAAAGGGTTTTCCCAATTTTAACTATTCTTGGCAATTCATTCGTCCCTAAGTTGATTGATTCCAATTCATCAATATTAGGTTCGGTGATGCCCTTTTTCCTATGCTCAATGAGCTCTGAGAGGACATCGTTTCTAGGATCTATATCCATGCCATAAATATCCATAGAGGAGAGGAAAGAGATACTGCACATGTAGAGAAAGAAAGCACACTTTATTGACTAGGAATAGTAGGAACGACACACAAAAGAAGAAAGAAAACAAACAATCTGTATCACCACTATGACTCCACAAAGTGAGTTGAGTATATACATCTTATTGAGTTAGGGAAATATTATTAAACTAAGACACCTACAAGCTGCTATCAGGTAGGCCAAGGTCTTCTTCTTTACAGATCTCTGCAATGACACCACTTTTAAGGTACCAATTGAGAAGTGGCATGGTAGCATGGCTAATGGACAAACCCTGGAGTTCTTTAACGGTTGTCGAACCTCCCAAGGTGAGGATCATATCTTGGACCATTTCAGTTATAGCCCCTGCATCAAGGTTCTTTACCCAGTCCTCTTCTTTCTTCTTCCAGAACTCATCATTGATAGTTTCATCATGCACTATTTTAGCTGTGATTGGATACCACTTGGTGAAGAAGATTTCAAATCCCAGAACTCTGGTCTTGGTGGCTTGGTCAAAGGTGGGCTCTGGAAACTCGCAATATAGGAAATCATCCCCTTCTTTGACGAAGTATCCATTCAAAGTAGGCCGATACGACGATATTCTCCGGTCTGGCACCCTTCCTTCAGCTTTGGCTCTTACTTTTTCTTTATTCTTCTTCAGCATTTCTGTATGATCATTTTTGGAGGGCTCATATCCTAGCCCAAAGGTGTATGAGGTGACACAGCTCTGAACAGACTTAGGGATCCCTGTTGGTGACGTCCTAGCCCCATGCCTGCAAAGAAACTCATTCTTCTTATGATTTCACCGACATGCAAATTGCCATGAGGGCAAAAGTCCAAAGGTATTAACTCACCTTTCTCAAGTTCTTTCTCAATGCATTGGATATAGTTAAACCCAGATAGTGGTATTACTGCTGATTCTGGTTGTATTTCACATATAGGCACCCCTGTGAGCTTTAACTCATAGTCCTCTTGGAGTGTTACTATGGCTCCTTCATAAGGAAACTTCACCTTTTGATGGAGTAAAGACGGTACAGCCCCAGCAGGGTGGATCCAAAGTCAGCCCAATAGCAAGTTGAAACATGACGGTGTCACACCCCATTTTTGCACCACCTTACTAGGGCTCATCATTTCATGCATGTTTTTGTTTTGTTTTTGAGTCTAGTCACTTGCATTAGTTTTCTAGAGTCACAAGGACAATGGATATGAATTTTGGTTCAAATTGGAGTTGATCTTGAGGGATAATAAGAGCTTTTGTGACTTGAGGGGCATAATCGTCTTTTAAGTCCCAAACTTTTCATTTGACCTTGGAATGATCTCCAAATTGTCAATTGGAGTTCATATGGATGCATAAGAGGTATTTTTAGTGTCAATTTGGTAAGTCAATGGCTCGGGATTAAAATGGCTCGATATGGTTCAAGTTGGTTAATTGACCCTTCCTTGGGTTAGCTCTAATTGACTCACAATTACCAACCAAATCTTTTCAAATTGACTTTCATTAGTCATCATTTTACCCTCAAAAGTGTTTCATAAAGTTCAATTTTGATATGGCCTGATGATGAGTTTAGTGTGGTTATTTACGGATTATCCTTGAAGAATTAGTGCGAATCACAACATGAGATTTTTGGTTAAAATGAAAAGAAAATTATTTTATTAAATTAGCCATTTTTATCATGACACTAACACGTGTACGTATGTGATGAGTGTGTGTACGCACATACGATACATGTGCATGCGTGTTAGCGGTCAGTCTCCCAATTTTTATAAAAGACAATTTCCTTTTCCTATTCAGATTAGAAGTCTTTTATCATTATAAAATACCTTTTGATTATTCTCCAAGGAAACCTAGTCCAGGAAGGAAAGGGAAACTCCAGATTTCAGCTATAAATACTCTCTTAATGTCTTTAAACAAGGGAAAAGAGAAGAGGGTTTGGAGGGAGTGAAATTCGTCATAATTCAGCAGCAGATTTTCTGAAAACTAGCAGTCGTATTTTAATCATAACTTTTTCATCCGAAGTCAGAATTTGATGAAATTGGTCTTGTTAGAAAGATAATTCAATTCTCTACAACTTTGTATTTCACAAGCTTTGTCCAAATCCAACGTTTGCATACCCAAAAACGCGATTGAAGTTGCTGCTGCTGCAAAGTGACGAGAATCACTTTTTCTTTTCTCTTGTTCTCTTTTTGTTTTCTATTTCTTTTCAAAGTTGAGTGAGTTTTGATCTCTTTGCTGTGATACCACTTTGACAAAGAGGAGGATTTGTGTTGGTTTGATTCACTCTAAAGACCTGAGGAGCCACGAACAATTACAAACACAAGGGGAGCCACTTCCTAAGGTATTCTCTTTCTCTATTCAAGCTTAAACTAGGTTCTCATATGGGTTAGGCTTATTGCATGTTAAAGGTGACTTTTTTATCATGTATTAACACTCTAGCTAGTTAATATACATGGAATATCTATTTTTTATCTACTGTTTAGCATGCTTTAGGGCTGTCCTTTAGGTTTTTAATGCATAGTTATGATTCTTGTGCTCCTGTTTGTCCTTGTGCTAGGATTAGTGTCATTGCATGTTAGAGTTAGGATTTTCATCATGTTATATTGCTTTAGTTAGTTAATATGCATGATTTAATTTCTGTTTAGTTTGGTTTTAGCATGATTAAAGTATGTTTTGTATGTTTTTAAGCATATTTGTGAGTTTAGGGTTTTAGAGTCATTGTTTCGTGTTTGTTTTCATATAGCATGATAAAGTAGACTTTTTTATTTGGTTTTTCTTCGTGTTTGCTGTATATGTTTTTCATATGGAGTAAACATGATAGTTTTGCATGCATGTTAGTATGTTTTAGGGTTTTTATGCATGATATGGTTCTAGGAATATGTTAGGACTTATTATTGTTCGCTGTGTTGCTGTTAGCATGCTTAGTGGATGATTTTTAGGCCATAATACTATTCTGTCCAGATTTGCATGTTAGTGTTTTTGCATGGTTTTGAGCACTTGTAAGGGTGCAAATAGGTGTGGTATTTGTCCTATGGCAAATAGGGCTGCTTATGTCTGAAATGGCTAAATGCTTGGAGCTAATTGCGCTCAGGTAAGTGGGTGTGAAGGTGCCCCAATTCACCTTTCTTCTTAACTCATTCTCTTCTCCCTATCTAGGGTTAATTTTTAATACAAGTCCTATGGTTTAATTAGAGGTTTCCTTAACCAACAAAATTCTGGTTTTTATTAAAGTTTCCATTTTGTGGATTTCTTTCCTAAAATCAAACTTTCTATCAAATTCAACTCTTTTGATCAAATAAGGAAACCTAGGGTTTTTAACCATAGGTTTATATTAGGTCTTAACCCTAATTCTAATCGAACTACGTGGACTTTGATCCATGTATTTCGTTGCATGGTACGTAGGCGCTCTTCGTGAGGCTCAAGTCCATTCTAGGATCCAAGCATCCTAGGTTTATTTTTGTTTTCTTTTCTTCTTTTTTTCTTTTTCTGTTTTTATGCGCTTATTATGCATGGATGGATGAATGAAATATATGATATGCATGCAATTCTTGTGATGATATACTTGTTGATTTTTGTATGGAAAGATCTTGATTTAGACCAAATGAACTGAGAGACCAAAAGGGTGACATGGGTGCCTATAGGCTTTGCCTAGAACCTTCCCATGTCATAACTTAGCCTCCGAATCCCCGATTTCTTTGGTTTTCAAAAGATTGGTTTTTGCCTTTCCTTTTTTATGGAGTCATTCAAATTGTTTTCCTAAAACAAACTATTTTTAGGGTTTTCCTTGTTTCCTTTAAAAAATAAGGTGGCGACTCCTTTCCTTTTTCTTTTTCAAATCCATTTTCTTTCAATCCCTTGTGGGCCCAATTTCCGGGGTTCACAGTTTGGCGACTCCACTGGGGATTTGTGGGCTAGACTCTATAAAGTTTAAATGGGCTAGGTTAATTTCTTATGTTTAATTAAAATCAATCACATTGCATCCGCTTGATTGTGTGCTTTCATTTATTGCATTGTGTGCGCAAACTCTTGCATGTTAGGATCGATGTCCCTCGATGTATCCTTGCCAACGATCGGCCTAGTCTCAACCTTGGTTTTCCTGATTCCATGTGTTGGGGCGAAAGCTATCAACCTCTCTTGCCTAGTACCCTTGGGTATATTAAATGAGTTAATCACGTATTGCTGGACCCACGCGGCGTTCCTGATGCCACATGTGGTTAGGTATAAGGATTGCTCAAGCAAGTGAAGGACCCTAGCCTACCCTTATCATTAGTCCATATAGACAGACTTGTAGGACACTACGGTCTCACCTTTATGCACCCACAATTGTTTGTAATGATGCTATGCCGTGTTTGTGGTGTGACGCTTTATATCTTATGCCCTTAATATAGACCTTTAAACCCTAGCCTTCGTTAAGGCCATGGGTTAGGAGGAATAAATTAAGGAAATAGGATGTAAAGCTATGTTTGTGATGTGCTAGTCCTAGGGGATTAATTAAACCTAATTGAAGGACTCTATGCCCTATTCTTTAAAACATACCCTTAATCCATGACCCCTGTAAAGGTAATTGGATAAAAGGAATGAATTAATTGAACATGGTGTAGAGACCGAATTCATTAAGGAGAATATGGAGGTTTAGGACAGATCCTTAGGCTAAAGGTTAAAACTTTTCTATCCATAGACGTGCTGGCTTGGATCCGCAATCCACAAGGGCGTCTAGTGAGTGTTGAGTCTACCCATCAAACAGACATGGCCGACGAAAGAACTAGTGAGGGGCACTTTGACCTTGAGGCTTGCCTGAAAGCCATCATGATCAAGCTTGACCATACCGCCGAGACATCCGATACCGCATTGAAAATGGCTCAAGAGAACCAACAGAAGATGGCGGATCTTGAACAAAATGGCTCTAAGGCCCATTCCTCGGGTATACCTCATGGGGCTGGCACCGAAGAGGGACCTCAATCCAATGAGAACACCAAGACAAGGGGGGAAAGTAGCTCGGAACCTGAGGTCACCAACCTAGAAGGGGAAGCCAAGGGGAAAGGTACTAGCAGTGATTCCGTGTTAGCTAGCAAGGTAGAAGCTTTGGAGAGAACCATAAAAGGGATTCGCAGGGCTGATGACATGGTCGATGTGCGGACTCTATCCCTGTTCCCAACGGCTCGTATTCCACTACAATTCAAGATGCCGGAGTTAGAAAAGTTCGATGGGACGGGTTGCCCTAAGACTCATTTGAAGATGTACGTGATAGCTATGCACTCTCGAGGGGCTACTGACGAGCTTTTAGCTCAAATGTTCCACGAAACCTTGGCCACTTCTGCTTTGAAATGGTTCTTATCCTTGGATGAGAATAGAACCCGGACTTGGGAAGACATATGCAATGAGTTTTCAGAGCACTACAAGTATAACACAGAGGTGGACGTTACTCGAAGGGACCTAGAAACTACCAAGCAAGGGGCTCATGAAACTTTCTCCGCTTACATTACAAGGTGGAGACAAAAGGCGTCGAGAATGACGGATAGGCCGAATGAGGAGGACCAAATTCAGTTAGTGGTTAAGAACCTGCTGCCCGTGTATCACAAGCACCTATTTGCCCACTATTTCCCGAATTTCAAAGCTCTCATTGGGGCTGGCACGCAGGTTGAAGATGCTATCAATGATGGGACAATCAAGACTGAGGAAGTGAGGAGTCCCAAGACAAACTTTACTGGGAAGAACAATGCCGAGGTCAACACCATAACTCAACCAATCCAACCCTTTTCTCTCAATGATGTCAACCCACCTCGCCAATTCACTGACCTATTCATGCCACTCGAAAGAGTCCTTGAAAAGCTCATAAGTCGTGACCTATTGAAGCCACTCGACCCAAGACCTCCACCAAATCCCTTACCCAAGAGCTACAATGAGAATGAGTACTGCAAGTACCACCAATCCAAAGGCCATGCCACCAATCGCTGTATTCGCCTTCGCCACCAAGTCCAAGACCTCATTGACAAGCAAGTCATTTCACCACCAACCCGTCCAAATGTCACCCGTAATCCTCTCCCATCACACAACAACACACCCCCACCTAACACCATAAATGCCATTGGGGTTGAATCCTCTCGCCTTCGCCATCCCATAAGACAATACACTCCGCTCCCCATGACCTTAACCCGTCTCTTCACCATTTGCCGCAATAACAGCCTTATCATGCCACTTCCACCAAAGCCAAGACCATCAACCCCTCACCAATATTGCCAATACCATCGTGCACCCGGCCATGACACCGAGGCTTGTTCTATACTAAAGAAGATCATCCAAGACCTCATTGACCAAAAGGTTTTGTTGTTGCCAAAGAAATCTATCCAACAAGAGCTGAAAGAAAGATATGAAGCAGGGGATCCTCAGGTTGGCCTATTAGGTGAAGCGTCGGGGAAATATGATTACTATGTGCTGTACTCAAGCCCAAGTCCGATATCAGATGAGCCGATAGTCCCTTTAGGTTGGGATGACTTGCCGACAGAGATGGAGAGCATCGACATAATAGAATGGGATGACTTGATGAATGACTCCGAGGAAGTCCATGACATATGGGCTAGCGATGATGAGTTGGACCATATAACCAGAGGGGGTCGTCATTTCAAGCCCCCCCACCTAGAATCTGAAAATCCGTTGGAAGATTTGGAAGGGCAGAGGCGTCCTAGCTTGCAAGAAGAAGAGGATGAAGTGCTTAGGCAGCTGAAGAAGACCAATGCCAACATTACTATTTGGGGCTTGCTCATGGCCTCGCATAAGCACAGACAGACCGTGTTGAAACTGTTGAATCAGATACAAGTGCCTGTTGACACATCTCCCGAGGGATTGGTACATTTGGTGAATCCAACTCCCAAGAACTCAACCATCGTGTTCACCAATGTAGACCTACCTAAAAGCGGGCTGAGCCATTCTCAAGCTCTCTATGTGACCGTTGACACTATAGGGAAGAGGGTTCCCACTGTTCTTATCGACAATGGGTCCGCACTGAATGTATGTCCTCTCCGAACTGCCATTGTTTTGGGTTTGGGACCCACTGATTTCACGCCATCCGGGCAGACCGTAAGAGCTTATGACAACACCCGCCGAGAAGTAATAGGGGTAGTTACTTTGCCTCTTATCATGGGACCCACTGAATTTAGGGTGGAATTCCAAGTGTTGGATGTGCCGTCATGTTTCAACTTGCTGTTGGGCCGACCTTGGATCCATCTTGCTGGGGCTGTGCCATCTTCACTCCATCAAAAGGTGAAGTTTCCTTATGAAGGAGCCATAGTAACGCTTCAAGGGGACTATGAATTGAAACTCGCAGGTGTGCCTATATGTGAGATACAACCCGAATCAGCAGCGATACCGCTATCTGGGTTTGACTATGTCCAATGCATTGAGAAAGAGCTCGAAAAGGGTGAATTAATACCCTTGGACTTTTGCCCCCATGGCAACTTGCATGTTGGTGAAATCATGAGAAGGATGAGTTTCTTTCCAGGCATGGGGCTAGGGCGTCGCCAACAAGGGATCCCTACGTCTATTCAAAGCCGTGTTACCTCATATACTTTTGGGTTAGGATATGAGCCCTCCAAAAATGATTATGCGGAAATGCTGAAGAGGAACAAAGAGAAAGTAAGAGCCAAAGCCGAGGGAAGGGTGCCAGACCTGAAGATCTCGCCATATCGACCTACTTTGAATGGTTACTTCGTCAAAGAAGGGGATGATTTTCTATATAGCGGGTTTCCAGAGCCCACCTTTGACCAAGCTACCAAGATCCGAGTTCCGGGTTTTGAAATCTTCTTCACCGAATGGTATCCAATCACAGTTGAAATGGTGGATGATGAAGTCATCAATGATGAGTTCTGGGAAAAGAAAGAGGAAGACTGGGCAGAGAACCTTGATGCGGGGGCTATGACTGAAATGTTCCAAGACATGATCCTCACCGTGGAAGACTCGACCATTGAAGAACTCCAGGGTTCATCCATTAGCCATGCTACCGTGCCATTTCTGAATTGGTACCTTGAATGTGGTGTCATTGCGGAGATCCATGAAGAAGAAGACCTTGGCCTACCTGATAGCAGCTTGTAGGTGTCTTAGTTTAGTAATATTTCCCTAATTCAATAAGATGTATCTACTTTACTCACTTTGTGGAGTCATAGTATTGATACAGATTTGTTTGTTTTCCTTCTTTCTTTTGTGTGTCATTCCCATTATTCCTAGTCAATAAAGTGTGCTTTCTTTCTCTATATATGCAGTGTCTCTTTTCTCTCCTCTATGGATATTTATGGCATGGATATAGATCCTAGGAACGATGTCCCTCCGGAGCTCGTTGAGCAAAGGAAAAGGGGCGTCACCGAACCTAATATGGATGAATTGGAATCAATCAACTTAGGGACAAGTGAATTGCCAAGAATAGTTAAAATTGGGAAAACTCTCTCCCCCGTTGAAAAAGAAAAGATGATCTCCCTCTTGAAGGCCAACATTATGGCTTTTGCATGGTCTTATGAAGACATGCCTGGCATCGACCCCAATATTGTGCAACACTATATCCCCACTAATTCCCTAAAGAAGCCGGTAAAGCAGAAACTCAGAAGATTAAAACTCGAATGGGCTCTAAAAGTAAAAGAAGAGGTAACTAAACAACTAGACGCGGGTTTCCTCCAAGTTGTGGAGTACCCCGAGTGGTTGTCAAATATAGTGCCTGTGCCTAAAAAAGATGGGAAAGTGAGGATGTGTGTTGATTTCCGAGATCTCAACGCTGCAAGCCCTAAGGATGATTTTCCTTTACCTCATATCGACGTGTTGGTGGACAGCACAGTGGGACATGCGCTCTTCTCCTTCATGGACGGATTCTCCGGGTATAACCAGATAAAGATGGCGCCTCAAGACATGGAGAAAACAGCCTTTATCACGCAATGGGGAACGTACTGTTACAAGGTAATGCTTTTTGGCTTAAGAAACGCTGGGGCTACTTACCAAAGAGCAGCTACGACCTTATTGCATGATATGATCCACAAGGAAGTCGAGGTTTATGTCGATGATATGATCGTGAAGTCCGTGGATAGGGAAGGGCATTTCAAGGCGCTGGAGAAGTTCCTAGAGCGAGCAAAGAAGTACAATCTCCGCTTAAACCCACAGAAGTGCGCTTTTGGTGTCACTGCAGGCAAGCTATTGGGGTTCATGATCACTCAGAGGGGAATCGAAGTGGACCCAGGGAAGATAGAAGCTATTGTGGAGATGGAGCTGCCTAGCACTGAGAAGCAGATCCGGGGTTTCTTGGGAAGGGTTCAATACATAAGCCGATTCATCGCCAACTTGACCATGGTTTGCGAACCGATCTTCAAATTGCTTAAGAAAGGGGTGCCAAAAGTATGGAACGAAGAATGCCAAGAGGCCTTTGAGACCATTAAGAGATACTTGAGCAATCCTCCAATCTTAGTTCCCCCACGGCAAGGTGCGCCGCTTTTGTTATACTTAACGGTCACCGAAACCGCGACGGGAGCTATGTTAGCTCAATATCTTGAAGGGTCTACAAAGGAGAATGCCATCTATTATTTAAGCAAGAAAATGACAGACTATGAAGTGAAGTACAATGCAATTGAAAAGGCTTGTGTGGCACTAGTATGGGCGACGCAGAAACTCCGGCACTACATGATGTCCTTCGAAGTGTTCTTGATAAGTCGCATGGACCCGTTGAAGTACCTGGTAGAAAGGCCAGTATTGTCATTCAGAACTGCTCGATGGTCAATTCTCCTCAATGAATTCGACATCAAGTACGTGAATCAGAAGTCTATCAAGGGAAGCGTCATCGCAGACTACCTAGCCAGCTGTCCGGTGTCATCATCCGCTCCGTTCAACGATCAATTCCCAGATGAGGACGTGCTAGAGATTGGTAGAAAAACTTGGAGAGTATACTTCGATGGGGCAGCCAATAAGAAAGGTTATGGGATAGGAGTCTTGCCGGTCTCACCCGAAGAGGCATTTACACCGTTGGCGGTCAAGTTGGGGTTCGAAGCCACCAACAACATTGCTGAATATGAGGCCTGTATCCTAGCATTGGAAGCGGCACTTGAATTGGGGATCAAAGAATTAGAAGTGTTCGGGGACTCGGCGCTAATCATTTGTCAGATAAAAGGGGAATGGAAAACTCGAGATGAGAAGCTGCTACCCTACCATGCCTATCTGGAAGCTCTAACCAAGGAGTTCTCAGAGATAGAGTTCAACTACCTTTCAAGAAACAAGAACCAGTTCGCCGATGCCTTGGCGACCCTAGCATCCATGGTGGAGATACCTGAAGGGGGAAATGTGAAGCCGTTGGTAATAGAATGTCGAGACAAGCCTGTGTATTGTTGTGCAATCCGAGGAGGGGAAGTGAATGATGGCCGTCCGTGGTTCCATGACATAAAGAAGGTCATTGAAGAAAGGGAGTACCCAGAAGGAGCATCTCGCATTGATAGAAAAACCCTAAGGCGGTTGGCAAATCACTATGTACTTTGTGGAGGAAAGCTATATCGGAGATCATACGACGGGATCCACCTGCTGTGTGTCACTGAGGAAGAAGCCGAGCATCTGATTAAAGAAATCCATGAAGGGACAGGGGCTCCGCATATGAATGGCTATATGTTAGCTAAGAAAATCATGAGGTTAGGCTATTATTGGTCTACCATGGAAAGAGACTGCCACGCACATGTCAAGAAGTGCCACAAATGCCAACTGTTCGCCAGTGGACAACATTTGCCTTCTATGCCTTTAACAAGTATGTCGTCACCATGGCCATTCGCGGTATGGGGGATAGATATCATCGGACAGATCAAGCCAAAGGCGTCAAATGGGCATGAATACATCCTGGTTGCCATCGACTACTTCACTAAGTGGGTGGAAGCAGCGTCCTTCAAGACCTTGAATTCCAAGAAGGTAGCACAGTTCATACAGCACAGCATCATCTATCGATATGGGGTACCGCATGAAGTTATCTCAGACAATGGCCAGCACTTTCAGAAAGAAACCCATGAGCTCTTGCAAAAGTACGGCATAGCCCACCATCTGTCGTCACCATACCGTCCTCAGACTAATGGAGCGGTGGAAGCAGCTAACAAGAACATCAAGAAGATACTACAGAAGACTGCGGACTCACACACAGACTGGCATGAGAAGTTGCCATTGGCTCTATGGGGTTACAGAACATCAATAAGATCGTCAACAGGGGCTACCCCTTATTCTCTAGTTTATGGAATGGAGGCCGTGTTGCCAGTTGAATTGGAAGTTCCTTCACTAAGAGTTGCCATGGAGAGCCAGATAACAGAAGTGGACTGGGTTAAGAGTCGCTATGATGAGTTAGCTTTGCTGGATGAAAGGCGTTTAAGGGCGCTGTATCATGTTCAGGGGTATCAACGGAGAGTTGCCAGAGCATTCAACAAGCATGTGTTAACACCCCATTCTGTACCACTTGGCACCTCAAGCCACTTTTTGAGACCCGATGATGAAGGGCAGTAGCCAACGGACCATCGCAAGCACGCCCGAAGGACTCGCGGAGACACAGCAGGCCTTTGGCCTTGGTTCAATACCCCATGCACGTACGTGCATGGGATATGCACGTACGTGCATATACCATGCACGTACGATCATGCCTTCTCTTTTTGAATTCCATCTCTTCCCCCCGAAATTACTTCTTACCACCCCATTCTGTACCACTTGGCACCTCAAGCCACTTTCTGAGACCCGATGATGAAGGGCAGTAGCCAACGGACCATCGCAAGCACGCCCGAAGGACTCGCGGAGACATAGCAGGCCTTTGGCCTTGGTTCAATACTCCATGCACGTACGTGCATGGGATATGCACGTACGTGCATATACCATGCACGTACGATCATGCCTTCTCTTTTTGAATTCCATCTCTTCCCCCCGAAATTACTTCTTACCTTATACAGCCCCCACGCTGACAGCTGCTCAGTGGCGGCTGGGAAACCCTAGAAATCCCCGAATTAAACCCTAATCCCCGCCTATAAATACCCTGCTTTCATTCAAGAGAAGGGATCCGGATTTTGGCTATCAAAACCACCATCCTAGAAACCCTGAGACTGACGGCTGTGTCCACGAGAGGTCCGGAAAGCACGCTTGTGAAGGGACCGCTGCTGCCCAAACCTGAGGGTAACCATTCTCAACCCTTAATTTCGTTCTAGCATGATTACTTATAATATTGCATCTATCCTGTCATTTAATACTCATAATTAGGACACGTTCAGATCTAATCCGGCACCGTTTTATTTGTGCATTTAAGGTTATGAAATGAGTTCCTCATCCATTTCGAATGCGTAGGGCTGCATAAGATTCATCCGTTAACTCCAGCATTTTTTCCACACATGATATATCTCTATCTGTTAATTCTCAGCATTTAATTCGCACGGTTTAGGCCTACAAATATCTGTTGCATCTTTATTAGCATCTGTGGTCACTTCGCCATCTAGATCTAGGACTTCTGCATCATTTTCAAAGCATATTTGAATCATGTGTAGGCTCTCAGGTATATGATAGCAGCATGTAGGTATAAATTGAAGCATATAGCACAGTGGTCCGAGGGCATGTACGTACGTGCATGATATATGCACGTACGTGCATATCATAGGCACGTACGTACATGACCCATATTTTTGCAATTTAATCCTTCTTTCTCTTTTGCAGGCAGTGTAAGTATTCTTGTTAGCCTTTCAAATCTCCTTTCTTGTATATATGTATATGCTCAAATATCTTGTTTTAATATCTCTGCATTGTGTGCCATTAATTGCTTCAGTGCTTGAATAGCGGTAGAATTCAATTGAGTACTTTCTAATTAAAGCCAATAAATGTATGTGAGGCCGGATTTTAGCCGGGCGCAGACGGGTGCCTAACACCTTCCCGTCCGCGTACCTTAGCTCCGAACCTTGATTCTTTGGGTGATGACGAGTTGGGCCCTTGCTAGGGGTCTATCGGTTCCCGAGGCCAAAATCGGGTGGCGACTCCCTCTCCGCCCTAATCGTCCGCGGTTAGTGGCGTACTCTCGAGCCGGGCGTGGTGAAAGGACACGGCGCTCACAGCATGTCAAAGATCGAGGTCTAAAGAAAGGAGATGTAGTGCTGAAAGAAATCAGAGCTCCAGTGTTCGATCCGCGGGGAAAATTCAAGCCAAGTTGGGGTGGGCCATACATTATCAAAGAGATATTGCCAGCAGGGGCTGTTCGCCTCATGGATTTAGATGGAATTGAGTTCGCTCGTCCAACTAATTTGGACCAATTGAAAAAATATCATGTTTGAGGCCTGCTAGGTTGAAAACCCGTAAGGGCGGCCTAGGCAAAAGTTAAGGCATAAGAACTACGTAAGACCTGATTCTCCATTCAAAAACAAAAAAAAAACAAAACAAAAACAAAAAAAAAAGAAGAAAAAACCATGGAGATACGTAGGCAACCCATAAAGTTACCTTGGGTGCGGTCTAAATCAAACAAGAAAATCCCAAATTTGATTTATTATTGGCAATTTATTCAAAACTAAAATTGATTGACATAGCAATTCATTGGTATTAAGTAAAAGAACTATAAATATGCCATAAATATCCTATTCTATTTTCTTGAGCTTCTTTGCAGCTCGCTCCTCAGCTTTCTTCTTCTCTCTTTCATGTCTTCTTTTCTTCCTCAAGTCATGTTCATAAGCTGCTGTCACTGTTTCCATAATATCTTCTCTGCAAGATCCAAGTTCGTTGTTCTTGATAAGTCCAAAAATCCTTTCTCTTCGAGTAGTCTCTCTCTCACCTAAATTGCTTTTCAACCATTCCTTATACTCGGGGCTCATCATATATGGACCATCAGTATTCGTAACTTGGGTTAGTATCAACTTGCTAGGCCATCGGTCCTTCGCCCAAGTCACTACAGAAAGACCCGCGGGCACCACAGGATAGTCACCTTTCAAGGAAGTGGGTATGGTTTGCATGGCGCCCATCTGACGCAGAACCCTTGAAGGCCAATAGAAGGAAGTAGACCTCAGTCCTATGAGTCTCACCATGGCGCATCCAGAAGTCCGCAGAAGCACCTGGTCACTGCAGCCCCATATGAATACAAACCATTTGACACTCCTCCAAGAAAGGGTTTGGTAGTAACCTAGCCAATCTCTCAATGAAAATTGCCCAGGTAATTCAATGCGGCGAAGGCAGTAATGCTGGGGCTTGTATGGTGTAATGGCAACTGGTGACAAGAAATTCAGTCTTTCAAGCAACCACATCTGCAGTAGAATGGGGCTACCTCCTAAAGGAACCTTTGGGTCCTCATGAGTTTTATCCAAACCATTCAGGGTTTCAGCTAGCACCATGGGAATCAAGTTATGGCCCTTGGCAAGGAGAGGAATCAAGTCACAGATTTGAACGGGAACATGTGGAGTACTAGTGGAAATAAGGAAACGACCAATGAGGCAAAAGGCAAGAGCATGCTTAATAGGAAAGGTAAAATTCAGAATACTTTTACTATCACAAGCTAAAAAAGAGGTTGCCAATTTCATCAAGTCTACCATATGGTCCTTTACAAACGTAGAGGCATATTGTGAGTGAATCCCAAGTAGATTGGAGAAAGAAGTAAGAAAGCTTGGGCGAGGAGTAGGGAGAATGAAAGGACCTACCGTTGAAACTCCATACAATGCACAGAATTCCTCCATGGTTGGGCACAGTTCTTCATAGTTGAAGCGGAACACATGAACTTGAGGATCCCAAAAATATGTAGCAGCAGTCAAGAGGTTCGTTTCAAGCCTCACATGCCTCAAGGAGAGCAATGGATCCAAGCCAAAGCACTTGAACTCAGATTTTGCTTCAGCACTCATAACTCTCAAAAACCCTCCTAAAAATTTGTCTAGAGCCTCCATAATTTCTAATGAATGAATACAAGTAGGTTTAGGAACCTCTTGGATGTGTTTTTATAGGGAAAAGGTCACAAATCCAAGTTCAAATAGGAAAAAACCCATCAGAATAGGAAGTTTCCTATTCAAAGTGGGATTTCCGCTTCGGGCTCGGGTAACCACCCAGGCCTGGGCGGCTAGCCTCCCGAGGCCTGGTGGTCACCCAAGCCACTTTGTTTTGGTTTTGCTTCTCGCTTTGTCTCGCCTTGACGCGTGATCAAATCTCCTCCCAAATGAGCTATTCAACACTTTTTGAGCTTAAAATCAATCAAATTCCATCTTGAAATCAATTCCTTGAATTGATTTTATGTTCAAAAGGGTTGAATATATTTCCCCTGTGTCATGCCAACTCAAGTGACAATGTGTTAAGTCACTTTCCTCTTGCACCATGCCTGTTCAATCTTGATAAATTGATCATATACTCCTCAGTTTCAAATTCTTGATTTTCCATCCCACTTGGTTGAATATACTCATCACTTGAATATATTCTTCCATTTCAAAAGTGTATTCACTCTTTGAATATGCTTCTCAGCTTCAAATTCTCATTCTCTATCATACTTGGTTGAATATATTCATCACTTGAATATATTCTTCCATTTCAAAAGCATGTTCACCCATTGAATATGCTTCCTAGTTTCAGATCCTCATTATCACTTACTTGGTTAAATATATTCATCACTTTGAATATATTTCTCCATTTCAATGGTATGTTCATCACTTGAACATACTTCTCAGATATTTTGTCACTTACTTGGTTAAGTATATCCACCACTTGGGTATTTTTTTTTTTTTTTTTTTTCCATTTCAATGGTATACTCATCACTTGAGTATACTTCTCAGATATTTTGCCACTTACTTGGTTAAGTATATCCATCGCTTGGGTATATTTCTCCATTTCAATGGTATGTTCATCACTTAAACATACTTCTCAGATTATTTTTCACTTACTTAGTTAAATATATTCATGACTAGAATATATTTCTCCATTTCAATGGTGTACTCATCACTTGAGTACACTTCTCAGATTATTCTCTATCTTACTTGCTTAAGTATATCCATCGCTTGGATATATTTCTCTATGGTATGTTTATCACTTAAACATACTTGTCACTTACTTGGTTAAGTATATCCATCACTTGGATATATTTCTCTATTTCAATGGTATGTTTATCACTCAAACATACTTGTCACTTACTTGGTTAAGTATATTCGTGACTAGAATATATTTCTCCATTTCAATGGTGTACTCATCACTTGAGTACACTTCTCAGATTATTCTTATCTTATTTGGTTAAATATATCCGTCGTTTGGATATATTTCTCCATTTCAATGGTATGCTCATCACTTGAGTGTACTTCTCAGCTTACTTGGTTAAATATATCCATCACTTGGATACATTTCTCCATTTCAAAAGTATGTTCATCACTTGAACGTACTTCTCAGTCTTTTTCAATCATTAAGTATACTCATCACTTGAGTATATTTCTCAGCATCTTTTTCATCACTTGGTTAAATATGTTCGTGACCTGAATATATTTCTCCATTTCAAAAGTACACTCATCACTTGAATACACCTCTCAGATTATTCTTATCCTACTTGGTTAAAGATATCCATCGCTTGGATATTTTTCTCCATTTCAATGGTATGCTCACCACTTGAGTATACTACTCAGATTTCATTCTCAGATTACTTGGTTAAATGTATTCGTGACCTGAATATATTTCTCCATTTCAGTGGTATACTCATCATTTGAGTATACTTCTCAGATTTTTTGTCACTCACTTGGTTAAATATATTCGTGACCTGAATATACTTCTCCATTTCCAAGGTACGTTCATCACTTGAACGTACTTCTCAGATCTCATTCTCATCACTTGGTTAAATATATTCGTGACTAGAATATATTTCTCCATTTCAAAAGTATGTTCATTCGTAGTGGCTTGAATATGCTTCTCTTGACAATCATCAACCCCCAGTGGTTTAAGTATACTCATGACTTGAGTACACTTCCTTATTTCAGTCTCAGGTTTTCAACCTCCCATCATTGTTGGTATCAGTGTGTGATTTCTCCGGGCTTTTTGGCCAAAAATGGGTTGTTCTTTATCATTGGTTCACAAGTGTAACTTGTTCGCCAATGAGGGGCTTCTGTCACACCCCATTTTTGCACCACCTTACTAGGGCTCATCATTTCATGCATGTTTTTGTTTTGTTTTTGAGTCTAGTCACTTGCATTAGTTTTCTAGAGTCACAAGGACAATGGATATGAATTTTGGTTCAAATTGGAGTTGATCTTGAGGGATAATAAGAGCTTTTGTGACTTGAGGGGCATAATCGTCTTTTAAGTCCCAAACTTTTCATTTGACCTTGGAATGATCTCCAAATTGTCAATTGGAGTTCATATGGATGCATAAGAGGTATTTTTAGTGTCAATTTGGTAAGTCAATGGCTCGGGATTAAAATGGCTCGATGTGGTTCAAGTTGGTTAATTGACCCTTCCTTGGGTTAGCTCTAATTGACTCACAATTACCAACCAAATCTTTTCAAATTGACTTTCATTAGTCATCATTTTACCCTCAAAAGTGTTTCATAAAGTTCAATTTTGATATGGCCTGATGATGAGTTTAGTGTGGTTATTTACGGATTATCCTTGAAGAATTAGTGCGAATCACAGCATGAGATTTTTGGTTAAAATGAAAAGAAAATTATTTTATTAAATTAGCCATTTTTATCATGACACTAACACGTGTACGTATGTGATGAGTGTGTGTACGCACATACGATACATGTGCATGCGTGTTAGCGGTCAGTCTCCCAATTTTTATAAAAGACAATTTCCTTTTCCTATTCAGATTAGAAGTCTTTTATCATTATAAAATACCTTTTGATTATTCTCCAAGGAAACCTAGTCCAGGAAGGAAAGGGAAACTCCAGATTTCAGCTATAAATACTCTCTTAATGTCTTTAAACAAGGGAAAAGAGAAGAGGGTTTGGAGGGAGTGAAATTCGTCATAATTCAGCAGCAGATTTTCTGAAAACCAGCAGTCGTATTTTAATCATAACTTTTTCATCTGAAGTCAGAATTTGATGAAATTAGTCTTGTTAGAAAGATAATTCAATTCTCTACAACTTTGTATTTCACAAGCTTTGTCCAAATCCAACGTTTTCATACCCAAAAACGCGATTGAAGTTGCTGCTGCTGCAAAGTGACGAGAATCACTTTTTCTTTTCTCTTGTTCTCTTTTTGTTTTCTATTTCTTTTCAAAGTTGAGTGAGTTTTGATCTCTTTGCTGTGATACCACTTTGACAAAGAGGAGGATTCGTGTTGGTTTGATTCACTCTAAAGACCTGAGGAGCCACGAACAATTACAAACACAAGGGGAGCCACTTCCTAAGGTATTCTCCTTCTCTATTCAAGCTTAAACTAGGTTCTCATATGGGTTAGGCTTATTGCATGTTAAAGGTGACTTTTTTATCATGTATTAACACTCTAGCTAGTTAATATACATGGAATATCTATTTTTTATCTACTGTGTAGCATGCTTTAGGGCTGTCCTTTAGGTTTTTAATGCATAGTTATGATTCTTGTGCTCCTGTTTGTCCTTGTGCTAGGATTAGTGTCATTGCATGTTAGAGTTAGGATTTTCATCATGTTATATTGCTTTAGTTAGTTAATATGCATGATTTAATTTCTGTTTAGTTTGGTTTTAGCATGATTAAAGTATGTTTTGTATGTTTTTAAGCATATTTGTGAGTTTAGGGTTTTAGAGTCATTGTTTCGTGTTTGTTTTCATATAGCATGATAAAGTAGACTTTTTTATTTGGTTTTTCTTCGTGTTTGCTGTATATGTTTTTCATATGGAGTAAACATGATAGTTTTGCATGCATGTTAGTATGTTTTAGGGTTTTTATGCATGATATGGTTCTAGGAATATGTTAGGACTTATTATTGTTCGCTGTGTTGCTGTTAGCATGCTTAGTGGATGATTTTTAGGCCATAATACTATTCTGTCCAGATTTGCATGTTAGTGTTTTTGCATGGTTTTGAGCACTTGTAAGGGTGCAAATAGGTGTGGTATTTGTCCTATGGCAAATAGGGCTGCTTATGTCTGAAATGGCTAAATGCTTGGAGCTAATTGCGCTCAGGTAAGTGGGTGTGAAGGTGCCCCAATTCACCTTTCTTCTTAACTCATTCTCTTCTCCCTATCTAGGGTTAATTTTTAATACAAGTCCTATGGTTTAATTAGAGGTTTCCTTAACCAACAAAATTCTGGTTTTTATTAAAGTTTCCATTTTGTGGATTTCTTTCCTAAAATCAAACTTTCTATCAAATTCAACTCTTTTGATCAAATAAGGAAACCTAGGGTTTTAACCATAGGTTTATATTAGGTCTTAACCCTAATTCTAATCGAACTACGTGGACTTTGATCCATGTATTTCGTTGCATGGTACGTAGGCGCTCTTCGTGAGGCTCAAGTCCGTTCTAGGATCCAAGCATCCTAGGTTTATTTTTGTTTTCTTTTCTTCTTTTTTTCTTTTTCTGTTTTTATGCGCTTATTATGCATGGATGGATGAATGAAATATATGATATGCATGCAATTCTTGTGATGATATACTTGTTGATTTTTGTATGGAAAGATCTTGATTTAGCCCAAATGAACTGAGAGACCGAAAGGGTGACATGGGTGCCTATAGGCTTTGCCTAGAACCTTCCCATGTCATAACTTAGCCTCCGAATCCCCGATTTCTTTGGTTTTCAAAAGATTGGTTTTTTCCTTTCCTTTTTTATGGAGTCATTCAAATTGTTTTCCTAAAACAAACTATTTTTAGGGTTTTCCTTGTTTCCTTTAAAAAATAAGGTGGCGACTCCTTTCCTTTTTCTTTTTCAAATCCATTTTCTTTCAATCCCTTGTGGGCCCAATTTCCGGGGTTCACAGACGGCACATCCAACACTTGGAATTCCACCCTAAATTCAGTGAGTCCCATAATTAGAGGCAAAGTAACCACCCTTATTACTTCTCGACGGGTGTTGTCATAAGCTCTTACTGTCTGCCTGGCGTGAAATCGGTGGGTCCCAAACCCAAGACAGTGGCAGTTCTGAGAGGACATACATTCAATGCGGACCCATTATCAATAAGGACGGTAGGAACCCTCTTCCCCATAGTGTCAACAGTCATATAGAGAACTTAGGAATGGCTTGGCCCGCTTTTAGGTAGGTTCACATCTATGAACACAGTGGTTGAGTTCTTGGGAGTTGGATTCACCAAATGTACTAGTCCCTCGAGGGATGTATCAACGGGCACTTGTATCTGATTCAGCAATTTCAACACGGTTTGTTTGTGCTTATGTGAGGCTATGAGCAAGCCCCAAATAGTGATGTTGGCATTGGTTTTCTTCAGCTGCCTAAGCACCTCATCCTCTTCTTCTTGCAAGCTAGGACGCCTTTGTCCTTCCAAATCTTCCAACGGATTCTCAGATTCTAGGTGTAGAGGCTTGAAATGACGACCCCCTCTAGTTATATGATCCAACTCATCATCACTAGCCCATATGTTATGGACTTCCTCGGAGTCATTTATGAAGTCATCCCATTCTATTATGTCAATGTTCCCCATTTCCGTTGGTAAGTCGTCCCAACCTGTAGGAATTATCGGCTCATCTATCATTGGACTCGGGCTCAAGTATAGTACATAGTAATCAAATTTCCCCGATGATTCACCTAATAGGCCAACTTGAGGATCCCCAGCTTCATATCTTTCTTTCAGCTCTTGTTGGATAGATTTTCTAGGCAACAACAAAACCTTTTGGTCAATGAGGTCTTGAATGATCTTCTTTAGTATAGAACAAGCCTCGGTGTCATGGCCGGGTGCACGATGGTATTGGCAATATTGGTGAGGGGTTGATGGCCTTGGTTTTGGTGGGAGTGGCATGATAAGGCTGTTATTGCGGTAAAGGGTGAAAAGATGGGTTAAGGTCACGGGGAGTGGAATGTATTGTCTTATGGGCCTGCGAGGGCGAGGTAATTTAACCCCAATGGCATTTATGGTGTTAGGTGGGGGTGTGTTGTTGTGAGACGGGAGAGGATTTTGGGTGACATTTGGACGGCTTGGGGGTGATATGACTTGCTTGTCAATGAGGTCTTGGATTTGGTGGTGAAGGCGAATACAACGGTTGGTGGCATGGCTTTTGGACTGGTGGTACTTGCAGTACTCATTCTCATTGAAGTTTCTGGGTAAGGGATTTGGTGGGGGTCTTGGGTCAAGTGGCTTCAATAGGTCACGGTTTACGAGCTTTTCAAGGACTCTTTCAAGTGGCATGAATAGATCGGTGAATTAGCGAGGTGGGTTAGCATCATTGAGGGAGAAGGGTTGAATGGGTTGAGTTATGGTGTTGACCTCGGCGTTGTTCTTCCCAGCAAAGTTTGTCTTACGACTCCTCACTTCGTCAGTTTTGATTGTCCTATCATTAATAGCATCCTCAACCTGCGTGCCAGCCCCAATGAGAGCTTTGAAATTCAGGAAATAATGGGCAAATAGGTGCTTATGATACACAGGTAGCAAGTTCTTAACCACCAACTGAATTTGGTCCTTCTCATTTGGCTTATCCGTCATTCTTGAAGCCTTCTATCTCCACTTTGTGATGTAAGTAGAGAAAGTTTCGTGAGCCCCTTGTTTTGTGGTTTCCAAGTCTCTCCGAGTAACATCCACCTCTGTATTGTACTTGTAGTGCTCTGAGAACTCATTGCATATGTCTTCCCAAGTTCGAGTCCTATTCTCATTCAAGGATAAGAACCATTTCAAAGCGGAAGTTGCCAAGGTTTCATGGAACATTTGAGCTAAAAGCTGTCAGTGGCCCCTCAAGGGTGCATAGCTCGTACATACATCTTCAAATGAGTCTTAGGGCAACCCGTCCCATCGAATTTCTCCAACTCTAGCATGTTGAATTGCAATGGAATGCGAGCCTTTGGAAACAGAGATAAAGTCCGCACATCGACCATGTCGTCGGCCCTACGAATCCCTTTTATAGTTCTCTCCAATGCTTCTACCTTGCTAGCCAACACGGAATCACTGCTAGAACCCTTTCTTTTGGTTTCCCCTTCTAGGTTGATGACCACAGGCTTTGAACTACTTTCCCCCCTTGTTTTAGTGTTCTCATTGGATTGAGGTCCTTCTTTGGTGCCAGTCCCATGAGGTATACCCGAGGAATGGGCCTTAGAGCCATTTTGTTCGAGATCCGCCATCTTCTGTTGGTTCTCTTGAGCCATTTTCAATGTTGTGTCGGATGTCTCGGTGGTATGGTCAAGCTTGGCCATGATAGCTTTTAGGCAAGCCTTAAGGTCAAAGTGTCCTTCACTAGCTCTTTCGTCAACCATGTCTATCTGATGGGTAGATTCGACACTCACTAGACGCCCTTGCGGATTGCGGATTCAAGCCAGCACGTCTATGGATAGAAAAGTTTTAACCTTTAGCCTAAAGACTTGTCCTAAACCTCCATACTTTCCTTAATGAATTCAGCCTTTGCACCTTATTCAATTAATTCATTCCTTTTATCCAATTACCTTCACAAAGGCCATGGACTAAGGGTATGTTTAAAAGAATAAGGTATAAAGTCCTTCAATTAGGTTTAATTAATTCCCATGGATTAGCACATCACAAACATAGCTTAACATCCTACTTCCTCAACTTATTCCTCCTAACCCATGGCCTTAACAAAGGTTGGGGTTTAAAGGTATATGTTAAGGGCATAAAATATAAAGCCTCACACCACAAACACGGCATAGCATCATTACAAACAATTGTGGGTGCATAAAGGTGAGACTATAGTGCCCTACAAGGCCCACTACATGAACTAAGAGAGGGTAGGCTAGGGTCCTTCACTTGCTTGAACCAATCTTTATACCTAACCACATGTGGCATCAGGAACGCCGCGTGGGTCCAGCAGTATGTGATTGACTCATTTAATATACCCAAGGGTACTAGGCAAGAGAGGTTGATAGCTTTCGCCCCAACACTTGGAATCAGGAAAACCAAGGTTAAAACTAGGCCCATCATTGGTAAGGATACATCGAGGGACAATCGAACCTATCATGCAACAATTTGCGCACACAATGCAATAAATGAAAGCACACAATCAAGCAGATGCATGTGATTGATTTTAATTAAACATAAGAAATTAGTTTAGCCCAATTAAACTTTATAAAGTCTAGCCCACAATTCCCCAGCAGAGTCGCCAAATTGTGAACCCCGAAAATTGGGCCTACAAGGATTTGAAAGAGCATATACCAAATAGGTATAGGTTTAAAAAAGAAAAGGGAGTCGCCACTGTAGACACCCCATTTTCATCCTCATGAGTTCATGATGGCATTTGGTTAGGTTTAGAAGCATTTAGGAGTCCCTAAGCCTTAAAGGACAATTTTGCCCTTTTAAGCCTTAGGAGAATAGGTCATCATTGCATGCATATTTTTGTCTCTTTGTTGAGTCCCATCACTTGCATTTAGTTTCTAGGGTCATTTTGGATATGTGTGTCAAATTTGGTTCAATTCCAGATAGGTTTGCATAGCTAATTAGAACTTTTGCGACTTGGAGGGCAATTTCGTCTTTTACTTCGTATATTTTCCAATTGACTTCCAAATTTGTTCCAAAGTGTTCCATTGACCTTAGAATGATGAAATGAGCCTAATTGAAGTACCAATTTATTTTATTGATAGGTTTGGGATTGGTTCACCACATTACCCTATGCTTAATTGACCTTTTTTTGGGTAATCGTCTCATGAAAACCCAGCCACCTGACTGTGGTTAGGGATTCTTTGTTCAAGAATATTCTAGGCTTATTCTACATTAAATCCTTGAAATTTTGGCTTTTGAATCACTCAAATCGGAGTTAAAATGAAGAATTTAAGTCCGTTTGAAGTTCGGAGTCCAAACCGAGCTAGAATTCCAAAATTTTTGGATTCTTCTCGGGTGACCGGTTGGGTTCAACCGGTTGGACCGGTTCACTCCAACCGGTCACCCGAGCCCTTCGTCCTGATTTTTCTCTTTTTGAGTTTTTGACGAAATGGGACTCTACCACTCCGAATTTCAGCCTTCTAAAGGACTTCTAAACCTATTGGGAGGTGGTTTTGAGTTGTTTAACATTAATGGGATTTAATTACAGCCCTAGATTGGTTTTATGGTGAATTAATCTCAACCATTGGTTCATATGGTTGGTTGGTTATAAATAGAGGCTCATTCATCAGCATAAGGGACTTTTGACTTATTTGACACTTCATATTCATAAGAGAGAGAGGGACCACGAGTTTGCACACACCCATATCACTTGGAGGAGGCTTTCTACTGTAATTTCAAAGGAGAACTAGAAGGGAACCAAGCCAAAGAGAAGGAAGAACGCAGCGAAGACCGTTGTTTTGTTGTAAGTCTCCTTTGCATCCTTTTATGATTCCTTCTTCTTCTACTCCATTCTCTGCATAGTTATGGCTTAGTATTGATTTAGGAATCATATATACTCTATATTTTAGAGTGTATATGATTCAAATATGATGAGAATGCATGTTAGTGGATTAGGATTGCGAATTGTTTGCTGGTAGGATAGTTTCTCTCTTAAGGATAGAGGTACGTTTTGCATAAAAAATCAATTGATGTGTTTAGGCCGTTTTCTCTTCATGGTTCAATTATTCGCATGATTTTAAGCATATTTTGTATAGGACACTTGCTGTGTAGGCCTCATCTTCATAGGTGTATGGATGATTATCCTTTTCGAGGATAATTATCGTCCTTAGAGGGTGAGGTTGTGCATGGATGCTTTCTGGAGTGTGTTTAAGTGCGCTGTGAGTTTCTTTGCATTCTTAGGTATATATTTTACATAGGATATGTGAAGAAACCATTCATATGGAGTGATTTCTATGTAAAATTATCTCCGGATAGTTTTACTTAAGAAAGCTCGCCGTAAGGATGGTTATTTCACATTCTTACATAAAGTACTTACCTAAGGCATCATGGTAGATTTTCTTTTTATGTTTAGGATTGCCATATGATATTTTCATCATGATAGTTCCTATTTAACATGTTTTTGATAGTTTATTGCATGTTAGGATGTTTAGAGCATATAGGAGCATATAGGATTGAGTTTTTCTTTTGATTTTTGTTATTTGCATGAGTATTAGGTCATTATATGCATGCTTAGCATTCTGTCCAGATTTGATTTAGGTCTTCTAATGATGATTTGAGCATGAATATGAATGATTTGAGCTTAATAATTGCCTTATAGAATACATAGGGTGATTAATTGGTGATTTCTCGATGTTTCGGGATGATTTGCATATGGTAAGTGGTTCATGGTAAGTTTGTTTTGATTTGTTCTCTTCTCCCTCTCTTGGATTATTCTTTTTACTTTGGACTGTAATTCTTAAGTTTCCATGTTTTCTAAAATCTTTTTTTTTTTTTTGAATAAGAGTTCTATCTCTTTTAGAACTCTACTTTCATTAAAATTCTGTTTTATCTAGAGTTCTATCTCTTTTAGAATTCTACTTTTCTTAAAATCCTTTTTGAATAAGAGTTCTATCTCTTTTAGAACTCTACTTTCATTAAAATTTTGTTTTATTTAGAGTTCTATCTCTTTTAGAATTCTACTTTTCTCAAACTTCTTTTTGGATAAGTGTTCTATCTCTTTTCGAATCCTATCTTTTCTCAAATTCCTTTTTTGGAAACTCCTAAGTTTTAAAATCTTTCTTAAGTTGGAAACTTAGGGTTTATAGTTCATTGTAAAAGGAGTAACCCCTTCTCAATCGAACTACGTGGACTTTGATCCTTATATTTTTGTATGTAAGGTACGTAGGCGCTCATTTGATGTTCAAGTCCGCCCTAGGATACTAAGTATCCTAGGTTTTCTTTTCTTTCTTCTTTCTTTCTACCCATTTGTCCATCACATATATGCTAGTGGATAGGATGGACCCATGCTTGCTCATTTATCCATCACATATTTGTTAGTGGATAGGATGGATTTGTTTGCTTATTCATTTGTCCATCACATACTTGCTAGTGGATAGGATGGATTTGTTTGCCTATTCTTTCCCTCTCTCACCTACCTCCATATCTCTCTTATCTGTTCATGGATGTTTACATGCTTTATGGATGTTTATATGCTTTATGGATGTTCATGGATGAATGCGATTGGTTTATGGATGATTCTTTACATATGCATGGTGACTAATTAGGAAGTGATTGAAATAGCCCATATAAATTTAGAGACCCATTTTGGGGCGATGTGGGTGCCTATAGGATGTTTCCTAGAACCTTCTCACATCGTAACTTAGTCTCCGAATCCTCTCTTGTTTTGATGGACCTGCTTTTCCTTGATCGGAGTCATGTGGTTTGTTTTCAAAGGTTTTCTTTAAAAAACTGTTTTTATGGTTTTCCTCTTTTCCTAAAAAATGAGGTGGCGACTGTGAACCCCGGAAATTGGGCCCACAAGGGATTGAAAGAAAATGGATTTGAAAAAGAAAAAGGAAAGGAGTCGCCACCTTATTTTTTAAAGGAAACAAGGAAAACCCTAAAAATCAGGTTGTTTTAGGAAAACAATTTGAATGACTCCATAAAAAAAGGAAAGGCAAAAACCAATCTTTTGAAAACCAAAGAAATCGGGGATTCGGAGGCTAAGTTATGACATGGGAAGGTTCTAGGCAAAGCCTATAGGCACCCATGTCACCCTTTCGGTCTCTCAGTTCATTTGGGCTAAATTAAGATCTTTCCCATACAAAAATCAGCAAGTATATCATCACAAGAATTGTATGCATATCATATATTTCATTCATCCATCCATGCATAATAAGCACATAAAAACAGAAAATAAAAAAGAACAAAACAAAACAAAAAGAAGCCTAGGATGCTTGGATCCTAGAACGGACTTGAGCCTCACAAAGAGCGCCTACGTACCATGCAACGAAATACATGGATCAAAGTCCACGTAGTTCGATTAGAACTAAGGTTAAGACTTAATACAAACCTATGGTTAAAACCCTAGGTTTCCTTATTTGATCAAAAGAGTTGAATTTGATAGAGAGTTTGATTTTAGAAAGAACTCCACAAAATGGAAACTTTAATAAAAACCAGAATTTTATTTATGAAGGAAACCTTTGATTAAACCATAGACTTGTATTAAAATTAACCCTAAATAGGGAGAAGAGAAGGGATAAGGAAGAAAGGTGAATTGGGGCACCTTCACACCCACTTACCTGAGCGCAATTGCTCCAAACATTAGCCATTTCAGACATAAGCAGCCCTATTTGCCATAGGACAAATACCACACCTATTTGCACCCTTACAAGTGCTCAAAACCATGCAAAAACACTAACATGCAAATCTGGACAGAATAGTATTATGACCTAAAATCATCCGCTAAGCATGCCAATAGCAAAAACAGCGAACAATAATAAGTCCTAACATATTCCTAGAACCATATCATGCATAAAAACCCTAAAACATACTAACATGCATACAAAACTATCATGTTTACTCCATATGAAAAACATATACAGCAAACACGAAGAAAAACCAAATAAAAAAGTCTACTTTATCATGCTATATGAAAACAAACACAAAACAATAACTCTAAAACCCTAAACTCACAAATATGCTTAAAAACTCACAAGACATACTTTAATCATGCTAAAACCAAACTAAACAGAAATTATATCATGCATATTAACTAACTAAAGCAATATAACATGATGAAAATCCTAACTCTAACATGCAATGACACTAATCCTAGCACAAGGACAAACAGGAGCACAAGAATCATAACTATGCATTAAAAACCTAAAGGACAGCCCTAAAGCATGCTAAACAGGAGATAAAAAATAGATATTCCATGTATATTAACTAGCTAGAGTGTTAATACATGATAAAAAAGTTACCTTTAACATGCAATAAGCCTAACCCATATGAAAACCTAGTTTAAGCTTGAATAGAGAAGGAGAATACCTTATTCTCTCTCAAACACTCAAGTATTAATGCATAAAGTGGCTCCCCTTGTGTTTGTAATTGTTCGTGGCTCCTCAGGTCTTTAGAGTGAATCAAACCAACACGAATCCTCCTCTTTGTCAAAGTGGTATCACAACAAAGAGATCAAAACTCAACTCAACTTTTAAAAGAAATAGAAAACAAAAAGAGAACAAGAGAAAAGAAAAGTGATTTTCGTCACTTTGCAGCAGCAGCAACTTCAATCGTGTTTTTGGGTATGAAAACGTTGGATTTGGACAAAGCTTGTGAAATACAAAGTTGTAGAGAATTGAATTATCTTTCTAACAAGACCAATTTCATCAAATTCGGACTTCGGATGAAAAAGTTATGATTAAAATACGACTGCTAGTTTTTAGAAAATCTGCTGCTGAATTATGACGAATTTCACTCCCTCCAAACCCTCTTCTCCTCTCCCTTGTTTAAAGACATTAAGAGAGTATTTATAGCTGAAATCTGGAGTTTCCCTTTCCTTCCTGGACTAGGTTTCTTTGGAGAATAATCAAAAGGTATTTTATAATGATAAAAGACTTCTAATCTGAATAGGAAAAGGAAATTGTCTTTTATAAAAATTGGGAGACTGACCGCTAACACGCATGCACATGTATCGTATGTGCGTACACACACTCATCACATACGTACACGTGTTAGTGTCATGATAAAAATGGCTAATTTAATAAAATAATTTTCTTTTCATTTTAACCAAAAATCTCATGCTGTGATTCGCATCAATTCTTCAAGGATAATCCGTAAATAACCACACTAAACTCATCATCAGGGCCACGGGACTTAATACCTCATATGCATCCATATGAACTCCAATTGACAATTTGGAGATCATTCCAAGGTCAAATGAAAAGTTTGGGACTTAAAAGACAATTATGCCCCTCAAGTCACAAAAGCTCTTATTATCCCTCAAGATCAACTCCAATTTGAACCAAAATTCATATCCATTGTCCTTGTGACTCTAGAAAACTAATGCAAGTGACTAGACTCAAAAACAAAACAAAAACATGCATGAAATGATGAGCCCTAGTAAGGTGGTGCAAAAATGGGGTGTGACAGCGACTCCTTGTTTGTTTTGTTTTTGTGAACCTTTTAAAAACTAGATTTTTATTAATTTAAATTTCTACCAGTCTTTTTAAAAGAAGGGTTCTCCTTCCCCCTGGATTGAAACCCGTAGTTCACAGTCTGGCGACTCCGCTGGGGATTAGTGGACTAGACTCAAGGAATTTATATGGGCTAATTTAATTACTTAAATTAAAATCAATCACTTGCATACGCTTGAATGTGTGTTTACTTTATTGCATTGTGTGCGCAATTGCATTTGAATGATAGGTCGATGTATCCTTGCCTTTTCTGATTGGCCTAGCCTTGACCCCGGTTCCCCTCGTTCTCGGGTGTCATGTTTGCGAAGCTATCAACTCCTCTTGCCACGTATCCTTGGGTTTTACCCTTGGGTATATTAAATGGATCAACACGTACCACTTGACTCACGCGGCATCCCTCATGCCACACGTGATAGGTATATGGTTTATTTAAGCAAGTAGGGGACACTATCCTACCCTTTTTAGTGCATATAGTGGACTGTCTAGGACACATGGACTCGCCTAGTTTAAAGTCACCATGCTTGTGGAATGAATATAGGTACAGAGTGGATGTGTGTTTGAATGTATGTGTGTATGGAATGAATGTATGTGTGGCATGAATGTGTGTTGTGGGAATGAATGTGAATGGAGTGAATAGCAATACAATTCATGTCATAGTTCTTTGAGAAGATGATACAAAGCCCTCGATATAGTGATCCGGTTTCTTGCTCTTGAATGCGGTTGGAGATATGAATGAATGCTATGTGGGTGGTTAATTTTAAGGGATAACATGACTTTAAAATCAATCGACCTACATCTCTTTAGTATGACCTTCTTACCTAAAGCCCATTGGGCTCATATGGATGAGAGGCCCAACTAAAGGAATGTTATTGGACCATTACCCGCCCGTTTAAATCAATTGTGGAGACTAAAGGCGCTTTGTGTCACTTTGTAACTAAGTATGGGCCATTTGGTTGTAATAGAGTGCTGGCTTGGACTCGTGACTCTTCAGGCCATTTGATCAGAGGAAGTACCGAACAAGACCTCGCCATGGATGATACTTTTGCATTGAATAACTCGGCTACACCTGAGGGGACATCTGTTTCTGGGACTCCTACGGATCCACGGAGAATTAAGAGGCTATTGAATGATATACTTGGGAAGTTGGAAGAGGTGTCAGTGAAGTCTGAGACCGCGATAAGAATAGCACAAGAGATCAATAACCGAACCCTTGTCCTTATCCACAACATTCCTACAGATCAGGCCATACCCGACACTCAAGTCCCCATTGTCCAAAATCAATCCAACCCATCTGCCCAAGCTGGAGGCCAAGCCTAAAAACCACCACTCCCACATACTCAATCATCACCTCAAAATCCACCACTTCCACATACTCAACCTCCACTACAAAATACCCCCATTTACACCCAATCATCCACTTTCATCCCCACCACTGAAAACCCTCCTGTGAGTGATGACCAAAAGATGATGGCTGCAAGGATGTTGGCCTTGGAGAAAACTTTGAAGGGTATTCGCCGTGCTGATGATTTTGTGGATATCCACACTCTTTCTCTCTTCCCTCAAGCGAGATTGCCGACTTCATTCAAGATGCTAGAGTTACAGAAGTTTGATGGAATGGGTTGCCCTAAGACTCACTTGAAAATGTATGTCCGAGCAATGCAACCTTGTGGTGCTTCCGAGGAGTTGATGGCTCAATTATTCCATGAATCACTTAGCACCTCTTCGCTGCATTGGTTTCTAAGTTTGGATGAGTCGAAGACTAGAACGTGGGAAGATGTGTGCAGGGAATTCACCGATCACTATAAGTACAATACGGAGGTTGATGTGACAATGAGAGACTTGGAGACTACCAAACAGGCGGCAAATGAATCTTTCTCTTCCTACATCACTAGGTGGAGGAAGAAAGCTTCTAAGATGTTCGATAGGCCTAATGAAGAAGAACAGATACGAATGGTAGTCAAGAACCTATTGCCTATATATCACAAGCACTTGTTCGCTTACCACTTTCCCACTTTCAAAGCTCTGATTAGTTCTGGGACACAAGTGGAAGACGCCATAACCGATGGCACTATCAAGGTTGAAGATCCTTCAAAGTTTCGTCGGATAGGGAACAATTGAAAGGCACCCGCTGAAGTGAATGCAATCGCTCCACAACAGCCATGGAACATTGGCAACAATTCTACTCCTCGTCAATTCTCTGATTTGTATGCACCACTGGACAAGGTCTATGAAAGATTGAAAGCAAGGGGCATCCTCAAACCTCTAGACCCAATACTTCCACCAAATCCATTGCCTAGGTGGTACAACGAAAATGAGTACTGCCATTTCCATCAATCCAAAGGCCATAGAACAGACCGTTGTGCTCGTCTCAGACATGAAATACAAGACCTCATTGACAAGAAGATCATAGGCCCGCCTACTCCCCCTAACTGTCCTAATGTCACTTAAAATCCTTTGCCATCCCATAACCCATCCCCTACTTCTAATATCAATGCAATAGAAGATCCACCTCGTTCACCTCGACCCATTCGCCATTACACCACTTTACCTATGAGTCTCACCAAAGTATTTCACCATTGCAAGAAAGGAGGCCTTATCACTCCCCTTCCACCCAAGCCTTCACTTATTTCTGATCCATCCTTTTGCCTATACCATAGAAAGTCCGGCCATGATACCGAGGATTGCACCTTGCTAAAGAAAGTAGTCTAAGACTTGATTGACGAGGGAACTCTGATAGTTCCACAGCCAAATCCATGCGAAGTGCCTACATTGTTACCCACCCTACATGTAGAAAACATGCAAGAGATCGATATGCTAGAATGGGGAAATCCCAAAGAAAAGCCTATGGGGAAAGAAAAGGTTGTTGAGAAGGAAGTGTTGAAGAAGCCGAGTAAGCCTCGAAAGTCATTTCAGCAACAGTTGAAGGAAAGGTATGATGCTGGAGATCCTGAAGTAGGTTTATTAGGGGAACCATCTGGGAAGTTTGACTTCTATGTTCCTTACACTGCAGCGCCTCCAATAACCATTCCTGTTCGTACAACCGGATGGGGAAATCCATGGGAAGATGAGCAACCAATAGAGAAATCCCTAATCCATGCAATTGGATGGGGAAAATTGGTGAAAGATGAATGGCCGACAGAAAAGTCTCTAATGCAAGAGGTAGATATGCTTGAATGGGGAGACATCATGGGTGAAACCTATAGCGATGAAATAAATGATCTATGGGCAGACGCTGAAGAAGTTGATCACTTGACTAGGGGCGGTCGTCACTTTAAACCATCCTATCCCGAGAATGAAAATCCGGTGGAAGCACTAGAGAAGGGGCAGAGGCCTGAAGTTTATGATGAAGAGGATGCAACCATAGTTGAGGATTTTGCAATAGATAGTGACAGAGAAGAAGAGGATTGGGCAGACAGCATGGATTCAGAGGTTATGGGCCGATTGTTTTCAGAATGTGTGCTAGCCATCGAAGATTGTGAAGAGGTTCCAGTTCCAGCATTCCAGACAGTCAACGAGCCACTTTAGAATTGGTACACCGAAGGATCCCACGTTCTTATCCCAAAGAAAGAAGAGTCTAAGCCCGTAAAGGATATGTAGGTTTTCTTTTGAGTCATTGAGTCAGTAAACAATCTGTCTTTGTTTAAAGTATTTCATTTGTTGAGTCCTTTAGAGTTGTCGTAAGTGTTGTTTTGTTATTTCCGAGTCTTCAATTAGTGATTGGTACTTTCTTTATTTTCTCGCAGAGATTATATCCATTGTCTTCGCGCCTTTTTGTCTCTTAATATGTGTGGCATGGAAATAGACCCTAGAGACGCTGATATCCCTCCCGAGCTCGTTGAGCAAAGGAATAAAGGGATAGCACAACCAATTACAGAAGAACTAGAATCAATTAATCTAGGGACGAATGAATTGCCAAAAATAATTAAAATTGGTACAACACTTTCCCCTTCTGAAAAAGAACAATTGGTTGAGTTGTTGAGAGAAAATCTGGAAGCATTCGCCTGGTCTTATGAAGATATGCCCGGAGTAGACACAGACATAGTGCAGCATCACATTCCGACCAATCCTGACGTGAAGCCTGTTAAGCAGAAGTTAAGGAGAATAAAGCCTGAGTGGGCGTTGAAGATAATAGAGGAGGTGATCAAGCAGATAGAAGCTAAGTTCCTTAAGGTTGTGGAGTACCCTGAATGGCTTGTAAATATAGTACCAGTTCCAAAGAAGGATGGCAGGGTGCGCATGTGCGTAGACTTTCGTGATTTGAATAAGGCATACCCTAAGGATGACTTTCCACTACCACACATTGACGTGTTAGTCGATAATACCGCAGGGCACGCTCTTATTTCTTTCATGGATGGTTTCTCAGGTTACAATCAGATCAAGATGGCACTGGAAGATATGGAGAAAACGTCCTTCATCACTCAGTGGGGGGCCTATTGTTACAAAGTAATGCCATTCGGGTTAAAGAATGCAGGGGCAACTTATCAGAGAGCTGCTACCACCTTGTTGCATGACATGATACACAAAGAGGTCGAGGTTTACGTCGACGACATGATTGTCAAGTCAAGGGATAGGGAAGGACATGTAACTGTGCTCAGAAAGTTCTTCAATCGAATCATAAAGTACAAACTTCGCCTCAACCCTCAGAAATGTGCCTTTGGAGTCACTGCAGGAAAACTGCTAGGTTTCATGATAACACAGAGAGGAATTGAAGTGGATCCAAGTAAGATCAAGGCCATTCTGGAGATGTCGCCGCCCAAGAATGAGAAGGAAATCCGAGGTTTCCTAGGAAGATTGCAGTACATAAGCCGGTTTATAGCTCAACTCACTACCACTTGGGAGCCCGTTTTCAAGCTACTAAAGAAAGGAGAACCGAAAGAATGGAACGAGGAATGCTAGAAAGCTTTTGAAGCCATCAAACGCTACTTAAGCAATCCACCGATACTAGTTCCACCTAGAGAAGGAGAGCCGCTGTTGCTGTACTTAACCGTCACAGAAACTGCTATGGGGGCAATGCTTGCACAATACTTGGAAGAGTCGAGGAAAGAGAATGCCATCTACTATCTGAGTAAGAAAATGACAGACTATGAGGTGAACTACAACGCTGTGGAAAAGACTTACGTGGCACTGGTGTGGGCCTCTCAGAAACTTCGCCATTACATGCTATCTTTCCAGGTGTTCCTTGTTAATCGCATGGATCCACTCAAATATCTACTTGAAAAGCCAACGTTGACCTATCGTACTGCGCGGTGGTTAATGTTGTTATCTGAATTCGATATCAAGTATGTGGTACAGAGCTCGATGAAAGGGAGAGTGATTTCAGAACACTTAGCAGAGAATCCAGTTTCAGAAGGAGATGGCATTGAACAAGGGTTCCCTGACGAGGACATATTGGAGATAGAAAAGAAGCCATGGAAAGTCTACTTCGACGGTGCTGCAAATAAAAGGGGCTTCGGCATTGGAGTCTTATTGATTTCTCCTGATGACACCCACACCCCTCTGGCAATAAAGTTAGGGTTCGAGGCCACGAACAACATCACCAAATATAAAGCTTGCATTCTAGGGTTGGAAGCAGCCTTAGAGTTGGGAGTTGAGGAATTAGAAGTATACGGGGACTCAGCCTTGATTATCTACCAAATCAAGGGAGAATGGAAGACTCGAGACGAGAAGTTGTTACCCTATCATGCTTATCTAGAAGCACTTACCAAAGAATTCGACAAAATAGAGTTCCACTACTTGTCAAGGGTAAAGAACCGCTTTGCTGATGCTCTTGCTACACTGGCGTCCATGGTGGAAATCCCAGAAGGCAGAAATGTTCGTCCACTCGTGATAGAAAGAAGAAAAGAGCTAGTGTACTGCTGCAGTATTCAGAATAGTCAAGTAACAGATGGGCGTCCGTGGTTCTATGACATCCAGAGATTCGTAGAAAAAAGGGAATATCCTGAAGGAGCTTCGAAAGTAGACAGGCATACGCTGAGAAGATTGGCTACCCACTACATTATGTGTGGAGGAAAGCTATACAGACGATCCTATGATGGCATCCACTTGCTTTGTGTGACGGAGGAGGAAGCTCAAAGAATAATTGAAGAGGTACATGAAGGAGCAGGGGCACCTCACATGAATGGTTATATGCTAGCTAAGAAGATTGCTCGTCTCGGTTACTATTAGACCACTATGGAAAGAGATTGTCATGTGCATGTCAAGAAGTGCCATAATTGTCAAATCTTTGCCAATGTTCAGCACCTTCCATCAATGCCTTTGAATACTATGTTATCCTCTTGGCCCTTTTCAACCTGGGGAATAGATATCATCGGAAAGATCCATCCAAAGTCAAAGGAAGGTCATGAGTTTATCTTGGTGGCAATAGATTACTTCACTAAATGGGTAGAGGCGAAGTCCTACAAAACATTAGGGTCAAAGCAGGTGGCCCATTTCATTAAGACCCACATTATTTGTCGATATGGGGTTCCGCATGAGATCATATCAGATAATGGACAACACTTCCGAGGTGAGGTAGAAGAAATCTTGCAGAAGTACAGCATTCGAGTTCACAAGTCTTCCCCTTATAGGCCACAGACAAATGGAGCAGTTGAAGCAGCTAACAAGAATGTAAAGAACATGCTACAGAAGTCGGCTAAGAAGTACAATGACTGGTCAGAAAGGTTGCCACTCGTCTTATGGGGGTATCGCACTTCAATCAGATCTTCCACAGGAGCTACGTCGTACTCATTAGTTTATGGCATGGAAGCAGTTCTCCCCATCGAGTTAGAAATTCCTTCTCTCAGAGTAAGAGTGGAAGATCAGTTGTCCGAGGTAGATTGGGTAAGAAACAGATATGATGAGCTAGTTCTGCTTGATGAAAGGCGTTTAAATGCCCTATACCATGTTCAAGGTTATCAACGCAGAATAGCTAGAGCATTCAACAAGTGCGTCAAGGATCGTGGCCTAAAAGATGGAGACATAGTGCTAAAAGAAATCCGCGCACCTATCTTTGATCCAAGGGGCAAGTTCAGGCCTAGCTGGGGTGGTCCCTACATCATAAAGGAGATATTGCCAGGAGGAGCAGTTCGATTGATGGATTTGGATGGAATAGAGTTCTCTCAACCAACCAATTTAGATCAACTCCAGAGATACCATGTGTAAAGCTTGATAGGTTAAAAACCTGTAAGGGCGGCCTAGGCAAAAGAAAAACATGAACTACGAGGGCCTGATTCTCCATTATTCAAAAAAGAAAAAGAAGAAAAAAGGAAAAAAGAAAGAAAAGAAAGAAAAGAAGAAAATGTTTACAAACATGATGGAGATACGTAGGCAACCCATAAAGTTACCTTGGGTGCGGTCCAATTGAAAAAGAAAAAAAAGAAACAAGGGGCCTGGCAATGTATAAAGCAATTCATAAATCAAGGTTAATTATTTGATGGCAATTCATTCAAAACTAGAGAAATTGATAATAGTTTTATTTGTAATAATTGTAAGTCTCGAAGGACTATTATTGTGCTTAACATGCTTAAAATTCAAAAGGGATGCTAATTCCTTGCTCTCTAAGAAGTCTTCTTTGTTCCAGTAGTCTTGTTCGCTTTGGTGTCGTCCTTTCTTGGCCTCTTTTCACTCCCCAGTGGAGAAATCCCAATCAACTCAGCTACTTGAGCCCTCATTGTTGTTTCTTTGTGGCCAATGTCTTCAGATAACCACTTCTTGTATTCCTTGCAAAGCTCATAAGGTCCATTAGTGTTTTGAACTAGGGTAGCAGAGTTCAACCGTTCCATCTATCCTCTATCCATTTAACCAGAGACTGAGAAACAAGTTGAACGGGGTGAACTTGCCTTGAATTTGTCTGGGTGGTACCTGCTTGATTGTTTAGAATTGATTGAACTACACCAAATTGCCGAAGGATTCTAGATAGCCAGTAAAAAGAAGTCACTTTCAAGCCCATCAATTTGATAAGTGTACAACCCACAGTTCGTAGGAGCACCTTTTCGTCACACTTCCAGTGAGGCACGTGCCAACGGATAGATCGCCATGAGGTGTGGTACAGCATGCCAAGCCATTCGTTAGGAGAAGCATCTGGCGAGAATTCAGGAACACGCAGACGGAAGTGCTGAGGCCCATAATTTGCAACACTAGGAGGTGGCAAGAGGTTTAACCTCTCTAGCAGCCACATATGAAGAAAGAGGGGGCTGCCCTCAAAATTCGCTTCGAACCGATCCTGTACCTTGTCTAGCCCATTGAGAGTTTCCGCTAGAACCATTGGAATTATGTTTCGGGACTTGGAAAGAGGAGTTACAAGCTCACAAATTTCAATTGGGACAAACAACGTACCATTGGTGATGAGAAACCGCCCAATTAAGCAGAAAGCTAAGGCGTGCTGACGCGGTCGAGACAAAGGCAGTCCACATGACCTCCCAAGAGGCAGGAAAGACGTTGCTAGCTTGTTCAAATCTACCATGTTATCTTTTATAAAGGCCATAGCATCATGAGTAGAGTGTTCCAGAAGAGAAGCAAAAGAAGATACATAACCTTGCTGAAGGTATGGAAGGATGAAGGGTCTTGACGGTTGCACTTCGAACAGCGCGCAAAATTCCTCATGGGTGGGGCAAATTTCATTGTGATGGAAACGGAAAACATGAAGCTCGGGATCCCAAAAGTATGTAGAAGCATAGAGCATAGTCTAATTTACCTTGACTTTGGCGAGGGAATAGAGCGCGTCCAAGCCATAACTCTTGAAAACCCTTTTGTCTTCCTTGCTCATGTTGCTGAAGCAAAGTGTCAAAAAGCTATCAAAAGTCTCTATGAATTGATGTTGAATGAATAATAATGGTTTACGAACATGTGGGGGGTGTTTTTATAGGCCTTTAAGCTCAAATTTGAGTCCTAGAAGGCTTAGAAGTTGAAAAAGCATAAAAAAAGTCACAAAACGCGTAAACAGCGAAAGCGCTCGGGAGACCGGTTGGGCCCAACCCGTCACCCAAAGCCGTTTTCCCCATTTCTCGATTTTGACCATCATCGACCCTCGTATGCTCCAAAAGGCCAATTATGACCATTTTGAGCTCAAATTGACTCAAATTTGTGTCAAGAGTCATGAAATTCAAACAACAAAGAGATAGATATCATAATTCAAAGGTGGGGAATGCATGAACTTGGTTTTAAAAGAAAGAACTTGAAATATAACATAAATGCCCACATAGGCTTAATACAAGGATTTCACAAGTTAAGAGTTACTAGATGCTTAAATTGAGTTTCCTAAACTTAAAATAAGTGTCTGCAACGCTTCCTTGGAGGTTTCCTTCTCTTGTTTGGCCCTGCTTCTTCTGTTGGTGGAGGAGGTGGTGGAGCCACAGTTGGGTTGTACTGAGGGAAGGAATCAATCTGCAAGTTTCCAAGAAAATAGATAATGTGAGTACCACTTTTTAAAGGAGAAAACCAAAGATTTTCAAAAGTTTTTGATTTGAGCTATTCTTACTGGGTGTGAGTGTTCGCCCGCTCTATACGCTTCTTGCCTTGATAGGCTTAGGCTCATCCTCATCATGTCCCTCTTCAAGCTGGCATTGAGATTGATCCATTCTTGTGTATACCCGGCGGGTGTCTGTGAAGAGAAATTGGGTAAGAAGTGTCTAATGAATAGTTGGGGATTAAGAGAATCAAGTCAACCTTGAAACTTACAGTCTCATATCTAGGATCTATCTGAGGAACCTCGTCCATCACGGGAGGTGCTATGGTCGTGGGCATGATGTCACCTCCTTGGCACAGATCAATGGACCACTTAGGCCGTGGTAAAGGGGGCAGTGCGTCCTTATCCATGCCCTCATCATCACTATCCATATGCACCCCTGACACACCTGAGGTTGAACCCACTATGGAATGATGACCATGAGCTCGCCGTCCCTGAAAAGAGTTGCACATAGTCAGCTAGGAAACACTTGTAAAGCATGTATGGGGTTGAGTATGCACTTACCCCTATGGGTGGAACTCCTACGACCCTAGGAGGCATCAGATACCTCCTACAGAAACTCTCGTAGTTCCCATTCAGAACTATGAAGTCAATCGCATCCTTGCCTCATATAGCTTTGATCAATTCACGCCCCTACAAGGAGTTGGCATGTCTCATGCTCTCAGGTGGTGCCATGGGAACTACGGCTGCACTGATGTGGCCTTTTACTTGGCGCCAAACTCTCTCCCCAAGGTACCAGTAGCGGCCCATAGGACCTTCTAGGAGGATCCACTTCTCTGTCATGTCTACACACCTGTGGCATTGCTCTTCAAGGGCATACTTCCACTGTGCCCATGGGTCCCAGTCCACCTAATTCATGAATTGGTGTTAAGTGAAAGAATTGAAAAAAAAAAAAAAAAAAGAAAAAGAAAAAGAAGATGGAATTCAAAAGATAAAAGCTTTAGAGATTACTTTGTCCGCAGTAATGCAAGCCAAGAATGCCCTAGCATGGGCATAGTCGTGCTTATTGTCCACCGAATCACACCTGTTGTCGATGTGATAATTGGACATCACAGGCCATGAGGGATCATTGTCAATGACGGGGGGGGGGGGGGGGGGGCGCTCAAACCCCAAGTACTCGTAGTACCAAATCTGTTTTCAAAGAGAATGAATTTCAAAAGAAAATGATCATGTGTACTCATTGCAAATATTGTTAGAAAAGAAGCTTGTAGGTTGATTTACCTCCCAGATAAAGGACATCCCACAGTGATTTGTGCTCACTCCACGCGACCGGTCACTCATGGACCTATACAACACAGCAAGAGTGGCGTTACCCTAGTTGTAGCCGCCCATCTCCCAAACATCCTCCATGCAAACGAGGTGCCCTAAAGGAGCAACATCGCCAGAGCTAGCAAAGAATATGCTAGACAACATATATAGCATAAAAGTTCGGGCAAGACAAGATGGATCTGTGTCATCTTCTTCTCTTTGATCACCAAAATGAGTCTTTAGCCAAGTTCTGCGCACTCCACCCCTTTGAACGGGTACTATGGTCCCGAGTTGTTCCAAGAGATAATGGGGATCCCCGTGAGCATTCTCATAGTAAGATAATCTCTGCCCACCTAGGCGAAGTCCCGTGATGATAGTAAATTCCGTTGGGGTAAGAGTCATTTCCCCAAAACTGAAGTGAAAAGTGTTAGTGGTGTCCCACCACAACTCAGTAAGGGCCAGCAGCGCTTGTCTGTCCCTCTGCTCCACCCACAAAGCATTCAGGAAGTCTCCAAAACCCGCATTAATTATAATCTTCTGGGTTTCAGGTTGCCGTGTGGCCATTTTGCGCCACCACTCAATGACTCCTCCAAGGGCATGTCTCGTCCTGTCCTCAAAGTTTGGCTACAAAGAATAAAGGAAATCATGGAAATTGTTATTTTGAGTATTTGCTATGCTTAATGAATAAATCAAGAATGCTTAAATTCATGGTTTTTCAAGTTTTTTAAGAAAAAGTTTACACATGTGAAAAGAAAGTTTTTTTGCAAAGGAAAGTGTTTCAAAAATCAAAGGTTAACATTCAAGAGAATACCCATGAGTTTTCCTTGGGTTGGTTAAAGCACTTGAAAGAAAAAGGAGAATTTTATCAAATACTTAGTAGGCATTGTCATGGCTACAAAGTTTTTACAAAGGAAAGTATTTCAAAAATCATAGGTTAATATCCTAGGGAATGCCCTTAAGTTTTCCTTTGATTTTCCAAAGTATTTGAAAGCAAAATGGTTTTATTTGGTAGGCATTGTTATGGCTACAAAGTATTTATAAAGGAAAAGTGCTCCAAAATTCATGGTTTGGCATCCCAAGAGAAAGCCTTTGAGATTCCCTTTGGTTTTCTAAGGTATTTGAAAGAGAAAGAATGATTTATTCTCTTGAGAATTTTATCAGATACTTGATGGGCATAGCTATGCCCACATGGTTCTTTGTAAAGAAAAGTGTTTTTTAAACTCATGGGTAAACCTCCTAGAGAATACCTTTGATGTTTTGTTTAAGAACTTGGAGCATTTGAAAAGAAAAAGAATGATTTTATTCTCTTGAGAATTTTATCAAGCACTTGGTAGGCATAGTTATGCCCACATGGTTTTTGTAGAGAAAAAGTATTGGTAAACTCATAGGTAAACCTCCTAGAGAATACCTTTGATGTTTTGTTTAAGAACTTGGAGCATTTGAAAAGAAAAAGAATGATTTTATTCTCTTGAGAATTTTATCAAGCACTTGGTAGGTATAGTTATGCCCACATGGTTTTTTGTAAAGAAAAGTATTTCTAAACTCATGGGTAAACCTCTTGGAAGATATCTTTGATAGTTTGTTCAAGAACTTTGAGCATTTGGAAAGAAAAAGAATGATTTTATTCTCTTGGGAATTTTATCAAACACTTGGTGGGCATAGTTATGCCTACAAGGTTTTTTGTAAAGAAAAGAACTTCAAAATTCATGGGTTAGCATTCTAGAAAATGCTCTTGAGTTCACATTTGATTATCTTGACTATTTAAAAGCAAAAAGAAAGATTTTATTCTTTTGGGAATTTTATCAAACACTTGGTGGGCATAGTTATGCCTATGTTGGAAAATGAGGTCTTTGTATATGGAAAACTCCCAAAAATTGTCAAAATAGCAAGAACTCAATGCATTCCATTCATAAGAATAGCAAATATTTAAAAAGAAACAATGAAATGAAAGAATAAGGATGAACTTGAAGGAGTTGGGAATTATCTTACCTCATTCATGGAATGGATGTAGGAGAGATGATTGTTGGGTTCTAAGAGCAAGCTATCCGGTTGATCTTCATAATGAGGTGCTTTGTATGTTTTCTTGAGAAAGTGATGTGGATATTTTGCATCGGAGTATTTATTTGATGAAGAACTCATGTTGGGTGTTCTTGAAAAATGGGTTTGATTTGAAAAAGTGAGTTGGGAAGGATGATTTGATGAATCAAAGGTTGTTTTGATTCCTTGAAAGTGATGTTGTTAGTGTTTAATCACCACGATAATTCAAGTTTAATGCCAAAGTTTTGGTATTTTGGAGTTGGGACTGTTGGGTTTTGGGTTTCTAGAAAGAGAAGCTCTCAAAAACAAGCAAAAGGATGATGAACAAATGAAGATGGTGCAAGGCTTTATAGCCAAAACACCAAAAATATGCAGCAGAAAAATCCCTCTCGAGTGACCGGTTGGCCCCAACCGGTCCAACCGGTTCACCAACCGGTCCAATCGGTTCGGTCCAACCGATCCCCCAATGCCCATGTTCGTTTTGTGCAATTTTTGCACATTTTCGCTTAACCGGGCCCCTTTTCGCTTGATTTTTTGATGAAATCTCTCTTGAAAGGCCTAGAACCTGATGTGAATGATTTGAAATGAATGAAATGATGAGTGATTAGTCACTAATTGAATTATTAGTGCACTCATGGTGGTATTTGCAAGCCCACTTTGACAATTGCTTTGTTAAAGGGCTTTATCTTTGGATGATGGAAGGAGGATGCTTATGATATTTGTTTGGAATCATGGAATTTTATATTCCTTGATTTCTTGTGATTGAATTGCTATTGTTATTTATTTCTTGAGGAAATTATAGCACGTTGGGATTGATTGAATGTTCTTGCTTATTTTTAATCCTCGGGTTAAAATAAAGCTTTGTTAATTGGATGATGAGTTGTTGAATGCTTGGGATGCTTTGTAAGGATCATGAAATTGTTATTTCTTGATTCTTTATGATGAATTGACATTGCTATTAATTTCTTGAGGAAATTATAGCATAATTGGAATGTGTGCTTTGCTTAATTTTAACAAAGATTGTTAAAATAAAGCATATGAATGTTTGATTGGAATTGGTTTTGGAAGTATGTTTAAATGACTCTTTGAGTCACATACATGGATTGTTTTGCATTGCTATTAATTTCTTGAGGAAATTATAGTACATTTGGAATATTTGTTTCGCTTAGTTTTAACAAAGATTGTTAAAATAAAGCTTGTTATTGCTTGGATAGGAGTGCTTGTGATAGTATGTTTAAATGACTCTTTGAGTCACATACATGAATTGCTTTGCATTGCTATTTATTTCTTGATGAAATTATAGCACAATGAATGGATTGCCTTCACTTAATTTTAACAAAATTGTTAAAATTAAAGTTTCATGATTTTGTTTAGTAAGCATGGTGTGTTTAAACGACTCTTGTAGTCACACGCCCCCCCTTATCTTGTGCGTGTCCTCATTAGAAAGAATGATCGTACATTATAGAAGCATATGTGTTCCTATTAGAAAGAATAGGCATATGAGAGTATGGTGTGTTTAAATGACTCTTGTGGTCACACACAAACCCCCTATCTTGTGCGTGTCCTCATTAGAAAGAATGAGCGTACATTATGGAAGCATATGTGTTCCTATTAGAAAGAATAGGCATATGAGAGTATAGTGTGTTTAAATGACTCTCGTAGTCAGACACACCCCCTATTTTGTGCGTGTCCTCATTAGAAAGAATGAGCGTATATTATGGAAGCATATGTGTTCCTATTAGAAAGAATAGGCATATGAGAGTACGGTGTGTTTAAATGACTCTTGTAGTCACACACAAACCCCCTATCTTGTGCGTGTCCTCATTAGAAAGAATGAGCGTACATTATGGAAGCATATGTGTTCCTATTAGAAAGAATAGGCATATGAGAGTATAGTGTGTTTAAATGATCCTTGTGGTCACACACTGTGGACCCCGAAAAAGGAGTTAAGGCCCACGAGAGGTTTTAGGTTTGAAAAAGGAAAAGGAGTCGCCACCTTATTTTTTAAAGGAAATAAGGAAAACCCTAAAAAAAAAGTTTTGTTTTAGGAAAACAAAAGATTGACTCCATATTTAAAAATGGAAAGGCAAATGATCTTTTGGAAACCAGAGAAATCGGGGATTCGGAGGCTAAGTTACGATATGGGAAGGTTCTAGGCAAAGCCTATAGGCACCCATATCGCCCTAAACGGTCTCTTAATTTAATTGGGCTAAATCAAAGTCTTAATCACACACAAATCAACAGTTATCATCACAGGACAGCATGCATATCATTCATCCATTCATCCATATAATCAAGTAAATCAAAGAAAAACAGAAAAAGAAAGAGGGGGGAGAAGAAAACCTAGGATACTTAGTATCCTAGGGCGGACTTGAACATCACGAAGAGCGCCTACGTACCATGTATGGAAATACATGGATCAAAGTCCACGTAGTTCGAAAGGGAATAGGGTTATAACCTAATCAAGGCCTATGGTAAACCCTAAGTTTCCTTTCAAGTAAAACATGGTAAGTTTCCAAAATAAATGATTCTCAAAAGATTTTTGGTAATATGGAATTTGATAAAGATAGAAACTTTGATTTAAAAGGTATTTGTTATTGAAAGGAAACTATAGAATCTACCACACCCCTCTATTAGGAAACAACCCTAGGGGGGGGGAGAAAAGGAAAGTTTCAAGGAAAAGGAAAGAAGGGTGAATTGGGGCACCCTCACACCCTACTTACCTTTAGCAAAAGCAACCTGTCAAAATAACCACCCTATTGCATAGGGTAATTTGCAAGATTTCATCTCGCAATAGCCAAAATAACCACCCCACATTGGTGGGGTAGTTGCACCTGTTGTACCTGTCAAAGCACCTGCAATTTCCATGCGAAACATACCAAAAATGCCAACCAAACAAGCTAGATGCCAAATCAAGCTATTATCATGCCCAAACATGGGCCAACACATGCTCAAAATATCATATCAAGGACAAATAACAGATCTGGACAGAATTGAAATAAGGCTTAAAATCAACCACAAGTCATGCAAACAACATGAATCATAAGCTAACTAAAACCCTAATTTAACCCTACATGCAATGACATGCAAAAAACCCTAAAATCAACTACTATGAATGCAGAAAAATGTCATAGCTATCAAATATGCAGCACATATATATCAACTATGAAGAAAACACAAGGAAAAACCCTAAGCTATCATGCTATATGCAACCTTCCTAATACAAGGATGAATGAAACCCTAGAATCGCAATTGTGCTCAAAATCACATAAAATAACTCCAAATCATGCAAAGCCCATCATAGACATCATGCTAATCATGCATATTAATCAATAGAAGCATCCACACATGAGAAAAATACAAGCTTGCACATGAAATATAGCTATTCTAAACATAAACTCAATTTCAGCACTAAGGAAACCCTAGAATCCCAAACATGCAGTAAATCACATGGGCCATCATCCTAGCATACTAAACAGCCCACAAACATTATCCTAATCATGCATAGAAATAGCAAAACACAACAAAAACACAAACTTTAATATGCAAAAGAGTTATTTCATGCAGAAAACCATTTCAGCACTAAGGAAACCCTAAAGTCCCAAACATGCAGTAAATCACATGGAATAACATCCTAGCATACTAAACAGCCCATGAATATTATCCTAATCATGCATACTAACTAATAGAAGCAATAAGACATGATAAAGACACAAACTTGAACATGAAATAATGACTATTCCATGTAAAACCCTAGAAAAGACTCTAAAAAAAACCCTAAAAACACAAAGACTCATAAAACCACATAGAATGACATTATATCATGCAAAACAGCCATAGACAATATCCTAACCATGCATTCTAAGCATTAGAAGCATCAACACATGATAAAACAATAAGCTTTTAACATGAAGTAATGCAAAGCTATGTAAAAAACCCTAGTTTGAATGAAAGAGAGAAAGGGGGAGGGGCATACCTATGGTGGCTGCTGTAGAGAGTCCTCCTCCTCTTATGTGCTGCTGGAAATTCCTTCCTTCAAGCCTTCAAGCAATGCTCTAGCCTTCCTTCAAGCCTTCTCTCACACTCTCTCACTCAAAGTTTAAGTTAAACTACCCTAAGGATGGCTGCCATAGCCTCCAATGTCCCTCTCACTTCAGAAATTCCCTCCAAGTGGCCTCCAAGTGCCTCCAAGTGCCTCCCAGTGTCCCCCTATTGCTGAAGTATAAGGGGGTATTTATAGGGATTGAGGGAAAACCCTCAATGGTTGGGATTAAAACCCTAGGGATTGATCCAAGGGCTCTTAGAGGTTCCCTTGGGGCTCAAGTAGGTCAAATAAGGCTGAAATTAGGGTTAAATGGCGGCTAAAGGCGAGCAAATCCGAGAAAATAGGGAAGGAGCCGCGTCAAAGCTCAAAAAAGGAAAGTGGCTCGGGTGACCACCTGGGGCTGGGCGGCTAGCAGCCTGGGCCCAGGCGGCTAGCCGCCCAGGCCTGGGTGGTCACCCGAGGCACTGTCAGCTTATGCCCATTTTTGACCCTTTCAGCTTCCAAATGTGTTTCCGAGCTCAAATCAACTCCGATTTTGACGAAACGAAAGCCAAAACGACCGTGTTTCGAAGGGGAATGTAATTTGAGTCACTTGAGGGCAAGAAACCCTAGCCATGGCTGCATGGTTGGGTCCTACAAAGGTGGTTAACCGCTATGCCTCACCATTGCTTAGCTTAGGTATGCACATAGGGTCGCACCGAATGCTTTCCAATTCGAAATTCAACCTCCCTAAACACATTTGGGGATGAAATTAAGACCAATCAAGGTCAAATGAGTAGTCATAGAGTGAAAATCATGAACCAATTTGGGCTAACCCGAAGTAGGTCTCTTAGCCAACCTGGGCCTTGTTGAGCCATTCTAATCCCGAACCTTCAATTCATCGAATCGAACCCACAAATACCTCAAATACAACCATATGAACTCCAGTTGGCAACTTGGAGATCATTTCAAGGTCAAATGGAAAGTTTGTGATCAAAAAGACGATTATGCCCCTCAAGTCACAAAAGTTCTTATTAACCCTCGAGATCAACTCCAAATTGAACCAAAATTCATACACACCATCCTTAGGACCCTAGAAACTCAATGCAAAAGACTAGACTCAAAAAGGAAACAAAAAGACACATGCAATGACAAACCCTAGCTAGGGTGGCAAAAATGGGGTGTGACACACACGCCCCCTATCTTGTGCGTGTCCTCATTATAAAGAATGAGCGTACATTATAGAAGCATATGTTCCCCTATTAGAAAGAATAGGCATATGAGAGTACCATGTGTTTAAATGACTTTTGAGTCACACACAAACCCCCCCTATTTTGTACAAGTGTACATTATAGCAGTCATGAACATCCTCAGTAGTCACTGTTGAAGTTCAAGCCTTGGTTCTTTGCCCTTTTCTTGTGAAAATGGGCTGTCTTTTCTAACATTGGTGTCGCTTGCGAAGCAAACTCCACCAATGAAGGGCATCTGTAGACACCCAATTTTCATCATCATGAGTTCATGATAGCATTTGGTTAGGTTTAGAAGCATTTAGGAGTCCCTAAGCCTTAAAGGACAATTTTGCCTTTTTAAGCTTTAGGAGAATAGTTCTTCATTGCATGCATATTTTTGTCTCTTTATTGAGTCCCATCACTTGCATTTAGTTTCTAGGGTCATTTTGGATATGTGTGTCAAATTTGGTTCAATTCCAGATAGGTTTGGATAGCTAATTAGAATTTTTGCGACTTGGAGGGCAATTTCGTCTTTTACTTCGTATATTTTCCAATTGACTTCCAAATTTGTTCCGAAGTGTTCCATTGACCTTAGAATGATGAAATGAGCCTAATTTAAGTGCCAATTTATTTTATTGATAGGTTTGGGATTGGTTCACCACATTACCCTACGCTTAATTGACCTTTTTTCGGATAATCGCCTCTTGAAAACCCAGCCACCTGACTGTGGTTAGGGATTCTTGGTTCAAGAATATTCTAGGCTTATTCTACATTAAATCCTTGAAATTTGGGCTTTTGAATCACTCAAATCGGAGTTAAAATGAAGAATTTAAGTCCGTTTGAAGTTCGAAGTCCAAACCGAGCTAGAATTCCAAAATTTTTGGATTCTTCTCGGGTGACCGGTTGGGTTCAACCGGTTGGACCGGTTCACTCCAACTGGTCACCCGAGCCCTTCGTCCTGATTTTTCTCTTTTTGAGTTTTTGACGAAATGGGACTCTACCACTTCGAATTTCAGCCTTCTAAAGGACTTCTAAGCCTATTGGGAGGTGGTTTTGAGTTGTTTAACATTAATGGGATTTAATTACAGCCCTAGATTGGTTTTATGGTGAATTAATCTCAACCATTGGTTCATATGGTTGGTTGGTTATAAATAGAGGCTCATTCATCAGCATAAGGGACTTTTAGCTTATTTGACACTTCATATTCATAAGAGAGAGAGGGACCACGAGTTTGCACACACCCATATCACTTGGAGGAGGCTTTTTACTGTAATTTCAAAGGAGAACTAGAAGGGAACCAAGCCAAAGAGAAGGAAGAACGCAGCGAAGACCGTTGTTTTGTTATAAGTCTCATTTGCATCCTTTTATGATTCCTTCTTCTTCTACTCCATTCTCTGCATAGTTATGGCTTAGTATTGATTTAGGAATCATATATACTCTATATTTTAGAGTGTATATGATTCAAATATGATGAGAATGCATGTTAGTGGATTAGGATTGCGAATTGTTTGCTGGTAGGATAGTTTCTCTCTTAAGGATAGAGGTACGTTTTGCATAAAAAAATCAATTGATGTGTTTAGGCCGTTTTCTCTTCATGGTTCAATTATATGCATGATTTTAAGCATCTTTTGTATAGGACACTTGCTGTGTAGGCCTCATCTTCATAGGTGTATGGATGATTATCCTTTTCGAGGATAATTATCGTCCTTAGAAGGTGAGGTTGTGCATGGATGCTTTCTGGAGTGTGTTTAAGTGCGCTGTGAGTTTCTTTTCATTCTTAGGTATATATTTTACGTAGGATATGTGAAGAAACCATTCATATGGAGTGATTTCTACGTAAAATTATCTCCGGATAGTTTTACTTAAGAAAGCTCGCCGTAAGGATGGTTATTTCACATTCTTACATAAAGTACTTACCTAAGGCATCATGGTAGATTTTCTTTTCATGTTTAGGATTGCCATATGATATTTTCATCATGATAGTTCCTATTTAACATGTTTTTGATAGTTTTGTGCATGTTAGGATGTTTAGAGCATATAGGAGCATATAGGATTGAGTTTTTCTTTTGATTTTTGTTATTTGTATGAGTATTAGGTCATTATATGAATGCTTAGCATTCTGTCCAGATTTGATTTAGGTCTTCTAATGATGATTTGAGCATGAATATGAATGATTTGAGCTTAATAATTGCCTTATAGAATACATAGGGTGATTAATTGGTGATTTCTCGATGTTTCGGGATGATTTGCATATGGTAAGTGGTTCATGGTAAGTTTGTTTTGATTTGTTCTCTTCTCCCTCTCTTGGGTTATTCTTTTTACTTTGGACTGTAATTCTTAAGTTTCCATGTTTTCTAAAATCTTTTTTTTTTTTTTGAATAAGAGTTCTATCTCTTTTAGAACTCTACTTTCATTAAAATTCTGTTTTATCTAGAGTTCTATCTCTTTTAGAATTCTACTTTTCTTAAAATCCTTTTTGAATAAGAGTTCTATCTCTTTTAGAACTCTACTTTCATTAAAATTCTGTTTTAATTAGAATTCTATCTCTTTTAGGATTCTACTTTTCTCAAACTTCTTTTTGGATAAGAGTTCTATCTCTTTTCGAATCCTGTCTTTTCTCAAATTCCTTTTTTGGAAACTCCTAAGTTTTAAAATCTTTCTTAAGTTGGAAACTTAGGGTTTATAGTTCATTGTAAAGGGAGTAACCCCTTCTCAATCGAACTACGTGGATTTTGATCCTTATATTTTTGTATGTAAGATACGTAGGTGCTCATTTGATGTTCAAGTCCGCACTAGGATACTAAGTATCCTTGGTTTTCTTTTCTTTCTTCTTTCTTTCTACCCATTTGTCCATCACATATATGCTAGTGGATAGGATGGACCCATGCTTGCTCATTTATCCATCATATATTTGTTAGTGGATAGGATGGATTTGTTTGCTTATTCATTTGTCCATCACATACTTGCTAGTGGATAGGATGGATTTGTTTGCCTATTCTTTCCCTCTCTCACCTACTCTTCATATCTCTCTTATCTGTTCATGGATGTTTACATGCTTTATGGATGTTTATATGCTTTATGGATGTTCATGGATGAATGCGATTGGTTTATGGATGATTCTTTACATATGCATGGTGACTAATTAGGAAGTGATTGAAATAGCCTATATAAATTTAGAGACCCATTTTGGGGCGATGTGGGTGCCTATATATAGGATGTTTCCTAGAACCTTCCCACATCGTAACTTAGTCTCCGAATCCTCTCTTGTTTTGATGGACCTGCTTTTCCTTGATCAGAGTCATGTGGTTTGTTTTCAAAGGTTTTCTTTAAAAAACTGTTTTTATGGTTTTCCTCTTTTCCTAAAAATAAGGTGGCGACTCCTTGTTTGTTTTGCTTTTGTGAACCTTTTAAAAACTAGATTTTTATTAATTTAAATCTCTACCAGTCTTTTTAAAAGAAGGGTTCTCCTTCCCCCTGGATCGAAACCCGTGGTTCACAGCCACCTTATTTTTTAAAGGAAACAAGGAAAACCCTAAAAATAGTTTTGTTTTAAGAAAAAAATTTAAATGACTCCATAAAAAAGGAAAGGCAAAAACAGTCTTTTTGGAAACCAAAGAAAACTGGGGATTCGGAGGCTAAGTTATGATATGGGAAGGTTCTAGGCAAAGACTATAGGCACCCATGTCACCCTTTCGGTCTCTCGGTTTATTTGGGCTAAATTAAGATCTTTTCAACACACAAATCAGCATATATCATCACAAGACAGCATGCATAACATATATTCCATCCATCCATCCATGTATAGTAAGCAAGATAAAACAGAAAATAAAGAAAAGAGAAAAGAAACCTAAGATACTTAGATCCTAGAACGGACTTGAGCCTCACGAAGAGCGCCTACGTACCATGCAACGAAATACATGGATCAAAGTCCGCGTAGTTCGAATAGAATTAGGGTTAAATCCTAATATAAACCTATGGTAAAAACCCTAGGTTTTCTTATTTGAAAGAGAATTGAATAAACCAAGTTTGAATTTAGAAAGAATTCCACAAGATGGAAACTTTGATAAAAGCCAGAATTTTATTAGCTAAGGAAACCCTTGATTAAGACCATAGACTCATATTAAAAATTAACCCTAGAAGGGAGAAGAGAAAGAGTAAGGAAGAGAGGTGAATTGGGGCACCTTCAAACCCACTTACCTGAGCGCAATAGCTCCAAGCATTAGCAATTTCAAGCAATAGCAGCCCTATTTGCCATAGGACAATTACCACACCTATTTGCACCCTTACACGTGCTCAAAACCATGCAAACACAACAATATGCTAATCTGGACAGAATAGTATTATGGCCTAAATTCATCCACTAAACATGCTAACAGCACAAACAGCGAACAAACATAAGCTCTAATGCAATCCTAATACCATATTGTCACACCCCATTTTTGCACCACCTTACTAGGGCTCACCATTTCATGTAGGTTTTTGTTTTGTTTTTGAGTCTAGTTACTTGCATTAGTTTTCTAGAGTCACAAGGACATTGGACATGAATTTTGCTTCAATTTGGAGTTGATCTTGAGGGATAATAAGAACTTTTGTGACTTGAGGGGTATAATCGTCTTTTAGGTCACAAACTTTTCCTTTGACCTTGAAATGATCTCCAAGTTGTCAATTGGAGTTCATATTGATGCATATGAGGTATTTCTAGGTTCAATTTGATGAATCAATGGCTTAGGGTTAAAATGGCTTAATATGGTTCAAGTTGGTTAATTGACTCCTTTCGTGTTAGCTCAAATTAACTCACAATTACCAACCAAATCTTTTCAAATTGACTTTAATTAGTCATCATTTTATCCCTAAAAGTGTTTTAGAAAGTTTAATTTTGGTTTGGAAAACATTTGGTTCAATCCTATGTGCATACCTATGCTTTACAAAGGTAGAGCATAGCGGTTAACCGCCTTTGTCAAACCTAATCATGCCCCCGTGGTTAGTGGTTTTCACCTTAAAATGTTCAAAAATGTATTCCTCATCGAAACACGGTCGTTTTGGCTTTTGTTTCATCAAAATCGGAGTTAATTTGACCCTAAAACACTCTTAGAAGGCAACAGAGTCCAAAAAAGTCAAAAAACTGAAGTGGGCTCGGGTGACCACCCAAGCCCGGGAGGCTAGCCGCCCAGCCCCTGGTGGCTAGCCACCCAAGGCCTGGTGGTCACCCGAGGCCACTTACCAATTTTTGCTGAAACGGGATTCCTTCCCTATTTTGACGGTTTGGGACTCTTTTGGACAACTTTCCTTCTAATTTTTGGTAACTTTTGAGTTTCTTAAGCACCAAGGGAGTCTCTAATAACCCTTGGATTAATTTTTAGGGTTTTAATTCTAGCCATTGATTTATCCTAATTGAACTCTATAAATACCCCCTTGTGCTTCAGCACTACGGGAGGCAATTGGAGGCCACTTTATGCATTAAACCTGAGTGTTTGAGAGAGAATAAGAGAGAGAGAGCTAAAGGAGAGTTGGAGTTCCTGCTGTAGCCTTGAAGAAGCTTGGTTCAAATCATCCACAAAAGCAAGAGAGTCTCTACAGCAGCAAGGAAGCTCTTCCTAAGGTAAAACTCCCTTCTATTCAAGTTTAAATTAGGGTTTCTTGTAGAATAGGACTATTGCATGCTAAAGTTGAGTTTTTTATCATGTGTTATAGCTTTAGTTAGTTAATATACATGGTTTAAATACTGTTCATCATGAGTTATGCATGCTTTAGAGCTATTCTATAGGTTTTTAAGCATGATTGTGAGTTAGGGTTCCTATTGTCCTTGTTTTAGGTTAGTTTCATATAGCATGTTAACTTAGGCTTCTTTGTTGATTTTTCTTCATGGTTATTTTGTATGTCTTGCATAGAGAATATTTATGATATTTTTGCATTCATGTTAGTGGATTTTAGGGTTTTTTTGCATGTCTTAGTGTTAGGATTGTATTAAGGTTTAGTTTTATTCACTGTTTATGTTATTTGCATGATTAGTGGATGAATTTAGGCTTTAATACTATTCTGTCCAGATTTCTTTGTTCTTCTTTTTGTCTTGTTTTGAGCACGTGTAAGGGTGCAAACAGGTGCGATAATTGCCTCATTGTAAATAGGGCTATTATTGCTTAAGCTTGCTATTTGCTTGGAGTAATTGCCTAAGGTAAGTAGGGTGTGGAAGTGCCCCAATTCACTTCTTTCTTCCTTAACTTTTCCCTTCTCCCTTTTTAGGGTTACTTCTTAATATGAATCCATGGTGAATCACTAGAGGTTTCCTTGTTAAAATAAAGTTGCCTTTTTCTCAAAGTTTCCATCTTGTGGAAGTTACTTTTATTTCAAACTTGGTTTAAATACTATATTTTCTATCTTTCAAATAAGGAAACCTAGGGTTTTTACCATAGGTTTATATTAGGATTTAACCCTAATTCTCTTCGAACTACATGGACTTTGATCCATGTATTTCGCTACATGGTACGTAGGCGCTTTGAGGTTCAAGTCCACCCTAGGATCTAAGTATCCTAGTTTAGTTTAGTTTTTCTTTGTTTTGTTTGTTTGTTATGGATGGATATATGATATGCATGCAATTCTTGTGATGATATCTGTCACACCCCATTTTTGTCACCTTAGCTAGGACATATCATTTCATGTAGGATTTTGAGTCCTTTTTTAGTCTAGTCTTTTGCATTGAGTTTCTATGGCATTGAATATCATGCGTATGAATTTTGAAGTGATTTGGAGTTCATCTCGATGGTCAATAAGAACTTTTGCGACTTTAAGGGCATAATCGTCTTTTAAGCCGTATATTTTCCATTTGACCTTGAAATGAATACCGAGTCATTCCCATGAGTTCATATGGTTACATAGAGTCCATATATAGGTTCAATTTCATGAATTAATGGTTTAAGATCAATTCGGCTCGTAATGGTTCGGGTTGGCTAAAAGACCCTTTCTTGGTTTGCTCAAATTGACTCATAAGACCCAATCAATTTTCTCTCATTTAACTTCAATTGGGCTTTATTTATGTCCTAAACATGTTTGGAAAGATTGATTTTCGATTGGGAAAGCATTTGGTTCAACCTTGTGTACAAACCCAGCTTAGCGACGGTGAAGCACCATGGTTAACCACCTTTGTAAAACCTAACCATACACCCATGGTTGAGGATTTTTGTCCTAAAATGCCTAAAAATGTGTTCCCCTTCGAAACACGGTCGTTTTGGCTTTTATTTCATCAAAATCGGACTTAATTTGAAGATTTTAGGACTTCTACAGCAAGTGGGAGTCAAAAGCGGAGAAAAAATAGAGGACCCTCGGGTAACCGTCCGGGGCTGGACGGTCACCCGTCTAGGCCCAGACGGCTAACCGTCCAAGCCTAGATGGTCACCCGAGGAATCCTTCCTCAACTCGAACTCTGACTCCTCTCTCCCTCTTTTGACGGTTTCCTCCGCCAAAACAACTTGTTTGCTCTTAGGAGTGTGTAAGTTTGAGTTGTTTGAGCACCAAGAGAGTCTCTAATAGCCCTAGGATCATTGTTTAATGAATTAATCCTAGCCATTGGTTAAGGGGGTCAGTTCTCTATATAAAGGACATGATATTCAGCACATAGGGAGAGGAATTACACTTTACACATAGAGAAAGAGGGAGCTACGAGTTTGGAGAGCTAGAAGGACTTCAAGAGGAGGCTCTTCAACCCCAAGCAAGCAAGGAAACAAGAAGTTTGAAGACAAGGAAGAGTCTACAAGAGGTAAGCATGTCTCTTTAATGCTGAACATAAATTTTCTGTTGTTCCTTGTCCTCTTTCTTCTTCTTCTTTTAAGATAGCTATGGTGCATGAAGTTGCTCTTCTTGTGGATTGAATTCAATGCTTGTGTGATGTTATATGAATGGTTTTGAGATGGTTTATGGCTTTGTATGCTTGATAATCCCTGGTTTACTAAGGATTAGATAGCTTTACCTCTTTCTATCCTCTCAAATCATGCTTAGTTCACATGTCTAGGTTGCTGTGATAATTATTATGAATTGATGTTCCTGTTAGTTAATATATGATATGAATGATATTCATGATAATTTGAGCATGTCTTAGAGTCGATTCATATGTTTTTATGCATAGTTGTGAGATTAGGGTTTCGATAACCCTAAAATCACATAGGTCTTATACAGCATGCTTAGCTTAGCTTTTTGAGTTGTTGCTCATCATAGTCATTCTATATATGCTGCATATAGTTGAATCATGCTAGGTTTGCATTCATATAGTATGTTTTATAGGTTTTTTGGAGACATTATCCTTTTTAAGGATAATTATCCTTTTCGTTAAGTGAGGTTTCGCATGAGAGCTTTCTATGATGTGTTTAAGCGTGAAATCACTTCTGTTGTGTTCTAGGGTATATATTTTACGTAGGATATGTTGATTGCACCTCTCCATAACGACTTTTTTACGTGAAATTATCTTAGGATAGTTTCGCTTAAGAAAGCTCGCCGTAGGGAGGCCTATTTGCATATTTTACATAAAATATCATCTTTTTGGTTAGAATATGCTTTGTTATCATGTTTATTGATATTATTGGAGTCTCTCATGCTTGTTAGTGTGTCTTTGGTAGGTTTTATGCATGTTAGTTTGGTCATTGCATGTAGGATTGAGTTAGAGTCCTTAGTTATTCATTATTCTTGTTTTTGCATGATTAATGGATGATTTTAGGCCTTGTTAAGGTTCTGTCCAGATTTGCATATTGTTTTCTTTGCATGGTTTTGTGCACTTGTAAGGGTGCAAACAGGTACAATGCTATTGCAAATAGGGCTGCTATGGTCTGAAATGGCTAATGAGTGGAGCTTTTACGCTCAGGTAAGTAGGGTTTGAAGGTGCCCCAATTCACCTTTCTTTATCTTTCTTTTCTCTTCTCCCTCCTAGGGTTACTTCTTAATACAAACATATGGTGATTATCAAAGGTTTCCTTCATTAATAAAATTCTGGTTTTCTATCAAAGTTTTCCTCTTGTGGAAGTTTTCGATTTTAGACTAAATCAATGTATTTTCAAATAAGGAAACCTAGGGTTTTTACCATAGGTTTGTATTAGGTTGTAACCCTATTCTATTCGAACTACATGGACTTTGATCCATGTATTTCGCTGCATGGTACGTAGGCACTCTTCGTGAGGCTCAAGTCCATTCTAGGATCCAAGTATCCTAGGCTTTTCTTTTCTTTTCTTCTTTTTTCTGTTTTGTTTTGTTTGTTTGATTGTGCATAGATGATTAGATGGGATATATGATATGCATGCTGCCTTGTGGTGATATATGATGATATTTGAGTGAAAAAGATATTAAGTTAGCCCAATTAAATTAAGAGACCAACTCGGGCGATGTGGGTGCCTATGGGCTTTTGCCCAAAACCTTCCCACGTCATAACTTAGCCCCCAAATCCAATTTTCTGGTTTCAAAGACTTTGCTTTTCCTTTAATGGAGTCATGTGGTTTTGAAAATAAAACATTTTTTGTGGTTTTCCTCTTTTCCCTAAAAAATGAGGTGGCGACTCCTTTTTGTTTGTTGTCTTTCACCCATTCCATATATATCCTCCTTTTCCGCCAAATCCTTGTGGGCCGTTTTTCGGGGTTCACAATATCTTACTGATTTTTGTATGGTAAGATCTTGATTTAGCCCAAATAAACTAAGAGACCGAAAGGGTGACATGGGTGCCTATAGGCTATGCCTAGAACCTTCCCATGTCATAACTTAGCCTCCGAATCTCTGATTTCTTTGGTTTCCAAAAAAGACTAGTTTTTGCCTTTCCTTTTTAAGCATGGAGTCATTCTTTTGTTTTCTTAAAACAAAATTGGTTTTTAGGGTTTTCCTTGTTTCCTTTAAAAAATAAGGTGGTGACTCTTTTTCTTTTTCAAACCTATTTTCTTTTTAATCCTTGTGGGCCACTGTGAACCCCGGAAAACGGCCCACAAGGATTTGGCGGAAAAAAAAAAAGAAAGATTATTTGGAATGGGTGAAAGACAACAAACAAAAAGGAGTCGCCACCTCATTTTTTAGGGAAAAGAGGAAAACCACAAAAAATGTTTTATTTTCAAAAACCACATGACTCCATTAAAGGAAAAGCAAAGTCTTTGAAACCAGAAAATTGGATTCGGGGGCTAAGTTACGATGTGGGAAGGTTCTGGGCAAAAGCCCATAGGCACCCACATCGCCCGAGTTGGTCTCTTAATTTAATTGGGCTAACTTAAGATCTTTTTTCACTCAAATATCATCATATATCATCACAAGGCAGTATGCATATCATATATTCCATCCAATCATCCATGCATAATCACTCAAACAAAACAAAACAGAAAAAAAAAAAAAAAAAAAAAAAAAAGAAGAAAAGAAAAGAAAAGCCTAGGATACTTGGATCCTAGAACGGACTTGAGCCTCACAAAGAGCACCTACGTACCATGCAGCGAAATACATGGATCAAAGTCCACGTAGTTCGAACAGAATAAGGTTACAACCTAATACAAACCTTTGTAAATACCCTAGGTTTCCTTATTTGAAAGAGAATTGAATAAACAAGTTTGAATTTAGGAAAACTTCCACAAAATGGAAACCTTGATAAAAACAGAATTTATTATTGAAGGAAACCTTTGATAATTACTATAAGCTAGTATTAAGAAGTAACCCTAGGAGGGAGAAGAGAAAAGAAAGAAAAAGAAAGGTGAATTGGGGCACCTTCAAACCCTATTTACCTGAGCGCACAAGCTCCTAGCATTAGCCATTTCAGACCATAGCAGCCCTATTTGCAATAGGACAAGCATTGTACCTGTTTGCACCCTTACAAGTGCACCAAATCATGCAAAGAAAGCAATATGCAAATCTGGACAGAACCTTAACAAGGCCTAAAATTATCTATTAATCATGCAAACAACAAGAATAATGAATAACTAAAGATCCTAACCCAATCCTACATGCAATGACTAGACTAACATGCATAAAAACCTATGAAAGACACACTAACAAGCATAAGAGACTCCAATAACATCAATAAACATGATAACAAAGCATATTCTAACCAAAAAAATGATATTTCATGTAAAATATGAAAATAAGCCTCCCTACGGCGAGCTTTCTTAAGCGAAACTATCCTAAGATAATTTCACGTAAAAAAGTCGTTATGGGGAGGTGCAATCAATATATCCTACATAAAATATATACCCTAGAACACAACAGAAAAGATTTCATGCTTAAACACATCACAGAAGGCTCTCATGCAAAACCTCACTCAACGAAAAGGATAATTATCCTTAGAAAAGGATAATGTCTCCAAAAACCCTATAAAACCTACTACACGAATGCAAACCTAGCATGATTCAACTATATGCAGCATATTTAGAATGACTATAATGAGAAACAACTCAAAAAGCTAAGCTAAGCATGCTGTATGAGACTTGTGTGAATTCAGGGTTATCGAAACCCTAATTTCACAACCATGCATTAAAACCTATGAAACGACTCTAAGACATGCTCAAATCATCATGAATATCATTCATATAGCATATATTGACTAACAGGAATATCCACACATGATAATAATCACAGCAACCTAAACATGTGAACTATGCATAATTTAAGAGGATAGAAAGAAGTAAAGCTATCTAATCCTTAGTAAACCAGGGATTATCAAGCATATAAAGCCATGAACTATCCTAAAATCATTCATATAACATCACATAAGCATTGAATTCCATCCATAAGAAGAGCAATTGCATGCAACATAGCTATCTTAACAGAAGAAGAAGAAAGAGAAGAAAGAGAAGCAGAAATCCATATTCAGCATTAAAGGGATAGGCTTACCTCTTGTAGACTCTTTCTTGTCTTCAAACCTCTTGTTTCCTTGCTTGCTTGGGATTGAAGAGCCTCCTCTTGAAGTCCTTCTAGCTCCCTAAACTCGTAGCTCCCTCTCTCTCTAAGTGTAAAGTGCAATTAACCCCCCTCTATGTGCTGAATATCATGTCCTTTATATAGAGAACTGACCCCCTAAACCAATGGTTAAGATTAATTCATTAAATAATGATCCTAGGGTTATTAGAGACTCTCTTGGTGCTCAAACAACTCAAACCTTCACACTCCTAAGCTCAGACAAGTTGTTTTGGTGGAGGAAACCGTCAAAAGAGGGAAGATAGAGTCAGAGTTCGAGTTAAAAGAGGATTCCTCGGGTGACCAACTAGGCCTGGACGGTTAGCCGTCTGGGCCTAGACGGCTGACCGTCCAGCCCCGGACGGTTACCCGAGGCCCTCCTATTTCCGCTTCGGTTTTGACTTCTACTTGCTTCAGAAGTCCTAAAATCTTCAAATTAAGTCCGATTTTGATGAAATAAAAGCCAAAACGACCGTGTTTCGAAGGGAAACACATTTTTAGGCATTTTAGGACAAAAATCCTCAACCATGGGTGCATGGTTAGGTTTTACAAAGGTGGTTAACCATGGTGCTTCACCGTCGCTAAGCTGGGTTTGTACACAAGGTCGAACCAAATGCTTTCCCAATCGAAATTCGATCTTTCTAAACATGTTTAGGACATAAATAAAGCCCAATTGAAGTTAAATGAGAGAAAATTGGTTGGGTCTTATGAGTCAATTTGAGCAAACCAAGAAAGGGTCTTTTAGCCAACCCGAACCATTACGAGCCGAATTGATCTTAAACCATTAATTCATGAAATTGAACCTATATATGGACTCTATATAACCATATGAACTCAATGGAATGACTCGGGATCCATTTCAAGGTCAAATGGAAAATATACGGCTTAAAAGACGATTATGCCCTTAAAGTCGCAAAAGTTCTTATTGACTATCGAGATGAACTCCAAATCACTTCAAAATTCATACACATGATATTCAATGCCATAGAAAATCAATGCAAAAGACTAGACTCAAAAAGGACTCAAAATCCTACATGAAATGATATGTCCTAGCTAAGGTGACAAAAATGGGGTGTGACAGCCACTTTTTGGGGTTCACACATATCATGCATAAAGACCCTAGAATGGCCTATATGAATGCAAGAACTATCATAGTTATTCTATATCTAAAACACATACAGCAACTATGAAGAAAACAAATAAGAAACCCTATGCTAACATGCTGTATGAAACTAACCTAAAACAAGGATAGTAAAAACCCTAAACTCACAAACATGCTTGAAAACACACAAAACAATCTCTAAACATGCTAAACTCACATTAAACAGAACTTAAATCATGCATATTAACTAACTAAAGCAATAGAACATGATAAAAATCCTAACTTTAACATACGATGACGCTATTCTAAAACAAGGACGACGGAAGCTCTAGAATCACAACTATGCATTAAAACCTATGAACTAACTCTAAAACATGCAAAAATCATCATGGATATCATTATTATCACATATATTAACTAATAGAAACCTCAATCCATGGTAGAAATCATAACAATTACATGTAATAAAGCTAACCTAAGATAAAACCTTAATTTCAGCCTTAAGAGTTAGAATATACCTTGGGAAAGCCTTTCTTGCTGCTGTATAGACTCTCTCTTGCTCTTGTGGATGGCTTAAATCAATGTTCTCCAAGGCTACAGCAGGTCCTCTAGCTCTCCTTCAAGTCTCTCTCTCTTATTCTCTCTCAAACACTCAGGTCATAAAGTGGCTCCCCTTGTGCTGGAGTATAGGGGGTATTTCTAGAGTTCAGTTAGGATAAACCAATGTCTGAGATTAAAACCCTAAGAATTAATCCAAGGGCTATTAGAGACCCCCTTGGGGCTTAAGTAACTTAGAAGTTACCTAAAATTAGAAGGAAATTCGTCACAAAGAGTCCTTGTATGTCAAAATAGGCAAGAGTTTGCTTCAGCAAACACATAGAGAGAAAATAAGAAAGTGCTCTCGGGTGACCACCAGAGCCTAGGTGGCTAGCCACTTGGGCCCAGGAGGCTAGCCGCCTGGGGCTGGGTGGTCACTCGAGCCCACTTCGGATTTTTTCCCTATTTCGACTCCTTTCCCTTCTAGGAGTGTTTTAGGGGTCATTTTAAGTCTAATTTTGGTGAAACAAAAAGCCAAAACGACCGTGTTTCGATGAGGAATACATTTTTGAACATTTTAGGGTGAAAACCACTAACCATGGGGGCATGGTTAGGTTTGACAAAGGCGGTTAACCGCTATGCTTTACCTTTGCAAAGCATAGGTATGCACATAGGATCAAACCAAATGCTTTCCATATCAAAATTAAACTTTCTAAAACACTTTTGGGATAAAATGATGAATAATTAAAGTCCATTTGAAAAGATTTGGTTGGTAATTGTGAGTCAATTAGAGCTAACCCAAAGAAGGGTCAATTAACCAACTTGAGCTACATCGATCCATCTTAATCCTGAGCCATTGATTCATCAAATTGAACCTAGAAATACCTCATATGCATCCATATGAACTCTAATTGACAATTTGGAGATCATTTCAAGGTCAAATGAAAAGTTTGGGACTTAAAAGATGATTATGCCCCTCAAGTCACAAAAGCTCTTATTATCCCTCAAGATCAACTCCGAATTGAACCAAAATTCATATCCATTGTCCTTGTGACCCTAAAAAACTAATGCAAGTGACTAGACTCAAAAACAAAACAAAAACATGCATGAAATGATGAGCCCTAGTAAGGTGGTGCAAAAATGGGGTGTGACATCGAGGTTAATACCATAACTCAATCCATTCAACCCATCTCCCTTAATGATGTTAACCCGCCTCACCAATTCACCGATCTATTCATGCCGCTCGAAAGAGTCCTCGAAAAACTCGTAAACCGTGACCTGTTGAAACCACTTGACCCAAGACCCCCACCTAATCCCTTACCCAGGAACTACAATGAGAATGAGTATTGCAAGTATCACCAATCCAAAGGCTATGCCACCAACCGTTGTATTCGCCTTCGCTACCAAGTCCAAGACCTCATTGACAAGTAAGTCATTTCACCACTAAGCCGTCCAAATGTCACCTATAATCCTTGTGAACCACGGGTTTCAATCCAGGGGGGAAGGAAAACCCTTCTTTTAAAAGGACTTATAGTAATTTAAATTAATAAAAATCTGGTTTTTAAAAGGTTCACAAAAACAACCAAACAAGGAGTCGCCACCTCATTTTTAGGAAAAGAGGAAAACTATAAAAACAGTTTTTAAAAGAAAACCTTTGAAAACAAACCACATGACTTCGATCAAGGAAAAGTAGGTCTAATCAAAACAAGAGAGGATTCAGAGACTAAGTTACGATATGGGAAGGTTCTAGAAAACATCCTATAGGCACCCACATCGCCCCAAAATGGGTCTGTGGATTTATATGGGCTATTTCAATCACTTCCTAATTAGTCACCATGCACATGTAAAGAATTATCCATAAACTATCCATTCATCCATAGACATTCATAAAGTAATAAACATCCACAAAGTATGTAAACATCCATGAACAAATAGGAAAGATATGAAAAGCATGTAAAGAGATAGAGAATAAGAAACAGATCCATCCTACTCCTCTAGCAAATATGTGATGGATAAATAAGTAAATATGGGTCCATCCTACTCCTCTAGCAAATATGTGATGGATAAATGATGAAGCATGGGTCCATCCTACTCCTCTAGCATGGGTCCATTCTACTCCTCTAGCAAATATGTGATGGATAAATGATGAAGCATGGGTCCATCCTACTCCTCTAGCATATATGTGATGGACAAATGGATAAAAAGAAAGAAGAAGAAAGAAAAAAAGAAAACCTAGGATACTTAGTATCCTAGGGCGGACTTGAACATCAAATGAGCGCCTATGTACCTTACGTACAAAAATGTAAGGATCAAAGTCCACGTAGTTCGATTGAGAAGGGATTACTCCCTTTACAATGAACTATAAACCCTAAGTTTCCAACTTAAGAAAGGTTTTAAAACTTAGGAGTTTCCAAAAATAGTTTGAGAAAAAGTAGGTATTTGAGAAAGAATAGAATTCTAACTCAAATAGACTTCTAAAGCGATTTGAATTCAGAAGTGAATAGAACTCCAAATAAAATAGAATTTTGAAAAAGTTGGAAACTTAGGACTTCTAATCCAAATTAAAGACAATAACCCGAGGGGGAGAAGAGAATAATTCATACACAACTTACCATGAACCGCTTACCATATGCAAATTATCCCGAAACATCGAGAAAACACCAATTAATCACCCTATGTAATCTATAGGGCAATTATTAAGCTCAAACCAACCATAGTCATGCTCAAATTATCATTAGAAGACCAAATTCAAATCTGGACAGAATGCTAAACATGCATATAATGGCCTAATACTCATGCAAACAACAAGAATCAAGAGAAAAACACAAACCTAATATGCTCCTATATGCTCTAAACACCCTAACATGCACAAAACTATCAAAAACATGCTAAATATGAATTACCATGATGAAAATATCATATGACAACCCAAAGCATAAAAATAAAATCTAACATGATGCTTTAGGTAAGTATTTTATGTAAGAATGTGAAATAATCATCCTTATGGCGAGCTTTCTTAAGTAAAACTATCCAGAGATAATTTTACGTAGAAACCACTCCGCATGAATGATTTCTTCACATATCCTACGTAAAATATATACCTAAGAATGCAAAGAAACTCACAGCGCACTTAAACACACTCCAGAAAGCACCTATGCACAACCTTACCCTCTAAGGACGATAATTATCATCGAAAAGAATAATCATCCATACACCTATGAAGATGAGGCTTACACAGCAAGTGTCTTATACAAAAGATGCTTAAAATCATGCATATAATTGAACCATGAAGAGAAAACGGCCAAAACACATCAACTAATTTTTTATGCAAAACGTACCTCTATTCTTAAGAGAGAAACCATCCTAACAGCAAGCAATTCGCAATCCTATTCCACTAGCATGCTTTCTCATCATATTTGAATCATATACACTTTAAAATATAGAGTATATATGATTCCCAAATCAATTCTAAGCCCATAACTATGTAGAGAATGAAGTAGAAGAAGAAGGAATCGTAAAAGGATGCAAAGGAAACTTACAACAAAGCAAGGTCTTCGCTGCGTTCTTCCTTCTATTTGGCTTGATTGTCTTCTAATTCTTCTTCAAATTGCAGTAGAAAGCCTCCTCCAAGTGATATGGGTGTGTGCAAATTCGTTCTCCCTAACTCTCTAATGAATATGAAGTGTCAAAAGTCCAAAAGTCCAGCCAAAAGTCCAAAAGTCCCTTATGCTGATGAATGAGCTTCTATTTATAACCAACCAACCATATGAACCAATGGTTGAGATTAATTCACCATAAAACCAATCTAGGGCTGTAATTAAATCCCATGGATGTTAAATAACTCAAAACCACCTCCTAATAGGCTTAGAAGTCCTTTAAAAGGCTGAAATTCGGAGTGGTAGAGTCCCATTCTGTCAAAAATTCAAAGAGAGACAAATCAGGACAAAAGGCTCGGGTGACTGGTTGGGTGAACCGGTCACCCGAGAGGAATCAAAGAATTTTGAAATTCTAGCTCGATTCGGACTCCGAACTTCAAACGGACACAAATTATTCATTTTAACTCCGATTTGAGTGATTCAAAAGCCAAAATTTCAAGGATTCAATGTAGAATAAGCCTAGAATATTCTTGAACCAAAAATCCCTGACCACGGTCAGGTGGCTGGGTTTTCATGAGGCGATTACCCAAAAAAAGGTTAATTAACCATGGGGTAATGTGGTGAACCAATCCAAAACGTATCAATAAATTAAATTGGCACTTCAGTTAGACTTTTTTCATCATTCTAAGGTCAATGGAACACTCCGAAACAAATTTGGAAGTCAATTGGAAAATATACGAAGTAAAAGATGAAATTGCCCCTCAAGTCGCAAAAGTTCTAATTAACTATCCAAACCTATCTGGAATTGAACCAAATTTGACACACATATCCAAAATGATCCTAAAAACTAAATGTAAGTGATGGGACTTAATAAAGAGACAAAAATATGCATGCAATGATGACCTATTCTCCTAAGGCTTAAAAAGGCAAAAGTGTCCTTTAATGCTTAGGGACTCCTAAATGCTTCTAAACCTAACCAAATGCTATCATGATCTTATGGGGGTGAAAATGGGGTGTCTACAGATGCCCCTCATTGGTGGAGTTTGCTTCGCAAATGACACTAATGTTAGAAAAGACAGCCCATTTTCACAAGAAAAGGGTAAAGAACCAAAACTTGAACTCCAACGGTGACTACTAGGGATGTTCATGACTGCTATAATGTACACTTGTACAAAATAGGGGGGGTTGTGTGTGACTACAAAAGTCATTTAAACACACGGTACTCTCATATGCCTATTCTTTCCAATAGGGGAACATATGCTTCTATAATGTACGCTCATTCTTTATAATAAAGACACGCACAAGATAGGGGGCGTGTGTGACCGCAAGGATTATTTAAACACACTATACTCTCATACACCTATTCTTTCTAATAGGGACATATATGCTTCTATAATGTATGCTCATTTTTTCTAATGAGGACACGCACAAGATAGGGGGTCGTGTGTGACTACAAGAGTTATTTAAACACACCATGCTTACTAAACAAAATTATGACACTTTAGTTTTAACAACTTTGCTAAAATTAAGTGAGTGCAACCAATTCATTGTGCTATAATTTCCTCAAGAAATAAATAGCAATGCAAAGCAATCCATGTATGTGGCTCAAAGAGTTGTTTAAACATACTATCACAAACACTTCTATCCAAGCAATCATAAGCTTTATCTTAACAATCTTTGTTAAAATTAAGCAAAGAAAATACTCCAATTGTGCTATAATTCCCTCAAGGAATTAATAGCAATGCAAAACAATCCATGTATGTGACTCAAAGAGTCATTTAAACATACTTCCAAAACTAATTCCAATTAAGCATTCATAAGCTTTATTTTAACAATCTTTGTTAAAATTAAGCAAAGCACACATTCCAATTACGCTATAATCTCCTCAAGAAATTAATAGGAATGTCAATTCATCCTAAAGAATCAAGAAATAACAATTTCATGATCCTTACAAAGCATCCCAAGCATTCAACAACTCATCATCCAATCAACAAAGCTTTATTTTAACCCGAGGATTAAAAATAAGCAAGAACACCCAATCAATTCCAACATGCTATAATTTCCTCAAGAAATAGATAGCAATAGCAATTCAATCACAAGAAATCAAGGAATATAAAATTCCATGGTTCCAAACAAATATCATAAGCATCATCCTTCCATTATCTAAAGATAAAGCCCTTTAACAAAGCAAATGTCAAAGTAAGCTTGCAAATACCACTATAAGTCCGCTAATGATTCAATTAGTGACTAATCACTCATCATTTCATGTATTTCAAGTCATTCACATTAGGTTCTAGGCTTTTTAAGAGAGATTTCATCAAAAAATCAAGCGAAAAGGGGCCGGTTAAGCGAAATTGTGTGAAATTTGCACAAAACGAGAAACGGGCTTGGGGGACCGGTTGGACCGGTTGGGGCCAACCGATCACCCGAGAGTGGACTTTTCTGCACTTTTTTGTGGTGTTTTGGTTATAAAGCCTTGCACCATCCTTCATTTGTTCATCCTTCTTTGCTTGGTTTTTGAGAGCTTCTCTCTCTAGAAACCCAACATCCAACATTCCCAACTCCAAAATACCAAAACTTTGGCATCAAACTTGAATCATTGTGGTGATTTAACACCAACAACATCACTTTCAAGGAATCAAAACAACCTTTGATTCATCAAATCAACCTTCCCAACTTACTTTTTTTTCAAATCAAACCCATTTTCTCAAGAACACCCAACATGAGTAATTCTTCAACAAACAAATACTCCAATGCCAAGTACCCACATCACTTCCTCAAGAAGACATACAAAGCACCTCACTATGAAGATCAACCGGATAGTTTGCTCTTGGAACCCAACAATCATCTTTCCTATATCCATTCCATGAATGAGGTAAGATAATTCCCAACTCCTTCAAGTTCATCCCTATTCTTTCATTTCATTGTTTCTTTTCAAATATTTGCTATTCTTATGAATGGAGTGCATTGAGTTCTTGCTATTTTGACAACTTTTGGGAGTTTTCCATGTACAAAGACCTCATTTTCCAACATGGGCATAACTATGCCTACCAAGTGTTTGATAAAATTCCCCAGAGAATAAAATCTTTCTTTTTGCTTTCAAATAGTCAAGATAATCAAAAGTGAACTCAAGAGCATTCTCTAGGATGCTAACCCATGAATTTTGGAGTTCCTTTCTTTACAAAAAACTTTGTAGGCATAACTATGCCCACTAAGTGTTTGATAAAATTCCCAAGAGAATAAAATCATTCTTTTTGCTTTCAAATGCCAAAAGTTCTTGAACAAACTATCAAAGATATTCTTCAAGAGGTTTACCCATGAGCTTTAAAAACACTTTTCTTTACAAAAATCATGTAGGCATAACCATGCCTATCAAGTGTTTGATAAAATTCTCAAGAGAATAAAATCATTCTTTTTTTTCTTTTCAAATGCTCAAAATTCTTAAACAAAACATCAAAGGTATTCTCTAAGAGGTTTACCCATGAGTTTAAAAACACTTTTCTTTATAAAAATCATGTAGGCATGACCATGTTTACAAGGTGTTTGATAAAATTCTCAAGAGAATAAAATCATTCTTTTTTCTTTTCAAATATGCCCCGACCTGAGTCTCCAGAACAATGTTCTGACAGGTATGTTTGCCTTGCCTTGACAAACTCAAAAATTTTTTCTAAGTGTCAGCTTAGGAATCACTCAACTTGGTGTTGGAAAAAGTCAAAAAGAGGAGTCCAAGGGTCACCCTCTTAAATTTACCCCGAGATGGGGTTTTCAAACCCTAAAAGGCGGGAAAGTTGGAATCTTGGCGATTTGCCCCAAAAATCAGAGGAAACCCTAGAATCGTGAAACAAACCCCAAGAACAACACCAGCAATCCCAGGCAAAGAAAATAGCATCGAACAAATCAAAAAGTAAAACAGAAAAAGAGTTATACCGTCACAGATTTCAAAAGGCGCCAAAAAATAGGTTCACTGGAGGAATGCGACTGCACGATGGCAAAAATCTCCAAGGAATAACTTCTAAAGCGATGGGAGGAATAAATGACAGTCCTCCAAAGCAGTCCAGCGGCAACAGGGCAGATCGCGAGACAGTAGAAAAGATCGAGAAAGACTTTCTCTGGCAAGAAAACGATGATCAATGGTGGATTCCGGCGAAAAAACAACGTGTATAGTGTTTTCTGGTGAAGACAGAAAGCAAAGAACAAAGAGAACAGAGAGTAGAAAAAACGGAGAGAGAGAAGGCAAAAGGTAAAGTGAATAGTGATAACTTTTCCCCCAAAGACATAATGCTTCTAGAGCATTAAATGCCACATACGGCGGATGGGACAGCCCCAATGCGCATGACGTTAGCGCCTTGAAATATGAAAAGGCGTAACCGCACATTTTGCCAGCTAAGCCCTAGAAAGCCAAGCGCCATAGGGGCACAGTGAAAGACATTTACCAATTACAAAATTATGACAAGTCCCAACTCGGGAAAGTCATAATTGGGGCAAATTGTGTGGGAATATTTTTGAATTGAGGAACCAGCTCGAGCTGAAGAGCTCAAACGAGAATTATTAACACGTGGCAAAGGCAATTCGACCAGATCCGTTGTAACACACGCGATCTCCTAGGTTGGGGCATTATACTCAGCTCGGGACACCTGTCCCATGACTCACACTACAATCCAAACTGCTACTACAGTCCAAAACTGTTACTACAGCTGTAATTCCTGACACAGCGGTTACAGGGAACCATGCATGGTCTTTTGCTCAACCATGATCAGTAAACCATGGTCAGATCTGACCTAACCAAGGCAGTTACCTGACCTCACATGGTCAGTCCGTACAGGTGGGTATAAATAGAATACGATACAGCCAAATAAGATAAGTTACAGTACCCTAATCCTCTGAAATTCATCTTCTTCCTTACCTCTTTTACCATAAACGGCTTCTGACTTAAGCTTTGGAGAGAACTTGGCCAAAACCCACCTTGGCCTACCCTCTGACTTTGTTTCCAAGCTTGTGAGTGCAAGTCCACACACGAGAATAAGCTCCTTCATCATCATCAGGTCTCAGGGAGTAGATTTTACCCGGCACAATAATTATATTATTAATTGTAGTTTAACATATATCCTTAGAGCACACATTAAGAAAATCTATCATTGCCTTGACTTCTTATTTATTAAATTTAATATTTCTAAAAGTATTATCTCTTATTGATTGTTATTGGGTTGTGTGAAAAGTTATTCTTGAAATAAGAAAGGATGTTATAGAAAAATCCAAAAAAAAAAAAAAAATTGATTTGACTTTTCAAAATGACCAACAAATATTTGAAGACAAAAAAATTTATAAAATGATTTATTTTTGTGGAATGAAAGAAATATATATATATATATTTTTAATTTTTAATTCAATTTTTGCTATCGCTGTGAGGTGTCTGGCCTTTGGCCTTCGGCCTTCATTGGTTTGAAATAAAACTACCAACTACTTGAGATTGCAATTAACTGAAAAATTCTGAATGGATGATTGGCCCTTTGAAGTGAGAAGAATTAAAACAAGTACCCTATGCAAAAACACATGCAAATTGGTTGGGTTATAGCTCGCAGTAAAGCTAAGGTCCTGATGGAGCAACTACTAGTCCGATCTATCCACCTAAACTGAACAACACAAAAACAGAAAAGGAAATCAGATTTATTTTAATTACATAATTGGAAAAAAATATTAAATCTTATCTATATTTATTTGATGTCTCATAGTTGAAAACTCGAAATACACGTGGTTTTCGTAGCCCAGTGAAAACGAGTTACTCTTTATTATATTACCCCAAAAATGAAAAACAGTTACTCTTTATTACTCCGTATAATTATTATTATTTAAGTTGGTTACGTGAAGCACTAGTCGTAGACTGTATGGTCTAGTGGTGAGGTAGGCCTCGTGTCTATATAAGCAAGCAATTGTCCTCAGCTTCACACACCGCACAGCAGGCTCTGGTAATGGCCATTTGAATCACCAAACCATACGCCAAACACTAACAACTCTCTCTCTCCTCTTTTCTCCCTCTCTCTCTCTCTCTCTCTCTCTCTCTCTCTCTCTATATATATATATATATTTATAACAGCGATGGCTGACCAGAAGGCTGATAACAAGGCCATCTCCGGCCGACTGCAGAAAGTTATCCATGATTTTGATCCTCCAAAAAAACCACCAACAAACAAGTATGCTTTTGGCTGTGCAATGCTAGCTTCCATGACTTCAATCTTACTGGGTTATGGTGAGTTTTCTTCAACCTTTTTGGGTCTTTCTTATACACACTCCTCCTGTAATTTTTCATTTGTCTCAGTGAACACTATATCGTGGAGTTTGAGTACAACCACAAAAGTATGGTGTTTAATTTCTTCCTTTTTAAAAAATCCATTTATAAATATATTACTGAGTTTTTTTCTCGAGAACGATTTTTCTCGGGAATATTTTTCCATTTCCAAATGGAAATAATTATCTTAATCATAATTTTATAAACCATGTATTCACTGCTTCGTGGTGCTTCAGACATTGGTGTCATGAGCGGAGCAGTACTCTACATAAAAAAGGACCTCAAAATCAGCGACACAGAAGTAGAAGTTCTCGTCGGCATCATCAACCTCTACTCCCTCCTCGGCTCAGCCGCCGCCGGTAGAACCTCCGATTGGATGGGCCGCCGCTATACCATCGTCTTCGCTGCCGTCATCTTCTTCGTCGGCGCAATCCTCATGGGATTCGCCACCAACTACGCCTTCCTCATGGTCGGCCGCTTCGTTGCCGGCGTCGGCATCGGCTACGCCCTCATGATAGCTCCCGTCTACACCGCCGAAGTCTCTCCGGCGTCGACACGTGGCTTCCTCACCTCATTCCCCGAAGTCTTCATCAACGCCGGAATATTAGTCGGCTACATCTCCAACTACGCATTCTCCAAGCTCTCCCTCCACTTAGGCTGGCGGATGATGCTCGGTGCAGGAGCGGTTCCGTCGGTTTTTCTAGCCCTCGGCGTACTAGCCATGCCCGAGTCGCCGCGTTGGCTCGTCCTGCAGGGCCGACTCGGTGACGCGAAGATAGTTCTCGACAAAACCTCCGATTCCAAAGAGGAGGCTCAGCTACGACTCGCCGATATAAAAGAGGCAGCTGGAATACCCGAAAACTGCACAGACGACGTCGTTCAGGTCCCCAAACGCAGCCACGACGAAGCTGTATGGAGAGAATTACTCCTCCACCCTACCCCAGCCGTCCGTCACGTTTTAATTGCAGCCATCGGTATTCACTTCTTCCAGTCAGCATCCGGCCTAGACGCCGTCGTTTTATACAGTCCAAGAATCTTCGAAAAGGCCGGAATCACAAACGACGACCAACAGCTACTCGCCACCGTAGCCGTTGGATTCTCCAAGACCACCTTTATCCTCGTTGCGACCTTTTTGCTTGATAAGATCGGACGGCGCCCGTTGCTCCTCAGCAGCGTCGCGGGCATGATCATTTCCCACTGCGGCCTCGGGATTGGGTTGACGATCATCGATCATGCGGACGAGAAACTGATGTGGGCCGCCGTTCTGTGCATAGCCACCGTATTATCGTCCGTCGCGTTCTTCTCGATCGGGATGGGTCCCATCACGTGGGTGTACAGCTCGGAGATCTTCCCGTTGAGGCTACGCGCCCAAGGGTGTAGTATAGGGGTGGCGGTTAATAGGGTCACCAGTGGGGTGATTTCCATGACTTTTATCTCACTCTACAAGGCCATCACCATTGGTGGGTTCTTCTTCCTTTTCGCGGGAATCGCATCGGTGGCTTCGATGTTCTTTTATACGATGCTACCGGAAACACAAGGTAAAACCCTTGAAGAGATGGGGGCCTTGTTTGGTCATTCCACTTGGAAATCACCGAACAAGTATCAGAACGACAGCAAGGAAGATGACGGTAACGGTAAGGGGAAGAATAACGGTCAGATTCAGTTAGGGACTAACGGGTAAGTAGAAGGTTAGGGAGACATACGAGCTCTGGAAGAAAAGTTCTATATAATTACCCCCCCCCCCCCCCCCCCCCCCCCCCCCCCCCCTCTCTGTCCTTTGATATTTCAGGAAACATGTTTTGGGTTGATGGAAATTAAGGACACTGATTTGAGAGGGGAAGAGGAAAATTAATAGTAAGAAAAAAAGGAAAAAAAAAAAGGAAAAAAAAACGGAAAAATTACAGGAAAAAGATGTTTCTAGAGTTTATTGTGCTGGTTATATGGAGATTAGGTTTGTACTCAATGCAAGTAATGAAAGCCATGTATCTCATGCGACCAAAATAAATAAATAAATTAATACAATTCTCATGGGACAAAGTAAATTACTGGAAACTATCATAAAGTTCCTTGGAAATGAGAAGAGCTCCAATAATTGGGGAGGGTTTGTCATATGATGAATGGGTGCTCCATAGCTTGCATTGAGGATGATATTTTGTAATGTGTGGAAGTGATCTTTCTGTCTGGATGTCATTTTTACCTCTTCTGTTTTTGTTTGACAAGAGGATTTAAAAGTTATAGTTGGTATATACTTTGGCTAGTTGGGTGTGAGGAAATTTGAGATAAGGAAAGAAAGTTGTTTTCCAGCAACTATATGTCTATATCTTTTTTTAAGGAAGTTGCAATACAGCAGGGAAATGATTTTCCCTAAGACTCTGCATGTTGGGGGTAGGGAAATATAAAATTAAAAAATTAAAAAACAAAGTGTGGATAGGTGATTTTATTTTACACATTATTACATAAAATTCTGCTTCTATCTCTCAGTGCTCATCTCAAACACAAGAATTGTATTTAGTGTTCCAATTCCAATTTTTCCCAAACCCCAAAGGGTGGATTAGTGGTGCCTTAGACTTATGTTTTCAAAAGCATAAGGTCTTCAGATAAATTTTTCACTCCCTTTTGAGGTCAGTTGAATCAATTGTTAAAGTATAGGTTTAAATATAGACCAAATTAATAAAAAAAACAAATTGAAAATAAACTCCAATTCTAGCTGACTAGCACCCTTACTCAAGACTCAATTCCTTGCGGGGTGTACCAATGTGATTAATTGCAATATTATTTTCAGCCTATAAATATATAATATATCACTTGCTCACAAATTCAAAATCACAATCACATAGCTTATTGTGCATTCGCACATGCCTCCCCCTAGCCTCTAATTCTTATGTTTTTAATGTAGGGTTGCCGTTTCTCAAGAAGAGAAAAGCCAAAAACGTAAATTAAAAAAAAAAAAGAAAAAAAAAAAAAAGAAGGTAAAACAAAAACAAAACAAAAAATGTTCATATTTTATTGGTTGACAAATAAAAAATGAGCAACACTATTTAAATTTGGGTTCCCACAGTCTCACATGAATTATTAAAGTTATGTGAAGCTTACATTTGGACCCTTATGGACTAAGACTCTAATCAGGGATGGAACCAGGATTTCATTTTAGGGGTAGCCAAAGTGTAAGTAAAAAAAAAATTTACCATTCATTGCATTGAAAAATGAAAAACATACTAAAATTTAAGACTACGTTAATACATTGAAAATAAAACTAGAGATAATCACACAATGTTAAAGTGAGAAGAAAAAAAATTGTCAGGAAAAAATTATAGTAATTTTTTTTAATAACAAAGGAAAACAGAAAGAAAAAGAAACAGATTAAAAACACAAAAATAAAAACAAAAAATCGTACTTGATGAGGAAGTTAGAGACGTAGAGTTATTCTTTTCGCTAGGACTGGTCTATTTGGTAAAAAATCAAGAGAGAAAATCTTCTCTCAATCTCTTGAATTTTTTGGGTGATCGAAAGTGAGACTTTAAGGATACATTTTGTTCAACCATTCAAGGTAAAATGAGAACTTGAAAAGTTTAAATCAGGACCAATTCTATGGTACCCTATCAAAAAATTGGGTATCATACCTATAAAGTCATTTTAAATGTAAACTAAGTCATTTTAAATGATAAGTGGGCTACTTGAAATGGTAAGTTCATCACTTCAAATGCTAAGTACGTGGTCACTAAATGGTAAGTGGATCACTTCAAATGGTAAGTGAGTCATTTTGGACCACTTTAAATAGTAATTGGGTTTGATACCCTAAAAACCTTGTGAATCCCATAGAATACCCTTAAATTAGTACATCCGTAAATGAAAGATCAAAAGATAAAGCCTTTGCCTTTTGATAGTTACCTTGTATTAAATTTTTCTCTATTGTGTATAATCCAACTTATAGATCTTTAACCTTTCAGATAAAAGGTTATTCTTTGACTTTAAGTAAGGCTAATTGGAGTGGTTAATTGGGATTCAAGAAATTTTTTATTTGCATTGGGTGGCCACGCGAAGGAGATGGTGAATATGTATATTATATAAGTGAGGATTTTATCAAAGTTAGGCGCGGCCATGGGCCCCCCTAGGCCCTCTCTTGGGTCCGCCTCTGACTCTAATGATGGTGTAACCCACTCAGTCTATATAAGCAAGCATGTCCAGTCCTCAGCTTAATACACTGCGCATCAAGCTTTGGTCATGGCGATTTGAGTCACCAAACCATACTCCAAACACTAACACCTCCCTCTCTCTCTCTCTCTCTCTCTCTCTCTATTTATATATATATATATATATATATATAACGGAGATGTCTGACCAGAAAGCTGAGGATAAGGATGTCGCCGGCCAATTGCAGAAAAGTATTAAAGATTTTGATCCTCCAAAAAGGCCATCAAGAAACAAGTATGCTTTTGGCTGTGCAATGTTAGCTTGTACGACTTCAATCTTACTGGGTTATGGTGAGTTTATCTTTAACCTTTTTGGGTCTTTGTTATAAACAGTTCTTCTGTACTTGAATTTGAATTATCGATTGCTTCCACTGGTCGTTAATTCCAAGGAAGAAAAAAATAAATAAATAACAAGGTTTTGTTGTTGCCGGTTGATTCCTCCGTGCTCCGTTTGTTTCAAAAGAAGATATATAATTCCAGAAAAAAGTTTTTCCTAAATTTCTTCTTCTGTAAAAGTCCATTTGTTTTAAAATAAACTACAAGAAATCCCTTTAATATTGTTTAGCCTTTTTTCACGTGATTTTCTTAAAGGAAGAATTGCTGCAATGTTCTTCCAAACAATTTACAAATTTAATAATTAATGGTACTGTTAATTGCTATTTATGAAATTAATGGTGATATTGTGATGTTTTTTCATATAATTCCATGAATAGCAATTAACGAATGCGCCGATTATTAAATTTGTAATCTGTTTAGAGGCATTACAGTTATTTTTGCTTTAAGGGGATTACGTGAAAAATAAGTGGTTCCTAAGAATTTGGACTATTATATCATGATGGAGTTCAGAGGAGTGAGAAAACTTTCCTTAAGAGAGTTGAAGAAGTCCATTATTGAAACCTTATATAAAGTATAGAAAATAAAAATAATTCGCGTTTTCAGCAATTTATAATAAATAATAATAATTGCATGTGCATAAAAATTAATGGTGATATTGTGATGCTTTTTGTTGCCGGTCTATTCCTCTATGCTCTGTTTTAACAGAAAAATAATTCCAGTAAAAGTTTTTCCAAAACTTTTTTTGTCCCGTGAAATTCCATTTACTTTAATGGACACCATGTTATGGTCAAGCTCAGGGTCGCAAGGAGAAAATTTTCCTTAGGTGAGCTGGAGAAATACATGATTGAAATCTTAAATTAATTGTAAAAAAAAAAAAAAAAAAAAAAAAAATGTACAGAGCCTTTCCAGATTTTATCATGACAAAAAATATATATAAGAATTTGTATTATTCTTTATTTGGTTGATAGGAAAATAGGAGAAGAAGATGAAAAATATGAATAATTTTCACATGATATAATTTAATATTTTTTTTCCATTCTCAAAATTTTCCCCTTCCCTATTGGCCTGCCTTCATTCTATGTAGTGATTTTTCAATGTATCTTCATTTAAATATTTTATAACTTTTCCACAAAGTCTCTGTAATTGCTTGTTTTATTTAAATAAAAAAGTCACAATTCTCCTCTTTATATTCTAAAATTAAGAAACAACTCAACCTCGAGATAGAGGCAGCAATGGTTTTTTGGAGTTTGGGTTTGGCTTCTCACACCTTTTTGGGTAGCCATCAATTTGGTTTATGTTTATCCTCTTTATTAGCTGATGGGTTGGCGATAAGCTTATCAGTATTCTAAGAGATTATCCAGATCAAAAGTTCGGATAATATCTTCTTTTTTATTGGTGCCTAATAATATGATGACGTATTTGCGAAAACTTTTGGACCCACAAATAATGGTTTTCATTTGGTGTATAATACCATAGTATCAATTAAGTGCAGTAAAATATAGCTTGGCTTAATAATCTCAACAATTTTTATTTTTTTTTCATTTTTCGAAAAAGAAAAAAACATGAGTAAGCAGAAATCAAATGCTTAGAATTTGAGAATAATTTTATTTTGGAATGAAGGAATCAAATGGTTTAATCAAGTTGATATGTGAGCAACTAAAATTCATGTAGTGGTATGGCTTCCCTTTTTTCATGCACAAATCGAGAAATTTTTTTGTTTTTTTTTAAAAAATGGAAATTCTATCTTCACTTTGTTGACCCTTTAGGTCTCAATCTCTCTTCTATGCTGTGCTTCAGATTTTGGGGTCATAAGCGGAGCAATAATCTACATAAAAAAAGACCTCAAAATCAGCGACGTCCAAGTTGAAGTCCTCGTCGGCATCCTCAACCTCTATTGCCTCATCGGCTCCGCCGCCGCCGGTATTACCGCCGATAAGATCGGCCGCCGCTACACCATCATCGTCGCCGCGGCCATCTTCTTCGCTGGCGCACTTCTCATGGGCTTCGCCACTAACTACCCCTTCCTCATGGTCGGCCGCTTCGTCATGGGCATCGGCGTCGGCTACGCCCTCATGATCGCTCCCGTCTACACCGCCGAAGTCTCGCCGGCGTCGATGCGCGGCTACCTCACCTCATTCCTCGAAGTCTTCATCAACGGCGGTATATTACTCGGCTACATCTCCAACTACGCATTCTCCAAGCTCTCCCTCCACTTAGGCTGGCGGCTCATGCTCGGCGTCGGCGCGATTCCGTCGGTGTTCCTAGCCCTCGGCGTATTACTCATGCCCGAGTCGCCGCGTTGGCTCGTCATGCAGGGTCGACTCGGTGACGCGAAGCGAGTCCTCGACAAAACCTCCGATTCCAAAGAAGAGTCTCAGCAACGGCTGGCCGATATAAAAGAGGCCGCCGGAATACCCGAAAACTGCACAGACGACGTCGTTCAGGTCCCCAAACGCCGCCGCGATGAAGCCGTATGGAGAGAATTACTCCTCCACCCCACCCCAGCTGTCCGTCACATTCTAATCGCAGCCCTTGGAATTCACTTCTACCAGCAATCATCCGGCATTGACAACGTCGTTTTATACAGTTCAAGAATCTTCGAAAAGGCCGGAATCAAAGACGACGACAAAAAGCTACTCGCAACCGTAACCGTCGGATTCGTCAAGACCGTTTTCATCTTGGTCGCTACTTTTCTGGTCGATAGGATCGGACGGCGTCCGTTGCTTCTCACTAGCGTCTCCGGCATGGTGGTATCACTATTGGGCCTAGGATTTGGGTTGACGATCATCGATCACTCGGAGACTAAACAAATGTGGGCCCTCGTACTGTGCATAGCCACCGTATTAATATACGTCGCGTTCTTCTCGATCGGGATGGGGCCCATCACGTGGGTGTACAGCTCGGAGATCTTCCCGTTGAGGCTTCGAGCTCAGGGGCTTAGTATGGGTGTGGCAACGAGTAGGGTCACGAGTGGGGTCCTCTCGATGAGCTTCATATCACTCTATAAGGCCATCACCATTGGTGGGGCCTTTTTTCTTTTCGCGGGGGTGGCAGCGACGGGTTGGGTGTTCTTTTATATGTTACTACCGGAAACACAGGGTAAAACCCTTGAGGAGATAGGGGCTCTGTTTGGTCATTTCAGATGGAGATCACCCAACAGGGGTAACAGCAACAGAGAAGATAACGGTAATGGTAGTGGTAACGGTCAGAATCCGGTAGGGACTAAGGGGTAAGCATAATTGTCCGTTGAATTAGCGGGAGATTTATGCAGAAAAGTGCATTGTGGCCATATGGAATAGTAAAAGAAAAGAAAGCAAAAGTTAAAAAAAAAAACACAAAACAAAAAGGAAGAAGAAAATGTTACAACTTGATTTCCCCACATGCTGTTTGATTTTTAACAAAGTTGTAGGATACCCTATTAAAAATGCATGTTTTATGAGAAATTTTTTTTCGTAAGAAAAAAGAACCGTGCTATTTCACTGATGCTCATCACCCATATTTTCTCACCCACCCTTACTTGGCAACTGACGTAGTAGACATGCCAGCATTTTTTTAGTTTCCTTTCTTAGCCACAAAACCCTCAAAGCCTCAACCCCTCAACCCACCCACTGTCGTTGCACACAATCCCGCCAGTGGAGAACGACGGCGATGGATCCAACGTCGGTGGAATCATCCCTACACATCACAGGAAAATTAATTCAAAAAAAAAAAAAAAATTCCACCCAAACCAACCCAACCCAACCCAAGCCATCGCCCTCACCGCCACAGAAAACATCATCGCCAAAAAAAAAAAAAAAAAAAAAAAAAAAATCCAAACCCCACCATCGATGACTAATTAGCCATCCTCATCCTCAACCATGGCCGTCCTTTCTCTCTCTCTCTTTTATATTTTTTTATATTTATATTTATATTTTTATTTTTTAAATTCCTGCAGCCATGGTCCTGATCCTCAAGAGAAAATAAAAAAGAATAAGAATAAGAGAGGAGAGAGAGGAAAGAGATCAGAGAGAAAGGGAAGGAGGGAGGGAGAGAGAGTCAACAGAGAAAAATAATGAAGAGAAGAGAGAGAGAGAGAGAGAGAGAGAGAGGAGATGAGAGGAAAGAGATGAGGAAGTTCGCCGTCCTTCGATTTCTCGACGGTGAATGGGGGGGGCGGAGATTTAAGTGGGCTGTCGTCTTCGTTCCAGAGGTCTTCGGCGCCTTCCTTCATGAACCGATTAGCGGGGGCTTGGATGTGGCCTTTGGGGTCGGATTTGCCGGGAGTTTGGACCGGATTTGGGTCAGGCGAAGGTGAGACGGTGAGGTTGCGGAGAAGCTTCTTTTGGCTTTCTTCTTGTGCAAACGTTTCCATTGCCATTTGTTGATGCCGCTAGTGAAGGTCCGATGTCTATCGCCAATGGGTTAGGCGAAGGTGAGGTTGCAGAGAAGCTTTGGGAAGGTGCCCAGAAGCTTTGGGTATTGACCCTTCGTCGGATCTGAAGCTTGTTGCCAGAAAAGATGGAGAGAGAGAGCAAGGGGGCGTGAGGATGTCGTCGGGGACGGTGACCTGGATTTGTTTGAGAGAAGGGAGAAAGGGATCAATGGGGAATGAGCCATAGTCACCGGCGAATCTGGGGGAGGGAGGGTAAACTTTAAGAAATTGCCGTCCCTTTTATCCAACAGAGGACCATCTTCTTTCTCCAACAGAGCACACACGGGGCAGCCACATTAGCTGCCATGTAAGGGTGGGTGGTCAAAGTGGGTAATCAACACAGGTGAAGAAGCATTTCCCAAGAAAAAATTAGTGGTTCGATGAGTAAACGTTGGGGTCTACAAGATTCTCACTAATCACTAAGAAAGCACCAAAAAGTTCACATTTTTTTTCCTCTTTCTTTTCTCTCTTTTCTTTTTTTTCCGTCATCAATCAAATGGAGTTAAAAAAGAAAGGAAAATGTAGATGTAGCCATCAAAATAATCATAACTCTCTTCTCACTCGACATTACAGTTGGGGTAAGGTATGTATCCCAAAAAGTGATGGGAAGTGATGATTTTGTTGTCCTTTTTCCTTTATTTTCCTTGCCGATCAAATGGAGCCATTAGAAAACATGGTCCATACTTTTGGTGGACTTATGGTTAAATTTGGTTGTGGGGTACTGCCTGGGCCAGGCCGGGGTAAAGAGTACCTTACAGTTCTTAGCGGGTAACCCACATACAATAATCAATGCATTCTCCCACTATCTTTGCTCTCGTCACTTTCTTTGTCTACTGTGGTTCATAACCATGGTGTAATTTTGATTCCAGAAATTTGGACGATTTGCTATTTACCCACACTTCTTTAGAACCCAGAAAATTGGGAGGAAATTTTGGCAATTTTCAGTTCGATTATTTTGCATGTTAGAATCAGTTCCACTATTTCTTTTCTATTCATTCTTTTAACTAAGGGATGCTACTTTCATTTTTTCAGCATGTTTCTAAAGAAATAATAATAACTCTTTTAATTTGAAATCACACTGGTCATCTAGAATTTAGCAACAACCAAAAAAAAAAAAAAAAAAAAAAAAAAAAAGGGAAGTGAGTTTTCTTTACCAAGACACTCAATCAACACATTAGGAGAGAGAGGTGGGATAAAATTCAAAAATATGTTAGGGTTACTTTTATCGTACCACCAATCTTTTTCTACAGGAATATTCGGGAGTGAAAAAAAATACTCGGCTCCTTACAGTGGGCCTCGATAGCCAATTCATATACATAACTAAATGGGCTAGGCTATTGCCACCACATAATATACTCTAAGCACCCCATTTAATTTATATTTTTAAGGTTTTATGAAAAATATAAAAAAAATTTATGAAAACTAATCACATAGTCTACTAGAAAACATCATTCCGAACAACTTTGTAGAGAGAGTTTTTCCAAAATCTGTCATTTAAGTAGACTTTTTGGCAATTTTTCATGGAAAATGAGATAGAGATTGTAAATGGCCAAAAAGTCTGCTTAAATGATAGATTTTGGAAAAAATTTCTTCTACAAAGTTGTTCAAAATGATGTTTTCTAGTGAGCAATGCTATTAGTTTTCATAAAAACTTTTTATATTTTTCATAAAACCTCAAAATGTGTAAACTAATGGGGGGCTTCGAGTACTTTATGTGGTGGCAATAGCCTCACTCTAACTAAATATATAACCAAATTGTCACTTATAATTATTTTCCATTTTTGCTCTAAATCATTGGTACAAATAGGATTTTCAGGGAATGAATTAGGGTCACAAAAGGGATTAGAATCCATCATCTGACGAACCATTTATTTAATTAAGCTAATAAGAAGAAAAGTGTTTGGTTAGAGATTTTAATCACAAAAAAAAAGAAAAGTATAATTGATTTTATTTATCTGAATTTTTTTTTTCAACTTTTAAATTTATTCTAAATGTCAATTTGACTGGTGACCCATGACCAGTTTAACTAAACCATGTAGTGTTTAATTTTATAAACCACGCACGTCCCTCTCTTACAAGATGTGATCATACGTATTATTTCAATGCCAATATTCCATATAATATGTTCTTTTACATCATCATTTCAACAGTAAATTTTTTGGGTTGCAAGCTAGGGAGGTCTTTTGTTAGTTCTAGTACTCTTTAAAAGAAAAAAAAAATGAATAAAAAAAAAACCTTAAGAAATTAGATTGAGTATGAAAAGAAAAAGGTATGCTGACATAAATTTTGGATTTATTGAGAGTTGATGGACCACACACAAATCCTAGCTGTTTGAAGATATATTCTCCTCTCTCGACCCTCTCTCATTAACTGTCTCCTCCCTTTATCCATGATTGCATTTGTGGCCTCTTAGCATGTTTCCTTCTCCTTTCTCCTAAATCTCACATACTAGGACTGATCGAAAGTATGTACTTGAGACCAAAAAGAATGCTGTATATGAATTGGTATTTGCTTGTCGAAAAAGTATGTTCAACAATGAAGATATAGTGAAGAGTGGATTGTATGACTAAGAATTATAGTATTTTCAACAATCGAAATTTGTTTCAACAAAACTATAGTATTGTTGGATGTTACGTACTCTACTTTTGCATTTCAGGAAAATAATTAAGGAATTGATTTTTTTTTTATTGTACATTAAGTGATGTGAATCGTAAAAGTAAATTCATAGGATGGACCCATGCTTCTATCTGGAGAGAGGGGCTACGAGCATGTTTCCAACAAAACTGTTACAAAACTAGAAGGCACCATTGAAAACTCATGGATTATCAATGACCTTGTAAAATGTAAAGGTTGTGGTATTGCTCATGCACAATTATCATCTTATAATCATGTCTTTATTGCCTTCTTGTTCTATAAAGTTGTTGGTGAAACAATTTCTCTCATGTTATGTCGAGTTATTCATGGAGTTCCTATAAAAAAGAATTGAGGCATTGGAGGATACCAATTAAATTATGCACTAGTGAGATAGTACTATTACAAGTTATAGGGTGAAAGTAATTGTTACATTTTACCTAGTGGCAATTGGTGCATTGTGAGTAAAGGAGGAGGAGGAAGAAGAGGAGGAAGAAATACAAATAACTGAGCAGTAACTGTGACCACAATGCAAGTTGGGGGCAAAACAAGCGCACCTTAAATGAGTTTTGGCAAGGATTGTCTACATGAAAATGACATCTAATCCGACGGTTATTTTTGCAAAAGGCACATGGGAAAAACAACCTTAGATATTCAACTAGAATACCAATGCTACAACCCAAACTCAGACACAACTTTTAGCAAAAGGAGGGGGAGGGGGGATCGGAACACTAGTCAGCTTAGAGAAAACTGCAGCAAGAAAAATGCTAATTTACATGGTCTTTGCATTATAGTCTTCAATCTTCATATTTATACCTATTTGATCCTCAGTAAACTCGTACTAAATAATTAAGACGAAGACCACAACCACAACAGAAGCCTTTGAAAGCATGACCAGATCTATGACTGTCTCATGCATCAGATTTGAATGGCTGGACATGGTTCTTTTTATTTATTTATTTATTTTCCTCGATCAATGGGGTTGTGGATGCAGGCAATGTCATACATCCTTAAAGCCATGGAAAACCTTTAGATTGATTCAATTTGGATTGTTTCTAAAATATTGCACAGCGTAAGCCTCATTTTCAAAGATGAACTTGTATTTTCAAGGATGAATTTGTATCATAAATCTATTGTCACACATTACACAATGAAGTTCTTATTTGTATCCAAAAAAAAAAGAAAAAAAAAGAAGAAGGGGAATTTAAATCTGTTACTGAATTTTTGGCAATAACTTTGAAACACGTCCATTTTTTCTATTGGGACAAATTTTTAAGTTTTGAAGAGATGAATTAATTTCATTTTTTTTTCTCACTCTATGGAAATTCCATTGTTAATCATTTTTAGTGAATTAGCATAATTGAATTCCTCCATTTCATGGACTCTATCAATCTATCATCACCAAAATTATTGAAGAGTTGACTTTATCAATCTAACATCACCTAGATCGATCAATTAATTACATTTTTTCTCACTCCATGGAAATTCCATTGTCTATCATTTTTTTAGTGAATCGGGATACTTTAATTATTCCATTTCATGACTTTATCAAACTAACATCACCTAAATTATTGAAGAGTTGATGCATTTTTAAGAATATTCTTATAATAGAAATGTGAAAATTAAAGGGATTGCATATTCATGCCTATCATAAAATAAAAATAAAAATAAAAATAGGAATTACAAACTGTATCTTTACAAACCTCAAGAGGGATTCCACCACTAGGTTACAAAAGAACACACTTCTGTAATAGCCGTTTTTACAAACCTTACCTCAACATTGCCAAAGTGGACATCCCTTACTAAAACCGTAGAGCTAATGATTAGAATTACAAGCAATCACGATATACATTTGAAGACAATCTCTATATAAATTTGATCTACTTCTCAATGCCCTGCTGCAAATACTGTATCACGTCATAACCAGCGGTGGTCCACTTGTTGTAGGCATCTGTGCATGCGCGGATCATGAAATTAGCCGCCTCACGCTCAGTCATCTCAGGATGAAATCTCTTGCGAAGATTTCCGATAGGGTCACCCCTGCTGAAGCAAGGTAATCCACTATCCACCATTACCAACACTGTATTAATGATCCCATCCATATAACGGTGAGCAGCAAGGTATCCGTTCACAGACAAGCTGTGGACATATATGATACAAAGCATTCAAGTTTGATCTAGAAGAATGTTTATTCACAAACAAAAATAAAAGTTAAAATTAACTAAAAAGAAAAGGACCTTCTTACCTTACAAACTGGTTCCAAGTTTCACTTTTCATCACCCCAGACGGATCAAGTAACTGAGTCATCTCCTGGCTCAGCTTAAAGGCTGGACTTTCAAAGCGCATATTTCCACCGGGAGAAGTTTCTAGGATGAAACCAAAATCAATATGAACAAGCCTCCCTACACTGCATTGACATGAATATTAGGATTAGTACAGGTAATGATGAAGTTCTTACGTGCAGCTTCGAAACTTGGAGAGCCAACTGGCCCATACTCTTGTTGGAAAATCTTATACAAACCACCATCAGTGGTTTCACCCATCTGACTTCTACTCCGTGTGTTCGGTACAACCTACAAGATAAGAAAGCTGCTAGGAGAAAGGAAGGATACATGTGTGATAATATTAAGTACTAAACCGAAAGAAATGCCACTAAAAAATATTAGCATATCATGACTTAATAATATTAAGGCTTATCTTTGTGGGATGGAGGGAGTATTTTTTTCGCTGAATAGTAAAGTCGGATAAAACAATAGAAGGGCTCCTTTCGTTACCATTAATTCATTTCTTCTGGTTTCACCTTTTTATATAAAAATAATAATAATAACCAAAAATGCAAGAAAAACCTATCCCCCACGGGGCCGGGGGAAAGGGAAGATTTATCACTCTAAAACCACTAACACCAAAAATCCTCCACACCAAGAAGACCAAGGGAGGATAACAATGGCCTATGAAGGTTTCCAACATAGTGGCATTCCCTCTTTACAGAGAAATCCATCCCCGTGTTATCCAAGCAATGGATCCAACTGATTTTTTTAAAAATGATTTCCTTATGCTTAAAGAATCACTAAAAAAAGGGGTTATGGAGTTAAAAACTCTTATGGTGGGGTTTTGGTTAAAAGTAGTCTCCTAATAAGGGTAATTGCTAATTTTCCCTTTATTAAAGTAACAAGGGGTATTATAGGAAGTTAAAAAAAAAATGGTGATTTGACTCTTCAAAATGGACAAACATTTTGGGACACAAAATGTTGCAAAAATGGCCTATTTTTGTGGGACGGAGGGAGTATCACAGTTCACAACTATAAGATCATAGGAACCAAAAAACATCATATTCAAAATCAGGTTAAATTGCAATTTTGGATGAACAACGTCAGGACTCAAACTAGTTCAAGTATAAATTTATCTTACATGAACAAGATAGCTGAAACCAGGCTTATCTAGATTATGAGTTTCCCAAACAGGACCTTAATCTTTCTCACTTAATTGTGATTTAAATTTTTTGGATTTAAATGTTGCTTGCTTTAAGGAGTTAAAAATTGGTCTACTTATTTAGTTTTTGATGAAATAAAGTATTGTATTGATACCAAAAGGGTCTAGCCCATGTAAATTAGACTTTGAAAAAAAAATTGCTTTACTTACAACTCAATGGGATGCTTAACTGTTATAGTTTGGTCCTTTAGAAGGTGTTGTCATTGCCTATGATTTGTGGACACAGACATGAGTGTCACGTTCTTACCCAGACGAGATGTTGGACCTGGCAACTCTCTGGAATCTTGACACGGGGTCACGACAACATATGTACGTGCTTGTAAACTTTCTATTTTAAACAGACATTATTTCTTGTTTAAGTTAGTTTGCATATTTGAATGAACTTTGAGAATAGAATTGTAAAGAATTTTATCTTTAAATGATATATATCCATGGCATCTTGTCAGTCGAACTGAATTTACAAAAAAAGAAAGTTAATGTGGATGAGCGGTGTGCGCTATGTGGAGTGAGCGATGAAAGCGCTATTCATGTGCTCAAAGAGTGTGATTTTGCGGTACAAGTTTGGATGGGCAACCAACTTAGTTTGAGCTCTCAATACTCACTAGCGAGCAATTTTTGGGTATGGATGGAGGAGATTTGTGGGAAGGTGGATGATGCTGATCTGGGTTTGTTCATAACGCTGGCTTAGGCAATTTGGATAGTAAAGAATGAAAAAAATTTTCAATGGGGTACAACGAAACTCGACGGAAGTCATCAGGTGGGCTTCTTTGTTTTTGGGGGAATTTAGAGCAGCAAGGTATATCTCTGAGGCGAGGAGTAGGGAGCCCCGACAACCTGGGATATGGCGTCCCCCAAGTAGAAATGTTTATAAGCTTAATGTGGATGGTGTACTATCATCTGATAAGAGTATTGTTGGTATCGGTGTAGTGGCACGCGACCACGGGGGAGAGGTTGTAGCAGTAATGGGTCAGAACTTTCATGGCAACTTGGAGCCAAAACATGTAAAAGCGTTGGCTTTTCGATGTGCACTGAATTTCGCTAAGGATATTGGGCTACAACAAATTATTGTGGAGGGTGATAACCTTGAAGTCGTGCAAGGTATCCTTAATGTGGTGGAGGATTGCTCTAGTTTAGGTCTCATCTTTGAAGACATAAGGGAGGATAGTGGGCATTTTAGTACCATTAGCTTCAAGCATATTTATAGGGAAGGGAATGCTGTAGCCCACTTGTAGACACCCCATTTTGTACCGGTTGTCAGCTTAAGTCCCGTGGTCTCGATGATGAGGTTTATTATTTGTCTTGACAAAATCCGAAGTGATTCCAAACGAGCCAATGAAGTCACAGCGAAAATCCTAAGTTTGCAGCCATGTTTCATTTAGCCTTGCTGCGTACGCACTTGTACGCACCTATAGTGGGTGCGAACGCATTCCTGTGTACGTAACCACTTGGGATGCGTACGCACCCTCTCTTTTTATGAAACTCCAGATTTAGTAGTTCTTTCTCCCTAAGACTTCTAATTGAAAAGAAGAATCCTATTTCGAATGCAATTGCAGTTAGCAACCCGGGAAGGATTCCCAAAACCTTAAGGATCTCTATATATACACCATTATAATTCTGAAAGAAGGACCAGAACCCTAATCCAAGGAGCCACCATATACTTCACAAAAAACCCAAAACTGAGGATTCGTGTTGTGATTTTGGAGGCTTGCAAGGAGGAACTAAGTAGATTCAAAGGCGCGTAAACCTGAGGGTAATTCTCTATTGATTTCTGTTCAGTTTCATGAATTGTGATTATGCATGATGGAAGTAATATTGGTATAATCACATGCATGCTGGTTGATGTGTGTTATTTATTTAGTATGCATGATTTAGAAGAATAGGATTGTTAGAAAGTGAAATTCGTCATAATTCAACAGCAGTTTTCTAAAATCAGCAATCGTATTTTAATCATAACATTTGACTCCGAAGTCGAAATTGGACGAAATTGGTCTTCTTAGAAAGATAATTCAATTCTCTACAACTTTGTATTTCAAAAGATTTGTCCAATTCCAACATTTTCATACTCAAAAACGCGATTGAAGTTTCTGCTGTTGCAAAGTGACGAAAATCACTTTTCTTTATCTTTTTATCTTTTGTTTATTTTATCTCATTATGCATGATTATGAGTGAAATATAATGTTAGAATACATGCTTAGGATGAATAAGTTGTATAATTATTGTATATCATGCCATAATAGTGGAGTAGGTTAAATTTGAATAGGATCGTCTAACTGCCCGTTTATCATTGTTATTATCAATTAATGATATTAATATTGATATGTTAGGCAAATATTCATTCCTCTAATTTCGTAGTAATGCTATTTGTTTGTAATATTCTAGATATTTAGTTTTAAGGTTAGTTTGCATTGTTTTCTGTTTTTTTCTGGATTTTGGGATATGCCTACGGGTTGCGTACACACCACCATAGTTGCGTACGCACCCCCATTAAGGCAGACAATTTTGTTCTCTCTAGGATTTTTTGCATGATAGTATTTAGGGATTTTTATTTCTTACTTATTATTGTTTAGAATGCATGTGAGTTGCTACAGCGGGACTAACAGAAGTGCAGGTATCTGAATGAAAGGTGCGTACACAACTGGCATAGATGCGTACGCACCATGCTAATTGAGTGCAGAATGCTTGTCACCTGTTTAGTTTTGTTTATGCAATTTTTGACTGTTCACTCTGCATATCTCATTCATTTTCATATGATATAAACTGTTGCATGTTTTAGGGTTGATTTTGATTGAATAACAATTTAATTATGGCCTATAGTTATGTGTGGGGGCCAGTTTCGACCGGGCATTGTTGGGTGCCTAATACCTTCTTGATGATGTACCCTAGCTTTGAACCCGAATATCTGGTTATAATGAGCTAGACCTTACTAGGGTTCAATCGTTCCCAATATTGGGTGGCGACTCCTCTCCGTGTTAGTCCTTTAAGGCTAATGTGTATTCTCGAGTTATGTGGTATTTAGGGCGTGGTGCTCATAGTCGTGACTCCACTGGGGATAGAGAGCTAGACTTCGTAGTAACTATTGACCTTAATTAATTTGGAATTTTAATTAAATGAAACCAAATTGCACACACGCGCACAAATACCATGTTTACCCTCGATGACAGTCTGATGAGAGACTTGGGCCCCACTCGCGCCTATGGGCAACTCAAGTTGGCATCATCAACCCACAGCCTATGCCACTAGCCTATGATAAGCTAGTGAATACGTTAACGGGCCGCTCATTGAGCGCCCTAGCTTGGGTGACTCTTGAAGGAGAAGTAACCCTAATGGACCGACCACACTAAATTACCCCTGAGGCCTTTGCATAGCCCTGTTTGAATGTGTGTCACTTTGCATGTCATGCTGCACTTGCATATTAGGCCCGTAATGTTTGGACTTAGGGGCAAGGCCCATCATTCTCTATTTTCTTTTTCAAGTTTAGGCCTAATTGAGAGGTGAGGTGTGTGATTTTGTAATTGGGTTCAAGCCCAAAATAAAAAAATAAAAAAAATAAAAAAGAAAATATGGGCTTAGATCCAAATGAGAGTGGAAGAATATGTGAATATTGTAATGGGTCTAGATGCGAAAAACGAATAGACTTTGGTTGGTTGAACCCGGTGTGGTACCCTTGCTTCATGTGTCCTTAATGTGATTCTATGTTAGGCTTTCCTTTATAGTTTGAGATTGATCTATAGTCTATATTATTTGATTTTTGGTGTTTGTAAAATTTTGTGCAGTTGAGATGTTGGATTGTCACTGAGCTAGGGCCTCATTCCTTGAATCTGGAGGAGTAAACTTTATTGTTTCCTTTAATATTTGTTTACCATTACTTACCATTGTAAAAAGAGAACTTGATTTTTGTAACAGTGGCAGATTTTCTCAATGCAAGAATAAAGTGTTCATGATTTCTTTCAGTGAACTCATGTTTTGTTCTAAAAATTAAGCATAATTTTCCTATTCATTTACATATAAATTTTTCCATGTGCCCATGCGAATATTACTAATTGCTAGAACTGGGGTTCAGGAGGATCAGATATCTGAAACAGGCGATGAAGCTAAAATTAGAGAGTCTACTCTTTATGCTCATGCCTGTTTTCTCATAAAAAGCATGTCCCAGAGGGAGGAACACATTCGGGATATCTCTGTTAGCTTATTGACTCAACTTAGAGACAGATTTCCAATGGTAAAAAGTTTATTGGTAACTCACTTTGGTTGTTCAGTTATTGGAAAAATTGTTTTGTGTCCCTCAACTAGTGAAGTTCACGTGTAAGAAATTGAATTTCATGATGCAGGTTTTGTGGAATTCTTATTGTTTGGATTCCCTACTGTTTTCAGCTCATAATGAGTCACCTTCTGCTCTTGTCAGTGATCCTGCTTGGGTTGCAACTGTTCGTTCATTGTACCAAAGGATTGTTCGGGAATGGATTATTTCTTCACTTTCATATGCTCCATGCACCAGCCAGGGTCTTCTTCAGGTAGACAATGATTCAAGTAGAAGCTTAATGTATCATACCCATAGCTTTCAAAATGACAACTGGGATGAAGAAAATTTGAGAAGAATAGCATGTTACTCAACCTTTTCTTTTATGACACTAAAAGGGTTCAACACCTAAACTACTTACAGGGCCGGTTCTGAGATTTTTGGGGCCCTAGGCGAATTCTTAAAAGGGGGCCTCTATTGGCACCCGAAGACTTGTTTTTCATCCCCCACTTGTTTTACACTTTAAGGTTTTATGAAAATTATAAAAGATTTTTATAAAAATCAAACGCTCTATCCATTGAAGACATCATTTTGAACAACTTTGTAGAATAAAGTTTTTCCAAAATCTATTGTTTAAGTGAAATTTTTTGGCCATTTACAGTAGTTGTTATATAAATGGTTATAAAGTCCATTTAAAAGATAAATGTTTAAAAAACTTTCTTCTACAAAATTGTTCAAAATGATGTTTTCTAGTAAATTATGTGATTAGTTTTTATGAAAATCTTTTATATTTTTCTTAAAACCTTAAAATGTAAAGTAAATGGGGGATGAAAAAGAAGTCTTGGGGTGCCAATAGAGGCCCCCTTCTTAAAATGAGACCCTCCATACTCAATTTTTTTTTTCCTAGTAAAAACATAAAGTTTGTTTGCACATCCTACCGATTTTAATTTCTTAAGATTTTAGAAAAATATAAAAGGTTTTAAGAAAATTAACTATGCTATCCATTAGAAAACATCATTTTGAACAACTTTGTAGAAGAAAGTTTTTAGAAAATTTTTCGTTTAAGATGACTTTTTGGCCTAAAATTAACAAAGACGGTAAATGATCAAAAAATCCACTTAAATGAAAATTTTTGAAAAAACTTTCTTTTGCAAAGTTGTTCAAAATGATGTTTTCTAGTGGATTACATAACAAATTTTCATAAAAACCTTTTATATTTTTGGTAAAATATTGATAAATAAAAATTAGTGGGATGTGCAAATAAAACTAAGGAGTTGCAATAACCATTCTCTTTAGGAAAAAATAAAAATAAAAATAAAAACTAAACCTACTACAAGGGTTAGTCCCGAAATGGGGCCCTCATTTTTGAGCCAAAATGTGGGGCCCCAGGCGGCCGCCTTGCCTGCCTTGCCCCAAAACCGGCCCTGACTACTTACATCCAAACCCCATGAATGTTTCCAAGATTCAAGTAGAAGCTTAATGTATCATACCCTTAGCTTTTGAAATGACAATTGAGATGAAGAAAATTTGAGAAGAATAGCATGTTACTTAACCTTTTTTTTTATGACATTAAAGGGGTTTCGACCCTAAACTACCTACATCCAAACCCCACTCAAATACCATTATTTTTTATAAGCACCACTCAAATACTATTAGGGGATCTGTGGTATTTTCCTTACCTTTAAGATATCCTTTGGAAAAGACCATTTCTTTCTTTTCTTTTTTTTTTTCTTTTTTTTTTTTTTTTTTGGTCCTCTTAGCAAAAAAAGAAAAAAAAAAAAAAAAGGAGGAATACCTTCAAGTAGAAGCTTAATGTATCATACCCATAGCTTTCGAAATGACAACTGAGATGAAGAAAATTTGAGAAGAATACCATGTTACTCAACCTTTTCTTTTATGACATTAAAAGGGGTTCAACACCTAAACTACCTACATCCAAACCCTATGAATGTTTCCAAGATTCAAGTAGAAGCTTAATGTATCATACCCATAACTTTTGAAATGACAACTGAGATGAAGAAAATTTGAGAAGAATAGCATGTTAGTTAACCTTTTCTTTTATGACATTAAAGGTGGTTCGACACCTAAACTACCTACATCCAAACCCCACTCAAATACCATTATTTTTTATAAGCACCACTCAAATACTATTAGGGGATTCGTGGTATTTTCCTTACTTTTAAGATATCCTTTGGAAAAGACCCTTTCTTTCTTTTTTTTCTTCATTTTTTTTTTTTTTTTTGGGTCCTCTTAGCATAAAAAGGAAAAAAAAAAAAAAAGGGGGAAATACCAGGAAGTGGACGTTGTACTTTGGCAGAGTTGGGTCATTCCCCCAACAGAGAGTTTAACTGTTTAAGAGGTTGATGCAGTAAAATTTGAAAAGGTTAAGTAACATGCTCTACTTGGTTCGCGGATTTTATCAAGAAAAAAAAAATATATGGAGAATTTTACTTTTTTTTATTTAGTTGCAACGGAAAATTAGATAAAAAAGAATAATTAAAATAATTTTAACTTGATATGATTTCATCTTTTCCTTTCATTTTCTTTCTTCCACATTTTTTTTCCCTTCCCTTTTTTTTCCATGGTAGAATCCACAAACCAAATAGAGGGTAAGGGAAAAAGAGAGAAAAGAAGGAAAAATCTTTAAAATTACTTAAGAAAGGAATTCATGGTTAAGCACTTTTTAACATTTTCCTTTTCTTATTCTCATATTTGTTGAATTCCAAATAGAGCTTGGGATCAATAATAGAAAGATGATAACTTTGGTATAAATGAAAAGAAAAGGGATTAATTGATTGTCAAATGAAATGGAGGATTTATGATAATATGATGTGTACCATTCTCAAAAGATAAAGCGAACAAGAGGATTCCTAGCATGGCCTGGGTTGCTCACCATCAACTCTTCTTTTGATGTGAAATTTTTTTTACTTGATTTTTTTTTCTTGATCAGATAAAAAATTCAGAACCTTATGGAATATTGTATAACCTTGCACCCTATCTTATAGGATAAATACCCCAACCCACAAAGGTGGAGAAAATTTGAAAAGAGAGAGCTAGCACATGCATGAGGAATATCTTCTCAACCTTTGGCGAAATGGACACATTATATTGATCCAAAATGTAGTGACCTTTTCGTCAGAACCGTGTAAAATGTAGATATATGCATGCACACACGTGTTAAAAGTATTGGGAATGGTTGGTAAACCACAACTATCTATGTAATAATGACAAGGGATTAACTCAAAATCATGGGATTAAGATTCCTATAATATCATGGTTTAGCTGTAGTTTTTCCTTATTTATTTTTCTTTCATTCCAGTAGTCAAAGGGTTCAATTAATTTATAAATAAACCTCTCTTCGTTCTTTCACTATCAATAGGATGTTTGTGGTTGAACTATGCATCATGGCCTCAAGGGGATTAATCTGGCTCAAACTTCAATAAAAGTAACCTCAGATACCCATTATATTGTTTGAAAAATGAACAAACAAATTAACAAACAAATATTTACCCAATCACCAGGTCTAAAAAAATTTGACATGATAGGAGGGCCAGAGGTCTTTGTTGGAATTTCTCGAGGTGTATTAATTTCTATCTTTGTGCTGTCCCTATATTTTTCTATAGAATTATATTTCCATGTAGAAGACAGCAGATAAAGATATTATTTTGATGTACGTTGTTTTCTCCCTCTCTAACAAATCGGAACTTTAGAATGATAATCTTTAGTATTAGGCTTAATGTGTTGCAAATTTTTGTCCAGGGTAGGCAGAACTAGTTAGGTTGATCCCTACCAAAACTCTCCCAATTCATAATAACACAACTCCTACCATACAAAAACATACACTACTCAAGATGTAAACCTGAAAGGGACCAAAATGCACTTCTTAAGTTTTCCAATGACTATTATGACACAACAACCATAGAATATCAGGAGCAACCCAAGATGTGGACATGCATATTATGTCTCTTTGTGCTAGTTAGGAGTATCTTGTTAGAACTTCTTGATTAATGTTTATTATAGTTTCTTAAGAATAAAAAAATAAGCGATTTGATTAGGACCGTGGTTAGTTACCCCTTATTCCAATTCTCATGAAGCTGGCTATTACGATAATTAAACAACAAACCTGGACAGTTGTCTAGATTTTTTTCTTCATTTATTTGTAAAATAATGTTTAGAGGGATAAGAACTTGATAATTTCATGGAGCTACTGAGCTGCTCCAACTGAAGATATATCAAAGTTGTATGCATTATATGGACCAAAAGCAAGTGATTCGCATGCATTACTTTTCGTCAAGATAGGGAAAGAGGGATAAAATTTCATGGAGCTATTTGTATGCATTATATGGACCAAAAGCAACTGGTCAGAACCAATGCAAACCCATAATGGAAACTCCCATTGAGTACTTCTACAAAATAATAATTGATTTAATGAATTGTTTTCATCGCGCATATGGTTGTTTGCTTTGCTTCTGGGTTGGTGTGAGACCTTGATGGGTGTGTCGTTGTATTGCACTGCATTGCTTTGTGTTGTTTCGGTCTGATTTGGGTCCATTTAGGCTGATCTTGGGCTCCCCTGTTCCTCTTCCTTCCTTTTTTTTTTTTTTTTTTTTGCCCTCTAGGTGTTTGCTTTCGGAATTTGGGTCTGTGAGAAGCTTGTTTTGTTGTCGGGTGGAGTATTGGACCTCCTTGTTGTAACTATGGTATTCTTTATTAATAAATTCCTTTTGCTTATCAAAAAGAAAAAAAAAAAAGAAAAAAGTGTTAATCATTCACTTTGGTACCTTAATTAATGAAAATTGGTGAAATAGTTTTTCGATTGATCGGGATTTTTTATCGTGATCATTAAATGTACCTTTCTTTTTATAGTCACTGCTCCGTGTATAAAACTTCGTGTTTAGCTTCAAATCCTCTACCACCTTCTTCACTGCTCCCTTTTGCCACCAACTTTCTTTTTATAGTCACTACTCCGTGTATAAAACTTTGTGTTTAGTTAACGGAGGAGAGAATCGGCGCCGCCAGTGAGTGGGTGTGAGTGGAATGCACGAAAGGGGCTAACGTTTTTTCCAATTGCTTGAGATTGCAATTTGCTACGTGTCAATTTTTAAGTATAGTGACAGGGAAGGGAGACACTTAAGTGGTAAGTGGTAATAGAGGATTTGGACTTCAATCTACAACGGGCACAAGTTTACATTCTATATAATGCAGATGTAGTGCGTGCATCCGCAGCTAAAGGTAAAAATTCTCATCTTTTCTAGTGCTTTTTCATGAGGTAAGATTTATGATCTTCTTTAGTTTTTGGATTCCTTTTCCACTTGTTTCTCTTTTTCTCTATCGATTAGGTGTTGTAGCAAAGGGTGCTTGTGATGACCTAAATTTTATAAATATATATATTATATTTATTTTTATCCTATGTGTGCAACTTCATCATAACTTATGCATGTATACCATAAATACATGCACCCAACTACATTATAGCACAAACCATAGGGATGAAAATGCACGGACTTACCCATTTTCCTCCCCTAGTCTGCAAGCCTAACCCTTCCCACTCAATTTTTTACCCCGACAACTGCAACTCTGCAAACTACCCCAGCTCGGTTTTTCTTCAGCAATTAAAATCCTATACTAATAGGATTCTAACAATCCATTCTTTAGCCGCACCTACCCAATTTGACTCCATCTCTTTTTCCATTTGTTTTTTGGTTCGGATGTGTGTTTATATATATAAAGGGACTCATGACAAAGAGTTAGAGAAAGAGCAACAGAGAAAGAGAGAGAGAAACTAAGAGAGAGTAGAGGAGAAAGAGAGTGGTCTTGTGGAGGATTCTGGCTGAGCTTGTGGAGCTCTCTCAATGAGGTAAGAACCTCAACTTCTCTAATGTTGATTCATATATATATATATGCATACTGTATATATACATATGCATATGCAATTTTATTTTCTTGAGTTATTTTGGAAAGGATGACCCTACCTTATGTTTTTGGGGCCAAGGAACACCATGGTAGTGTCAAATTTTAGAGAAAATAACCGTAGGTTGAAATTTTAGAAATTTCAGAATTTTGGATCATGAAAACCCAAAATTTTAGGCTTAAAAACGAATAGGATTTTATAAGATTTTGAATGAACGATTTATATACGCACGTAGTACTCCACGTGAGCTTCGATTCAACACTTGAATCACTGAAAACAGTTAAGAAATGAGGGAGATATTAATCGTCGAAGTTGGCCTGTTGAACACACGGTGTAACCGGGTTACACAACGCAACCCGCGGGAGGTTCAAGATGACCCCATAGGACTATGATCCTGTGGGGGTGCATTCGTATACCTTACCGTGTTCTTATGCATTTAAAAGCCATACGATAATCATATGAATCCCAAATTTAACCGTTGGACTCGTCTTGGCGGGCCCTACCGTGTGGGACCCTTGGGTGAAAGACCTTAAAGCCCTCGAAGAAGAACACCACGTATAGTGTTGGATTTTCGTGCTTGGTTGAGCCGGGGTTGACATGACGACGTAACCTGTGATCAGTGATGGTTGATGCATAGTTTGATCCCATAGTCTTTGGAATTTGAGATACTATGAGAATTTCGGGAAATTAACTTAAAACCCACACAAAGTACTGATTTGTGATTGGTATTTGATTTTGAGTTATTAAATGATTTTAATTTATATACCATGTATCGGCACACATATTAATTGTATAGAATCCACACATATTTCCTATTGAGCTTCACAGTTTGTCCTATTATATTTCAGATGATCAGGTGATGAATGAAGGTTCGCCGATGACGGATGCCTAGTTGCATAATCTGAGGTTGGAACTTGAAGGTTACATACTACCATAGTCATGGATGAGGATAAATGCACGTGCATTGCATAGAGACTATGCTATTTTGATGCGTGAGCATTACTATTATTATTGTTATTACAATTATCACTTATTGAACTTTGAATAGTTTGAATCTAGCCTATATGTGCCAGGGATGTTGGCATTATTTTGGGATCATATATTATTATAAGCATGATGTGTAAGTATAACATTTCATGTTAATTATTTGGGTGTTATTGATGAGCTGGTATAATATTATTTCAAAAAAATAAAAATAAAAAATACACGTGGATTTGACTAAGTCTTCTGTAACTTTTATACTCTGACTTATCTATGTGTACACCTTTCTAGTTTGACTTTTATCCATGTGCCGACTCTTCAAGTTGGGGCATGACAGTACTGGTATTAACACCCCATTTTGCCCCTTTTGACATTCTGGACCACCTTTAAGCCTAATGATGAAGGGTGGTGTCAACTAAGATTATGATGGATGAATTTCGAAAAATCAATGCGATGACAACTCAACCTAATGATGATGGGTGGTGTGAAATAGGATTATGTATATGCACGTCCAATGCACGTGTATTGCACATGCACTGCATGTACATACACGCCTAAAAGAAAGGGGCTAACGTTTTTTTCAACTGCTTGAGATTGCAATCTACTATGTGTCAATTTTTAATAGAGGATTTGGACTCCCTTTCTTTTATAGTCACTGCTCCTTTTTGCCACCACCTTTCTTTTTATAGTCACTGCTCCACGTATAAAACTTCGTGTTTAGCTTCAAATCCTCTACCACCTTCTTCACTACTCCCTTTTGCCACCACCTTTCTTTTTATAGTCACTGCTTCGTGTATAAAACTTCGTGTTTAGTTCACAGAGGAGAGGATCGGCGCCGTCGGTGAGTAGGTGTGAGTGGAATGCACGAAAGGGGCTAACGTTTTTTCCGATTCCTTGAGATTGCAATTTGCTACGTGTTAGTTTTTAAGCACAGTGACAGGGAAGGGAGATACCTAAGTGGTAATAAGGGATTTGGACTCCAATCTACAACGGGCACAAGCTTACACATTCTATATAATGCAGATATAGTACGTGCATCCACAGCTGGAGGTAAAAATTCTCATATTTTCTAGTGTTTTTTTATGAGGTAACATTTATGATCTTCTTTAGTTTTTGGATTCCTTTTCCACTTGTTTCTCTCTTTCTCTATCGATTAGGTGTTGTAGCAGAGGGTGCTGGTGTTGACACCCCATTGTATTTTATTTATAAATTAATAGAATGAATATATTTTAACCAATGATCCAATTGCAAATGTTTTATTGCAAATTATAAAAGTTATTAAATCATATGAACATTGATATAATGTTTGCAAATGTTTTTATAATTTATAAACATTTTAGATATGTAAACATTATAAAGTTTAAATGTTATTTAGTAAAGAAACCATAGAAAAGAAGTTGACTTGAATAGGGCCAGTCCGAGGCCCAAACGATGTAAATAACTCATTCACGGCAAGCATAGAACGCCAATTATTTATGGTGTGTAATGTATGCCATGTATGATTTCGACTTTCTACAATATTGCACCCTACAACGTGTGCCTATATGTCGTAAAAGCTCATTAACGGCATTTTTTGAACGCCGTAACAGCCCTATTTTGTTGTAGAATTTTATGGTTCTTTGTGATAAAGATGATTTTACTAAAGAGATGAGAATGAATAATACCCAAAAAATAAAAAAAAATAAAAAATAGAGAATGAGATGAGATTAAAAGAAAGAGGGAATGAAAAGATTTTCCAGAGAAGAGACTACGCACATGAGAGAAAGTAAGAAGCTTCGAACAATCAAACGTGTTCAGAAGATATGTGTCGGTAATGGTGGGATTGTTATCGTACCTACCGTGTTCATCATAGGCTGTGCAGCTTGTGGTGCCCCCCTCACAATGGTTGGATCAAACTCAATTTTAGTGGAAAAGGTCATGATAAAAATGGTAGTAATGCAGGTTTTGGTGACATCTTTCGTAATGAATTCAAATATCGTTTGGCGGCAGAGAAGTGGATTCAATATTTGCAAATGTGGAGGCATTGAGGTAAGGGTTGAGATGTCTGCAATGCATGTCCCCGCCAGTAAGAAAATTTGTTGTGGAGGGAATGATCACAGCGTTTCTCAATATATGGGCTTTAAGTGGTGTAAAATAGGCCCATCAAACCACGGTCCGCCTTGGCCCAGATGAAAACATATTAGGCTAGGTCCAGCCCAAACCCGTTTAGGCCTGGCTCAGTCCAATCATTAAGATGGACGGGCTTGGACTCGTAATTTGTGGCCTAATCCAACACAATGGTCCAGCCTAAAATTAGTCCCTTTTATATTAAATAATATTCTATTATGATACGAGTTATATTAATAGTTAGATTCACATAAGATTAAAAAAAATAATGAAAAAAAAATTTACAAATCACACAAACAAACCAGAAACAATCCAACGATTATATTTATGTCTTCTAATTTTTTTTACTTGATGTGGGTTGAACGAAATGGGTTATGTGGGTGAGGTGTCTAGTTTACAATCAACCCAAATAATAATCATAATGGTGGGTTTACTACGGAGCACGGATTCAGTGCTGAGTTCTTTTGGTAATATGGTGCAGATAGTGGTCATTTTGGTCATTTCAATTGCAATTTTTAATCTGAACCATCTAAAGCGTGATCCAACGGTGCTGATGAGCTCAGCACCAACACTATTCGTGCTCCTTACTATGATGGGTTGACCTGGGCAAGCTAGTAGACCAAGAAAATATGAGTACTCCTAAAGTCCTACGCACCAAAAAACAGAGAAGAAACTTTGAGTAAATTTGGGCCAGGACCAACTGGAATCATATTAACTAGTGGATCTGGGGGAAAGACTGCCCCAATGATGGAAAAGGGTGCTAAAGTCAGCTTGAGGATTTTTAGCTTCACACTAATAAATGTCGTGAAATTGACTAGTACTACAAACATTGATGATGCCCCATACATAGTCTTACGACTTTGCAGAGACTCGTGTTTTTGGTAAACAATCGCTCGACTCTGGTCACTGTGACCCCCTTTGTGAGGAAGCACCTTTTCTCCCGAAATTAGGAGGCTATTTTGCCAAGTTCCTTAGAGTAATCTTGTGCCCCTAGTTATTCTCTACCTACCCAACTGTGTCAGTTTTGGGTACAAGTACCCAAAGTTGTTCGAGCTTTTCCTAGGAGTATAGCATGGGTTAGTTCAACGCCGTAGTGCTTGGTATTCAAACATTGGCTCGAAGCATTTTCTCTACCCCTTCTTACCCTGAAAAAGCAAGGTTACCTTGTGTCCTTGAACTGATGGTGAGGAAGCTCACATAAATCATTTGCCCTCGTGACTTAATGGTGGGATAAGGGTGGGTACGGATTTGGGTACTATTAGGTCAATAACCTCCCAATGTAGGCCCAAAAAAGGAAAAAAAGAAAAAAAAGAGCTCATACAATGGCTTCCATAGGAACACCCAACAAAAATTTCACACTACTTCCGGTAGTTCCTACATTTTTTATATATACCTTGCATTTTGATCTTGGTCTTGGGCCGTCTCTCACCTTCAATGGATCACTTTTCTACGGTCGCATGTCTATAATTTCAAATATGAAGATGTGAATGAGAAAAAAGTAAAACAAAAGGGAGACGTATCATCTAAGCTATCAATTAAGTCCATGACCTTAGAGGCGGCTATATACCTCATGATCACGACAAAACGATGATATGCAAATATATGATGATAATGACATGATCATGATGCGATGACAATAATTAGAACATTGACACGCAATAAAAGGAAAGAAAAAGAAAGACCGTAGAGACATAAATTGGTGATGGAAAGTGAAGCAGTGGGATGCAATTTTTGCTCAGCCACTCAGCCAAGCAAGGCGTATTGGCCACGAATTAAAGTGATCAGTGAGGATTTGTCCTCTATTTAGATCAAAAATGAAAAGATAGTGGACGGTTTGTTTTTTATTACTTTTGGAATCTTCTACGTATATATTGTGTTAAATGTGATACTAGGGGTCTATTTGGAAAGTTAAAAAACTGGATCAGATTGGGTTCAGTTTATAACTATTATCTGGTTTTTAAATAAACTAATTCATAATTGGCTTAAAAAAAAAAAAAAAAAAACTGTGTTTATGTCTTATTTTCAGAACAAAGTTGAATTGTTTAGTAGGAAAAATATACTTACCAAACAAGAAATAGTATAAAATCAAAACTGGACAACAATAGATATGATTTTTAAAATTCATCTTTGAGTCATATAAAGTAAATAATTTAGCATGGTGATGCATGGAATAGTGGAAAAGTTTCGATAAAAATACACTCTTTTTATTTTCAATTCTGTTTTTTACTTTTGGAAGAATTTGACCCCAAAGCAGAGAAATTTATTTTAAAAGAAAAAATTTCTTTCAAAAGAGTCCCGTTTTTGTTTTATATTTGATTTAACCAAAATTTGGAAAAAATTCTTGAAAATTTTGATGATATCATCATCATCAAATTATTTATTTATTTATAGTGATATCATGCATTCTTGAAAAATGTCATTGCGCCGAATATTGACACACTTTTTTTTTCTTTTTTATTTTTTTTTGGGGGGGGAAGAAAATAAAACAACTTTTTTGACCCAAATGAGTGAAAATTTTCCAAATCTCTTGATAAAAGGTTATATTTTAATAATTGGCCATGCTCATCTATATACGGGGTAAGATTCAACAGAGAGATAAGGTTCATTGACAAATATATACACTCCATGACTTTACTCAGCCAGACCATGGCAATGGACTCATCCCTACAAACCAAAGAAGCAACCTTACGTAGACTCATGCCACATGATAGGAATGGGGCATGGGACTAAACACTACACCTTTTTGAGATTCCAACACTTTACGGTGCCACAAGGCCAAGTGGATCACTAGCTACTACGTACAAATTTTGAAGTCAAATCATATAATATACATCACATGTAATGTAGTGTGTGCATGCGTGTGGACATAAAGAGTGTTCTTGTGTGTGCTGTTTCTGGCCACAAAGAAAAGAGATGCAGAGCAAGGACTACTGCAGAGCGTCTGTCCCCAGCCAATTTTGGATTTTTGTTGGATGACATGTCCATTTCAACAGTTTTGGTCATCCACGTGAGAGAGAAACTTGTGTGAAACCGTTGCATGGGCCAATTGGTAAGACCAGCCAATGGGGAGACAAAAGTGCCTTTATTAATACAAAAAGTACACTGATGAAGGCACTTTCCTCTCCCCCATTGGCTGGTCTTACCAGTCTGGTCATGCAACGATTTTATACAAGTTTTTTCCTCTACGTGAATACACAGTGATCAGAGCATACACGAACGTATGAGATCATGATCTGATCACCATCACGCCACGTTGTACGGCTGAACAAATTGCTTGAAGAGACTGATGAGGACTAAGGAGGGAGAAGTATGAGGTTTGAGAGGCTTGAACCTTCACTTTCTAGGAAAATGGCAATAAAAATGCTTGAGGTTCTAATGAAGGACAGTGACGTTGGGGCCCCCATTTTTCATGAAAGGGTGCTTCCATTAGAATTGAAGGGCAATGTTGCTCTTATAGCTCACAGATGTGCTTATGTCAATTGAATAATTTCGAATATTCGTCAGTGCCCCTATCGTGAAGCAAGAAAGGGAAGGTTGGAGTGTCAAATTTTATGATGTGTTGATGAAAAATTGATTACAGGTTTGAATATGTAATTCTTCAATCCTTGAAAGATATCCCTAAATAATTTGATCTCAATAATTTTATTAGAAAAATATGAAGATCTTAATAATTTGATCGTAGAAGATCGAATATGCCAATCTGATTTTTGATATTTTAAGCAAATTTGAAGAATTTTCAAGGAATAAAGAAAGATCATTTCAAAAAATAATAGGAATCAAGCTTAATTGACAGCATTCGAATTTTTTTTTTTTTAATATTAAAACAGAATTTTTTATATTTTTGAAAAGATGTGATGGATAGATCTAATTTGAGATGACGTTAACCTTCCTCCACTACACAAAAAATAAATTAAAGATTTTAAAATTTTTTTTTAAAAAAATCATTAGCCATAAAAATTAGAGAAAATTTTTTTTATGTAACTATGATATCATCAGATAATATCACAAATTAATGAAATTCAAACAAAATAATATTATTAATATACTTCTTGATCTCTTAATCTCATTTTCCTTCTGACACCACCCAACCACGCCACAATTACATGAAAGACTCACTCAAAATTAGAGTGGAAGAGCAGAACTTATTGCTTGTGGTTCAGAGTTTGGTTATTTTCAGAAAGGGTCCCCAACTTCTTGGTACATGGGGCCCTAACGAACAATTATTAAAGGGGGTTTTTTTTGGTACAACAATTATTAAAGTTTGTTTGTCACTCTTGTTGTTATATATTTGCTTGTACAAAGTGAAGATATGGACGATCAGAGACCGTGTAGAATTCAAAGGCACGTGGATTGGACTATGTAGAATTCAAAGGCAGCTTGAGGTGGGAATTTTGGATCTTTATCAACTCGTGAAAGCCACGTTTGGGAACTCCACCATTTTCAACCCTGTCTTTGTTAGTCTTTCAAAAAGGAGATACGGACTCTATGTAATTCACGTATCCAATCACTCACTTATTCTATCCAGTTTTATTGGACTGGATTAGCCTCTTAAAACTCTCTGCTGGGGGGATAACCCGACTCTGCCAAAGTACAACGTCCACTTCCTGGTATTCCTTCTCTTCATTTTTTATTTTTTATTTTTTTAATTATTTTTTAGATTTTTGCTAAGAGGACCCAAAAAAAAAAAAGAAAAAAAAAAAAAAAAGGAAAAAAGAAGAGAAAGAAAGGGTCTTTTCCAAGGGATACCTCAAAGGTAAGGAAAATACCACGGATCCCCCTAATAGTATTTGAGTGGTGCTTATAAAAAATAATGGTATTTGAGTGGGGTTTGGATGTGGGTAGTTTAGGTGTCCAACCCTCTTTGGTGTCACCTATAAAAAAGGTAGAGTAACATGCTATTCTTCTCAAATTTTCTTCATCTCAGTTGCTATTTGGAAAGCTATGGGTTTGATACATTAAGCTTCTCTTTGAATCTTTGAAATATTAACCCTCTATTTGGTTCATGGATTCTACCGAGGAAAAAAAAATGGAAGGGAAAAAAATAAAGAGGAAAGAAAAAGATTAAATCATATCAAGCTAAAATTATTCTAATTCTTTTTTTTATGCCAATTTTCTATTGCAACCAAATAAAGAAAAGTACAATTCTTCGTATTTTATATTTTTTTTGATAAAATCTGTAAACCAAATAGAGCCTAAGGAAAAAAAAGAAAGAAAAGAGGAAAAAATCTTTAAAATTACTTAAGAAAGGAATTCATGGTTGAACACTTTTTAACATTTTCCTTTCCTTATTCTCATATTCGTTGAATTCCAAATAGAGCCTGGGATCAATAATAGAAAGACGATAACTTTGGTATAAATGGAAAGAAAAGGATTGATGGAGTGTCAAATGAAATGGAGGATTTATGATAATATGACGTGTAGCATTGCTCAAAAGATAAAGCGAACAAGTGGATTCCTTGCATGGGTTGCTCACCATCAACTCTTCTTTTGATGTGAAATTTTTTGACTTCTATTTTTTTTTCTTGATCAGATCAAAAATTCAGAACCTTATGGAAAATTATATTACCTTGCACCCTATCTTATAGTATAAGTTCCCAACCCAAAAAGGTGGAGAAAGTTTGAAAAGAGAGGGCTAGCACATGCATGAGGAACATCTTCTCAACCTTTGGTAACCACAACTATCTATGTAATAATGACAAGGGACTAACTCAAAATCATGGGATTAAGATTCCTATAGTATCATGGGTTTAGCTGTAGTTTTTCCTCATTTATTTTTCTTTCATTCCAGTAGTCAAAGGGTTCAATTAATTTATAAATAAACCTATTTTCGTTCTTTCATTATCAATCGGATGTTTGTGGTTGAACTATACATCACGGCTTCAAGGGGAATAATCTGGCTCAAACTTCAATGAAAGTAATGGTTTATTGTTTGAAAAATGAACAAACAAATAAATATTTACCCAATCACCAAAGTCAATAGAATCACAAATTTTCTACTCTAAAAAAAATTTGATATGATAAGAGAGCCAGAGGTCTTTGTTGGAATTTTTTGAGGTGTATTAATTTCTACCTTTGTGCTGTCCCTATATTTTTCTATAGAATTCTATTTCCATGTAGAAGATGGCAGATACAGATATTATTTTGATGTACGTTGTTTTCTCCCTCTCTAACAAATCCGAACTTTAGAATGATAATCTTTAGTATTAGGCTTAATGTGTTGTAGTTTTTCCTTATTTATTAATTCATAAGTAAGGGACTAACTCAAAATCATGGGATTAAGATTCCTATAATATCATGGGTTTAGCTGTAGTTTTCCTTATTTATTTTTCTTTCATTCAAGTAGTCAAAGGGTTCAATTAATTCATAAAGAAACCTCTCTTCATTCTTTCACCATCAATCGGATGTTAGTGGTTGAACTATGCATGACGGCCTCAAGGGGATTAATCTAGGTTCAAACTTCAATGAAAATAACCTTAGATACCCATTATATTGTTTGAAAAACGAACAAACAAACAAATATTTACCCAATCACCAAACTCAATAGAATCACGAATTTTCTACTCTAAATAAATTTGTCATGATAGGAGAGCCAGAGGTCTTTGTAGGAATTTCTCGAGGTGTATTAATTTCTACTTTTGTGCTGTCCCTATATTTTCCTATAGAATTATATTTCCATGTAGAAGATGGCAGATGTAGATATTATTTTGATGTACATTGTTTTCTCCCTCTCCAACAAATCGGAACTTTAGAATGATAATCTTTAGTATTATGCTTAATGTGTTGCAAATTTCTGTCCAGGGTAGGCAAAACTGGTTAGGCTGATCTCTACCAAAACTCTCCTAATTCATAATAACACAACTCCGTACAAAAACATACACTACTCATGATGTAAACCTGGAAGGGACCAAAATGCACTTTTAAGTTTTCCAATGACTATTATGACAAAACAACCATAGAATATCAAGAGCAACCAAAGATGTGGACATGCATATTATGTCTCTTTATTCTAGTTAGGAGTATCTTGTTAGAACTTCTTGATTAATGTTTATTATAGTTTCTTAAGAATAAAAAAATAAGTGATTTGATTAGCACCGTGGATAGTTACCCCTTATTCCAATTCTCATGAAGCTGGCTCTTACGATAATTAAACAAGGAACTGGACAGTTGTCTAGATTTTTTTCTTTATTTATTTGTAAAATAATGTTAGAAAAAAATAAATGTCTGCAAAATGTGACACAGTTCAACTGAGTTGTCACTTCTTTAATTTATTTCCATAATTAAGTCCTTTTATGTTAAATATATTTATTTATAATCGAGTTTGAGCCACGTTGATCCATTGTTTCAACCAAATCAAACATTGTCAGCCTTTTTTGGGCGCCGTTGTTGATCCGGGTTTTTAAATATTTGCCCTAATAATTCGACGTGTCGCTTAATTGAGGTATTTGAAGAATAATGTATAGAGAAATGACATTGTAAACAATTTTGTGTAATATGGGGTAGGGGGCAGAGTTGCTACCAAATTTTTATTTTATTTTATTTTAAAAAGAACGTCTGTTGAATATGTTTCAGGAATCTATGCAACCCTACCCTGTTGTTGAAATTTATATGGATGATCATTATCCAAACTTGTATTGTGTTTTTGAAATTTGTGCTGCAATAATTAGTGGTTTGAAGCATATCAACCAAGGAGATAGAGTAGGGGACTAATTAAGCGGGAATCACTCCAGTAGTTGATCGTTGAAATTATAGAGAGAGTTAATTAAAAAAAATGAGACTATGAATATTGGTTGGGAATCCAAGGACATATGTGGGATGTCTTGGAATCACAGTATTGGCATGCACCCACTAACAACCTATGCAAAAAAAAAAAAGGAGGAGGAATAAGATTGTCAAGTTTCACCAACTCCCCATCCATAGTAGTATAGATATTTAAGAAATTGTTAGCTTTATTGGTTTCATCTACTCATTTTTGTTAATTTGTTTACAGATAAAATGTATCGATGATAAAATTGTGATTAACTTAAAAAGTGAGTCCATTTTACTTTGAAAAAGTGGATGCCGCATTACCTGATAAACGAAACTAATGGATGCAGCACAACTCATACATTTATGTAGATTAATATAGCACTAAACTTAGTCTTTAGTTCTTAGGGGGTTTGAATTTTTAAACCATTGATTGAGATTGATAATTGAAGTATATTTGACTTCCTTTTTTTTTTTACCACTCACTCATTAGTTCATTCTCATTCAACGTGGCAGCCTATATGGCATATCATGTCAACAAACTTGTTAACATGGAGCAAGTCACATTGGTTATCTCATAAGATGGAAATAAAGCGATGAGTATTGCTCATAAGTACATGAGCAAGTTACAAGCAACTTTCCTAAACACTTACCCGCACACACATCCATATGAACTCGAAACCAAAACCTCTACAAACACCACACCCCTATTGGAATGGGAAATGCCATTACACGCAAAGATCTTTTGACAAGTTTCCTGAATTCATTAAATATCCTTAACTTAAACCAATACAGCAGAATATTATTATTATTATTTTTTTTTGATGAAAGACGATATATATTAGATCATGAAGAAATATGAGTCAGGTCAAAAGCAACCTGATCCATTATAGGATATTTTGGTTGATGCTGCTTCCTCTTTTGTGTCATGGAAATTCAAAGATGTTGGTAGGACGGGGAATGAGGTTGCCCATGGGTTAGCAAAGCATGCCAAATTTGTTGAGAATGTTCTGGTTTGGATGGAGGAATATAGCAGAATATTATAATGGTTTAGTTTTGGTATTTGCATTTTTTTTTCCAAATTAGTATTGTTTGGTTAACATTTTTGAAGTATTTTTATTGGTTGGGACTTGTGAGAGCAAATGCGGACCTTGCTTATGTCTAAATTTGGCAAATTAGCAAAATCATCCTACTCAATGAGGTGTCTCCGACTCTCCATAGTCTTAATTATTTTTATTTTCATGATGGAATTATGAAGCAAAATATAAAGAATAATTCAAAGTACAATCATTTACTAATAAAATATACATTTGAAATATTGTATAGGATATCTCTCATAGAGGTTCTATATGAAAGGAGAGCGTTGACCCGTTGAGATATGAAAACGAGACGTGGACGAAATCTATGGGCTTAGTCACCAATTAATCCACCTAATGACCTAAAGATCATATGCAGAGAAACAAAATCTTTATTAAAAAAAAAAAAAGGATTTTATGATCTCAATATGACTCTATATGACAAAAAAAAAAAAAAAAATTCGTTTGGGGAAATTTTAGATTGATCGGGCTCTTAAAAAATAATGACAATTCTATACAAATTACTACTAATTTTCTAATAAATGACTACTAACTTAACTAACAATGATTACTAATTATAATTGTTTTCCAGTAGCCCGACCAATAAAAAATTCCGCCTACATTTTTTTGTGGGTTTTCTTAACGTGTGCCTTAAGGGCATGACTCTATATGACCGAAAAAAAATATTTGTTTGGGGGAATTTTAGATTGATCGGGCTCTTAAAAAATAATTACAATTCTATACAAATTACTACTAACTTAACTAACAATGATTACTAATTATAATTATTTTCCGGTTGCCCGACCAATAAAAAATTCCCCCTATATTTTTTTGTGGGTTTTCTTAACGTGTGCCTTAAGGGCATATGTTAAGTTGCAATTAATGACCGAATCATTACATTGAAAATGATGAAAATACATTGTAAATGATAAAATTTATTTGGGAAAAAATGTGAAAATGCTTGAAAAACGGTGAAAACACATTTTCTTTCATGTAATGATTAGGTCGTTAATTATACCTTAACAATATTAAGAAAACCTTTATTTTATACTGAAATTGTTTGTGTCGTGAAATTACTTCTAGTAAAATTTATTGATTGTTCAATATTTTGAGTATTTAAAGAGAACCAATCTCTCTCTCTCTCTCTCTCTCTCTCTCTCTCTCTCTCTCTCACGTCAGGCGTATAGCCTGATTCAATGTTCATGAAGATAATGGCTCATTAGTCGAGATTATGGACTAAAATGAGTCAAACAAATCACTAAAATAATTTATATGAAAAATAATTTCAGTTCTAAGAGGTGTGATATTTATTTGCGGTCTTCAACGATTCCTGTTGTTTGAATTATCTTATCGCTCGCCTTGTCAACACTCAAAAACTGGGACTTGGATTTGGCGCAGTCCATGCCTTTAACTGCATGGTGCAGTAGGCGTTGGATCTGTGCTGCGTGGCGGAGCAAATGGAAGGTGGATGTTGCGCCTGGCTGAAATGCCTATTTCCCCTTAACGCCGTTTGCCGTTCAGATGCAAAACATATGAAAACGCTGCGTTTGGCTTACAATTTCGGGGGCAAAACCTGATGCCTCCCCATTTCAATTCATTTTGTTCCTTCTCTCTCTCTCTCTTTCTCTCTCGTCTCTCTCCTCTCTCCCCTCCCCGCCGTTCCACTCTTTCTCCTCTCTCCTCTCTCCTCCTGGCTCCGTTCCACTCTCTCTCGCCTTCGTTGTCCCAGATCTGCACACCGGCAGTTCCCCCACCACCGGCGCAGGCGCAGGCGCAGAGGTGCGCCAGATCCACCGCCGTTGCCGCCGCTGCTCCGACGCTGCTGCTCCGCCCGCTGCTGGTTCCCCCGAAAGCCCTTGCTGCCGCTGCTCCTCCTTCCTCGGCGGGAACCCAGGTACTGGTTTTATATATAAATATAATTTTTTTTTCTGTGTAACCTGTGTATACTGCATAAACTGTATCTATATATATATATAATTTTTTTTTTCTTAGTAACCTATGTATGAGAAGTTATGTTCTGAATTTTTTTTTTTTTTTTTTTTTTTTTTTTGCTACCTGTGTAAACCGATTTTTTTGTTTAGAAATTTCAAGTTTTTTTTTTTTTTTTTTTTGAATTTGCAGACATAGCGTTCTGTATTGAGGCCCATTTCAATTTGCAGAAATTTCAAGTTCTGTAATTTTTTTTATTTTAATAAATGAGTTCACAAATTAGTGCTTTGGCCCCATTTCAATTCATTTCGTTCCCTTGTTTGTCCGCATAAATATTTACATTTTTAGGAACAAAAGTTCTGTATTGAGGCCAAAACACTTCTACTTTGCTCCTTAAAGGATAGATTGAGGCTTGAAAATTGGGAATAAAATTCTAAGTCATAGTCTTATGGCTTTCTCCTGTCTTTTTATACGATCATTGTATTTTGCATCTTGAACCTGCTTTCAGCAAGAAGTTGGAATATATTTGTTACTTGTGAGAGCGAAAGTCCTAGTTTCTCATTTTATTCAAACAAAATTAGTATCTCTATGAGCCTTTATGGAGCACTCAAAGACTAAAGCCCATGCTAAGGCTGTATTTTCTACCCTCCATTATTATTATTTTTAGTTCTTGATTTCTCTAGAAGAAGTTAATCTGGCAAAAAAGCATAGTTGCTAATGAGGTTCTTATATCTGAATTTGATGTGGAACCCATGTTTTTACAGGTCTTCAAAGTGAATAAAATTCTAAGTCATAGTCTTATGGCATAATTTGTGGACTCTAATAAATAAGGTCGAAAACATTGAGACTAATTTCCATCTTTTGTTTATTTATTTATTTTAAATTTCCTTGATTTTTGACATTCAATGGCATCATCATGTAGGAGTGTGAATAGCGGCACGGGTCATGGCACTCGGTATAGATTTCAAAATCGCAGATGTTACTGTGGGCGTAAAGCTGAAGTGAAGATTTCAGAATCTATAGATAATCCAGAGAAATTGTTTTTTAAATGCAAAGATTGTGGTTTCTTTGAGTGGTGGATAGCTCCTGGGGACGTGCAAGAGGGTTGCGATGACTCCGTTAAAGATTTGAGAAGAGAGATCAATGGGCATTATCAAGACTTAGGAAGAGAGATTGATGTGCATTACAAAGGATTGAGGAGAGAAATGGAAGGGCATTATAATGGGTTGAAGCTTTTAGTTATTGTGAATACAATATTTACTGTGTTTGTTATGTTTATGGTTTGTATTATTCTAAGTAGAATGAACTAGTATAGGTAAGAAACTAAACCTTTTTTTGTACTCAAAGCTTGTAAATGAGTTAATGAAAGTTGTAGTTTTTTGTTGGCAAATAGTTGTACTCAAATGGTTGTATTTCAAATGCAAATAGTTCTCATTCCATTTGCTATTGAATGACTCGATATGTGAGTCATCAAATGGTAAAGTGCGAATGGTAAATTTCAAATGCAAATAGTTCACATTCTATTCTACTTATTTCCACACTAAATATTGATCTTCATGATAAGGCTATACCCTTAGCTATTGAAACTCCCATTCCCACCAAACGCTTTCATTTGAAAAGAAACCATTTTAGTTCATAAAGAAATCTAACGGGAAAACAAAAAAACACATTAATTTTTCAATTAAAAAAAAATCATTTATTGTTCCATTTTAATTCTTAACCACTGTTTGATTGAACCTTATGAAATGAAATGATTCAATTTAATTTTTTTTAGAAAATTTGGCATGACCCTATCTATAATAAGGACATCCCAAGTTATCGACTAATCATACCTATACAAAATCAAACAAACTATAAACTATTCAGAAACCAATAATAAATAACGAGAACCAAATTTTTTTATAAAATCTGGCAAGACATTGTTTATAACAATAATTAGTCCCCATTAAAAACAACAAAAAAGAACTAAAGTTTATGTCCATAGTCAATGTACACATTAAACCAAAATGCATTAATATACACATTCAACAAGTAGTCCTCCATCCTGCTTTGTCACTTTGTTTCATGAATGTTCATCAACCCTGAATAGAAAAGTTTAAAAGGGAAAAAACATTAATTCTCAAAAAAAATATCTCAACCATAGAGTTTGTTCATTAAACGATAAGAGAAAGTAGAATAAAAAAGCTTCACCATGAATACCTCAATATCAACAACTCAATCACGATATCGGTCCATCCAAATTATCATGCGAATCCATATCAACCTATAAGTATCAAGTGATAATTATAAGTTTCCACGTTTGAGATAAGTTAACAATGCTTAGTATAAAAGCTAAACTAATAAAAATGTATATTTAATTTTACTTTGGTTAGAAGATAGGTTATTTGAGCCTTGACAAGGCTCAAATGCCCAAGTCCAAGTTGAAGCATCAATATTTCTTGTCAATAATGCTTGGATGCTGGTTGGTCCGGTTGGTGGTGTGCACAACATCGAATCCAATGGCAGATTTAAACTAGAACCATCTATTTATATATACAAAATAAAAATGATTAATGTATATGTCAAAATATATATATATATATAAAAGTTGTATATTGTGGAATGAAATGTTTTCACCTGTGATTGTTGAGTTTGTTCTGGTGGAGGGGGAATATATACATCTGCATTTCGTTAAATACGACGTGCCTATAAAACAATAAAATGTATGTCTAAAATTTCAAAGATATACACAGTTTATAAATAAATAAAAACTAAACTTGTTATATAATTTTATTATGTAATCTAGGTATAATGTGAACATTATACCTTAGATGTGGCATTTAATGTGGATTTTGCCTTTGCCTTTTCCTTTGCCTTCTCCTTTGCCTTCGCTTTGTCTATGTTTATTTTCATTCCACTCTTTTCCCTGTGTTTTCCCTTCCCCTTAAATGGGTCCTTCCTTTTCTTCAATGCGTATGTATCCATCGAGTTTTCAACTTGGTCACCTGTTGTTGTTGTTGTTGTTGTTGTTGTTTTCTTTTTTTCTTTTTTTCTTTTTTTAGGTAAGAAACAAATTGTATTAATAAAAAAGATGAATACAAAATAGACAAAAAATGACAAGGATTCCAAATAACATGAAAACAAAGGAAACAAAGTTGGTTACCTATTCCATGCGATTCCACTGTATCTTGTGCTTCCACTGTATCTTGTGCTTCCACTGTTTCCTATGCTTCCACATTCATATTTGCATGTATAATAGTTTCTAGCTTTGTTTGCAAATTGGCTTGACTTTCAAGAACACACTGATACGCATCTTTATATTTGGAAGCCCTATCCGCTAGTTTCCTCCACCCTGCCATCATTATGGCATATCATTCAGATTCTTCTAACTTCCCATCTACTTCAACATTTCGCCCACCCACATCCTCTACATCTACAGATCTTGCATCTCTTGTCCACCTCTTCAATATATATTGGGTAGGGAGTTCCACGCCTAGTAATACATCCCTAAAGATTTTTAAGGCATGTTTACATAGGATGTCACTCATTTCAAATAGCCTACAGCTACAAGACAGCTTATCAGTAGACTTATACCTCTTTACATGGCCAACTTCACGTCCCTCATCATTACATACTATATGAATTGTATCGTCACTATCATCCACAACAGTATGTCTAACCTGTAGTGGAACAGATTTGAAATACTCAACTTGGAATGCCTCAAATATATCCCTTGTATAAATTTTGCCCGCATGCACCAACACTTTATAATTCTCTTTAATTTTTGGTTGCTTCTGAGAGAATGCAAATTCGGCTTCCAATTCTTTGTGGCGCTTGTTAGAGAGCAATCTCTCAAAGTGCATTAAAAATTGTATCAAATTATGATCTGATGGCAAATAATTTTTCAAAGAGGCATTAAAACTCTCACTCGGTTGAGTGCTTTTTATACCTGCACAACAACAACATATTTTAGGAAAAAAAAAATTTAAGTTTATACATACCAACCTAACAATATAGATAAAAAAGAAGCAACACTAGACATAACAAAATTAACCATAAAAGGAAACAAGATGATTTCATACCTTCACACCAATGCAACCTAACATATGCATGAGCCCATTTTTCCTTGACTTTATGTAAAGTCTCCAACCAATGATTACCCCACATATCAAAATCATCAAGCATTTTTTCCCAAGCAGATAAAAAATCGACTTCCTCATCAATATGATCCATGAAATATGCCAACTTATTTTTGATAGACATAGTCAATATGTCAGAGTCAGTCTCAGCTGCAATTTTACTCACATGCTTCATGGCATTTTGCATTATATGCCATTTGCATAGCCTGTGGAAAGTCGTGGGCATCACCTTAGGGATGGCTGCTGCCATTGCAGCATCCTGATCGGTTATGATGGTTTGTGGAGGCCTATTGGACATAGCCTCTAAGAATGTCTGAAATAACCGTTTAAATGATTCGATGGTCTCGTCGTACATTAGTGCAGCATCAAAAACCACAACCTGTCGGTGATGATTAAATCCCACGAAAACAGCAAATAGGCGATGTTCTTTGTTAATCTTGTAAATTGTATCAAAACTTACAACATCACCAAACAGACTGTAATCAATAATCATGCGAGCATCCGCCCAAAAAATGTTGGTAATTTGCTCCTCACTGTCAAGTTGTATAGCATGATAAAAGGATGGATTTTTCATTGTTTGCTTTTTCAAATATCGCATCAAACTACCTGCTTCCCCATATGCCAATTTACTCATTCTCTTAGCACGAAGGTAATTCTTCTGATCAAGTTTAGTAAATCCAAGGGACTCCCTGCCTCCAGCTTTTGTACTCATTAAGGAATAAGAATCTCGAATGGAAAGCCCAGACTCTTCAGCCATAACCAATTCATTGCCCTGAAATTCTAAAATGCACCGTTGAGATCGCAACATGTATGAGGTTCCCCTAGGTGCATACTCATGATTATGCTCCTCAACAAAATTGTTAATTTCATACTTCCGACTCTCTTCATTGAACTGTACTCCCATTTTAGCTAAACACCCCGTCCTTGTATGGCCACTAGGATTCTTAGGGGATGCCTTTACCTTCTTTTTCTCTCGAAACCCCTCGCTTGAGCAAACATAACAACTTGAGCTAATACAACCAAGTTTCTTACTCTTATTCCTATAATGTATTCGGATGCTAAAGTCCAATCTCCTGCCGTCTTGATTATAAAATTCATAGGCCATTGGTTCACTATCAAACTCCATACCAATCCTGGGCTTCCATTCCAATTGCTCAGCACTATCATCTAATTCCAACTCCATACTTGCACCCACAAGATTTAAAATCAATACTCACAATAACATGTTTTAGGGAAAAAAAAAATTTAAGTTTATAGGTACCACAAAGATAAAACAAAAAAAATTTAAGTTTAGGAAAAAAAAAAAATTAAGTTTATACTCCCTCCATCCCACAAAGATAGGACCATGTTTGACAAAACAAGGAATTTAAGAAAATGCTATTATTGCATTGGGTTTTGTGGCTAGCTAATTCCTTACATTACCAATGAAACAGTCAAACTGGCCTCACATTACTAAGGGCTCAAAAAATTTCATTAATTGAAATTGTATTCTGGAAAATATTAGTTTGTGTGACAGTAGCATGACTGTAGTAGTAAAATTTAGAACTTAAAAAATGAATTACCAGACAAACAAAGGAAAAATATTGTCTGGGACATCAATTTTTTCGACCTTATTTATTAGAGTCCACAAATTATGCCATAAGACTATGACTTAGAATTTTATTCACTTTGAAGACCTGTAAAAACATGGGTTCCACATCAAATTCAGATATAAGAACCTCGTTAGCAACTATGCTTTTTTGCCAGATTAACTTCTTCTAGAGAAATCAAGAACTAAAAATAATAATAATGGAGGGTAGAAAATACAGCCTCAGCATGGGCTTTAGTCTTTGAGTGCTCCATAAAAGCTCATAGAGATACTAATTTTGTTTGAATAAAACGAGAAACTAGGACTTTCGCTCTCACAAGTAACAAATATATTCCAACTTCTTGCTGAAAGCAGGTTCAAGATGCAAAATACAATGATCGTATAAAAAGACAGGAGAAAGCCATAAGACTATGACTTAGAATTTTATTCCCAATTTTCAAGCCTTAATCTATCCTTTAAGGAGCAAAGTAGAAGTGGTTTGGCCTCAATACAGAACTTTTGTTCCTAAAAATGTAAATATTTATGCGGACAAACAAGGGAATGAAATGAATTGAAATGGGGCCAAAACACTAATTTGTGAACTCATTTATTAAAATAAAAAAAATTACAGAACTTGAAATTTCTGCAAATTGAAATGGGCCTCAATACAGAACGCTATGTCTGCAAATTCAAAAAAAAAAAAAAAAAAAAAACTTGAAATTTCTCAACAAAAAAACTGGTTTACAAAGGTTGCCAAAAAAAAAAAAAATTCAGAACATAACTTCTCATACATAGGTTACAAATCAAAAAAAAAAAAAAAAATTATATATATAGATACAGTTTATGCAGTATACAGTATACACAGGTTACACAGTAAAAAAAAAAATATTTTATATAAAACCAGTGCTTGGGTTCCCGCCGAGGAAGGAGGAGCAGCGGCAGGGGCTTTCGGGGAAATAGCAGCGGGAGGAGCAGTAGTGACGGAGCAGCGGTGGCGGCTTTCGGGGGAACCAGCAGCGGGCAGAGCAGCAGCGTCGGAGCAGCGGTAGCGGCGATGGATCTAGCGCACCTCTGCGCCTGCGTCGGTGGTGGGGAAACTGCCGGTGTGCAGATCTAGGACAATGAAGGCGAGGGAGAGTCGAACGGAGCCAGGGAGGAGAGAGGAGAGAGAGTAAAACGGTGGGGAGGGGAGAGAGGAGAGAGACGAGAGAGAGAGAGAGAGAGAGGGAACAAAATGAATTGAAATAGGGAGGCATCAGGTTTTGCCCTGAAATTATAAGCCAAATGCAGCGTTTTCATATGTTTTGGATCTTAACGACAAACAGCGTTAGGGGGAAAGAGGCATTTCAGCCAGGCGCAACATCCACCTTCCATTTGCTGCTCCGCTACGCTGCACAGATCCAACACCTACTGCACCATGCAGTTAAAGGCATAGACTGCACCAAATCCAAGTCCCAAAAACTATACCCTTCTTTTTGGACGATTACGTGCGTACACTCAAATGGGTCAAAGAAAATTAATTTTCCTAGGCCAAATGTTTGTGCCAGTTCACACTTTGCAATCACCACATAATTGTAATATGCCTTTGTGTCCTCCATTACATCGTCTTTCTTCTTCTTCTTGTATTTTTTTATTTTTTTATATTTTTTATAAGAAGGCATAATTTGCCAGTGTCGTTACATCGTCCTTCTTCTTCTTCTTCTTGTATTTTTTTTTATTTTTTTATTTTTTATAAGAAGGCATAATTTGCCAGTGTCATATAGTTTAATGGCATCTCTTTTCTTCTTCTTCTTTTTATTTTATTTTATTTTTGTATTTTATAGGCAGTCTCGAATTTCACAACGATCCTTAATCTTTTGTATTTATATCCTTTGCACTTGTCTCACGAATTTCCTTTGTCAAATGGACAGCAAAGCTTAGTGGGGTCAATATGGTCCCAAAAACAAAAAAGAAAAAAGCCACTATGGTCATCCCCATCTATCCTTTTCTCTTAACAATAAAAAACCCACTGTATCCCCCCAAAAAATTAAATTTAAAGTTAAATTTTAAATTGCCAAAAATGAAAACAACCAATTACAAACAAATAAATTATAATTGAAGAGAGTAAGGGGGTGCGATACTTGTCTTGGATTAGCAATTTGCAAGGAGGTCCATCCACATCTATACTACCTATAAAAAGATGAATGTGAGAAAAACTTTTGATGGACTAATATACCCTTATTTTAATTTTTAAATACACAACTACCTTTTTGCATATATAGGAAATATAATAATATAAAACAGATACCTTAATAAAAATTCTAAGGAAATTATAATTCGTATAATTATTAAATAAAACCAAATCCAAATAGGAATTCTAAGAAAATGGAAACTATAATTCGTAAAACCCTAATAATGTTAACATATAAATACAAATAGAAACACATTATAAAAATCATAAAACCCTAACATAAGAAAGAACAACTACTGCCTCCTTCTTCTACGTCTTCTATGTGCCTTCATTGTGTCTCCTTTCTTCTGGTGCTTTGTCTGATATGTAGTTTTCAATAAACTTGACTCATATATACAAATTATGTTTAAACATTTAAATCTCTGTCTGCATAAACATTTAAATCTTTGCCTGCATTGCATGATTGTACTTTTAAATTTCTATTTGAATTGCAAAATTAGCAAGAAAAAGTAGAGAATCAAAGACGAATCAGTTGAATGAAAATAAAAAAACGCATGCTTGAACAAAAACAAATGAAAACCCAGATTAAGAGGCCAAGGAAAAAAAAAAAAAAAAAACTTGAATTGCATAAGTAAAGTTTTGAATAGCACATATAATCTTTGATTATTTTCTAAGGATTCACATATCAGAAAAAACTTGAATTGCATTATTGAACTTTTAAATTACTGCTGTTACATAATTTTCATATTTTGTTGAGAATTCATATATAATCTCTGGTTTTTGAAAATAATCAAGTCAAATTACCAAGAAAAAGAAGAGAGTCAAAGATGATTCAATTGAAAGAAAATTAAAAAAGAAGCATGCTTGAACAAAAACAAAACAAAACCCCCCCCCCCCCCCCAAAAAAAAAAAAAACCATTAACGAATGCACAAGAAAAAAAAAGAAAATAAAAAGGGAAGGTCTAATGAATCACCAAAAAAGTCCCTATCAAATCATGAGGTTCATGAAACTTTGCAATATCTACCTGCAAACCTAAAATACAAAACTAAACAAAACAAAACCAAAAAGAAAAAAAAGTAAAGAAAATAACTTAGATCACAACCCCCCCCCCCCCCCCCCCAAAAAAAAGGTTCAAAATCATTTTTTTTTTTAAATGTACAGGCCTAAAAAAATAAAATCACAAGCAGTGATCCATCACGTATCAACGAAGAAAATATATATATATATATAGATCGAAATCAAATACTATCAAAGAACCTATGTATAATGAAGTTTCAAAGATAATTTTAAGCGCTATGATTTGGGAAAGATAATTAAAAAAAAAAATAGTAATTATATCAAAAGAAGTAAATGATTGAGTGATCAAAGTGCTTTCATCTTATGCAAAGGCACGATAAAATTATTAAATTTAAAAAATTATTATTATTATTGAAAAAACTAATTTAACTCAAAAAAATTCATGTGCAACGCACGTGTGCACCACATTTAGATCAGCCCATCTTTTTTGACCCGAGAAGATATAACAAAAAGTGAGCCACATTTAGACCATTCAAAGAACAATAAATCTTGCTTACGAATCCCAGTCAGTTCTCATCCCTCTTGTTTGTATATTTTCTCACTGACTTGCTTGACTTATAAATTAAATATTTGTAATTTTGGTCCCTATAAATTAAAAATGTACTTTTAATTAACATATATATAGTTATGGAAACATGGTCCACATGCATGTTGTAATTTTCTTCCACGCATCAATTTTTTTTCATCGTGTGCCGTGTACAAGCACATGCGTGTTTTTATATATATATATATATATATATATATATATATATTTATTTGGATAATACTTGATTCTTTACAATGGAGGAACAACTCCTCTCCTCCCTTCCACTCATATGAAAAAAATTTAATAAAATAATTTATCTAGATAAGTGAAAAACTTCTAAAAAATTTATCTAGATTATGCTTAGACCGGTAGTTTAATTTAATGATCATAGTCCTTCATTGCATGAATTACCCATGTACACCAGAACCTATACTAAAATTGAGATGAGTAAATTTCCAAAATAAAATAAAATAATTAATTACTAAATTAAACAAAATAAACAATAATTAGAGGGAGGGGGGGTGGGGGTGGGTTTTAAAATTGAGATGAGTAACTTTCCAAAATAAAATAAAATAATTAATTACTAAATTAAACAAAATAAACAATAATTAGAGGGAAGGGGAGGGGGCGGGGGGGGGGGGGGGGGGTGTGGGGTTTGCAGTATTGCAATTTGCAAAGGGGTAGGGACCATAAAAGTCGAAGTGGAGCCATCCTATAACTGATACATCAGCTCATCTTTGTTGACCCAAGAAAAGAGAGAGATTTTGAGCCACAATTGGACAAATTTCAAATTTAAAGGAATTGAATCCAGTCAGTGCCCACATCCTTCCTGTTTGTATATATAAAAATGCAATTTAAACAGTCATATATGGGAAACGTGGTCGACATGATCTTGTTATTATCTTCCTCTTGTGTGTGTGAGTTTTTTTATTTGTCCTTGTCCTTTTCTTTTTTGTTTTTGCTTTTGTTTTTCGTTTTTATGGTGAGAGTGGGGTGTGGGTGTTTTTGGTGGCAATGGAACTTTCAACATCCACGCGAGAGCCTCAAATATTTGTCTAACCATTATATACCCAAACCCAAAAAACATAATTTTTTTTCTTAAACTTACTTTAATTGAAGGCATAACCCAAGTCTAAATTCAGCCACTTAGAATTGCTTTATTTTTATTCTAAATTTTGTGTGTGAATATGTATAAAGGACTTCATCTTAAGAATTGCTTAAGGAACCGAAAAACTAAAGGCCGGTCGTGATCATATTCTTTCATATATTGTTAATGTGAAAATGAAATGATTTGTATAGCATATTAATTTTTGCTCCATATGTGTAGGAAGTTAGGAACACAACAAATATGCACCCACTATAAATCCCTATTATGTGGGGTGAAAGAACTCGTGGGACCACAGCATAACAAAATAAAAGGGAAGCATAAGACACCGTTGAAACCACAAGGTCATTCTAAATGCAGCATAGATTAAGATAATAATTAAATTAAGAAATGCTGTTCCTCGATGGCTGCTTCAATGGTGACCCACCTAAGCAAATTCAATTTTTTTTTTTTTTTTAATTATAGATAAATTAAACATCACAGAGGCTGCCGATGTTATCTCCGATCGTTCTTCCAAACAAAAAGTGCTTAAAGGAAGAAATTTGCTTCGAGTTTGCATTGTTTACTTAAAGATGTGTCACCCAAAAGTGACCTTTTTTTTTTATGATAGATTTTTGGTATATGTAGAATAGGAATAGGAAAATATTACTTTTCTTTGCATCTTTTGCCACTTTAATATGCCATCTGAAAATTGTGTGTTATTGATGTAACATTGATAGGGTGCTTGTCGATCAGTGGCGATATTATACTGAGTATCCACATCAGCAATTGCCATGTCGATTGAGAAGAATGCAATAGAACATGGGGAGGGGGGGAGAAAAGACAATTTATCTTATGAAGGGTTTATAAATAAGAAGATGGGTCAGAGGTCTAAAAATCCAATTGGAAAAGATTAAAAGAATGAGACATTCACTTTTTAAAATATGAAAGGCTCAATCTTTTTTATTTTATTAGTTACAATCTTGTTATTAACACAACAAATAAATCTAGGTAAATAAAAGCGATGACTTCTCTCCTTAACATTTGAAATTAGTACCACACTACCACATTATCGGTTTTGCATCTACTAGTGCATTTGGTGCGAATGAGTGAGCCTCTGATGACTCATCGGGTTGTCATAGTAAAAACTAAAAATACATTATTAGCATTCCCATGAAAACTTCTCATCCTCCTCACTCTCTCTAACTTAAGGAGTGTAGAATAAAGTCTCTCCCTATCATTTTCCATAATTAAACAAAACAAATAAAATATAGGCAGTTGGTGGCTTTAAGTTATGGAGTTCAACCATTTCAAGAATGTTTCATCTCTCTCTAGTGCAGCTAGCCTAGACTGACGGGCCACAAAACAATCCCAAAATAAAAAATTAGAGCTCAAGGTTGCCATGCTATTGCTGACAATGATGGGCCATTATCATCCTTCCCAACATTATGGGCAAAGTCATTAAATCAGATTCAGTTCCTTTGCTGCTGAACAAGTAAGATTACAGCTCCTTTACAGCTGCAGAAGCCTGCAGTTTTCGTACATCTTGTCTATTCCCAAGCCAAAAAAATTAAAAATATGTATAAATTAGATTGACCCACACATACCAATCAATTTTGATTGGATACTATTGAATGGAAGAGACTATGCAACCAAACTCTAAAAGTTTTTTAACTAGAATGATATATAATTTTTTTTATATATCATTTAATGTATATTAATCCATTAGTTGAATAAATGGTCCTGGGCGTGATAACGTGGGTAGCTTGGATTGGACATGAAAACAAATTTATTTTACCAATAAAGCAGCAGAATTATATCCCTTCTGCGTTGGAAGAAACCCTGATCAAAAAGAACTTTCGTGCATATGTGACACGGGCTAATAAGGACTAAGCATAATGAGATTATGAGGTTAAAAAATAATCTAATCATCCCATTCTATTTAATTTTTATTGACCTGTAATACCATGTGACTATGTCACTGCCGCATGAAACTTTTTCTCGGTTCAATGAATCATGGCAACACGATATTAAAAATAAATAAAAAAAAATGAAAAAAAAGAAAGAAGGGGCATGCAAAGACAAAAAGCACTTCAACATCAGTATTGAAAGGCAGTTCACATCTTGGCCATAACCCTAGGGCCACGAAATGGCCAATTTGCATTTGCGACAATTGTATATATAGCAAGAGAGAATTGATCATCTGTAGCATGTCGTCCGTGCAGTGATTGTAATCATATGTGATTGTGCAAATGTATGAAAATCATGTGTAACAATTGTGCGACATGCCAACGTCACATGAGTCATGATCAGAATTATTGAAAGTGTCTAATCTGTAAGTTTTAAATGTTGTTAAAATAAAATAGCTCTTAAATTTTTTATTTTTTATTTTGGTTGTTGTTATGAAGCTCCTGATTAATTTTCGAGTAAAATAATATTTATCGTGTATGATAAGCAAGAGTTGAGTATATAATCATGCAATGATTAAGTTATTAATTGCAGTTTAACATGTTCTCTTAATGCACACATTAAGAAAACCCATATAATTATAATACGCTCTCTCCACTTGTGGGATAGCTCTTAATTTTTTTATTTTTTATTTTTATTTTTGGTTGATGTTATGAAACTCCTAATTAATTTTCGAGTAAAATGATATTTATCGTGTATGATAAGCAAGAGTGGAGTACATAATCAAATAGTTGGTTGAACAAAATGTGGATCTTATGAGTTTCATGGATTATCAACTTTTGATATATGATCATTATGAAATTTGACATACATGGCCTATATGAGACTACCCAATTCAACGGTAGATTTTACAAATCGAAAGTTACATAAAAAGTTACTAAAAATTATGTATGAAATTCTATTCCCTGTAAGCATATGACGTGGATGTTTGACTTGATTCCTGTTGAGATGTTGCCATATCACTGCAGATGTGGTTTGAGTCGACTATCTTCCTTGTAGATTTGTCGGTATGTGGCCTCAACATTAATTGTGTTGTTGAGGCGACCTCTAGGGCGATATGATGGGTCACATAATGTGAAGCAGTGTAGAGTCGGGTATATAGCATGACACTTCTCGAGATGGCTTGAGCATCTCCCGAAGGAAGGCATTGTCGAGGGTATCTAGGTCGAGAGCATTAGGTAGACTGATGGTATAGTGATGCACCTTTGCGAAATATCCTTCTGAGAGGATCGTCTCCCAAGGGGAGGCATCCATCCGAAAATGGGTAAGCTCAACGAGGTGAGATGTACTAGTTAAGAGAACCTAGGCTAAGGGCACCAGGTAGGTCGATGGTGGAGCAAGGAGCTTTTGAGAATCGTCTCGATCAATTATGCCCTCTTTTGGCATAGAAGTTCCTGTCCTATCTCTTCAGAAGATTGGAGAAAATGATATGGCTAATGTCGCCAAAATGTTCGTTGGAAGCGATGCAGCCAGCATTGGGAAGGGCGACGCAGCCATTGTTGGAAAAGGCGACGCAACACAGCCAATGTTGTAAAAGGGGAAGCGATGTAGCCAGTGTTGGAAAAGGCGACGCGGCCAATGTTGGAAAGAGCAATGCAGCGCGGCCGATGTTGGATAGGATGACAATGTCGGAAAGGGCGACACGGCCAAGGTCGACGCGACCAATGTTGGAAAGGGTGATGCAACCACTTTTGGAAAAGGCGACGTGGCCAAGGTCGACGCGACCAATGTCGGAAAGGACGATGCGGCCAATGTCGGAAAGGGCAACGCGGCCAAGATCGAATAGACCAATGTCGGAAAGGACGACAATATCGGAAAGGGCGACACGGCCAAGGTCGACACGACCAATGTCAGAAAGGGTGATGCAACCACTTTTGGAAAAAGCGATGTGGCCAATATTGGAAAGGGCGACACAACCCAGCCAATGTTAGAAGAGGCGACCCAGCCAATGTTGGAAAAGGCTGATGTAACCACTGTTAGAAAAAGCGATGCGGCCAATGTCGGAAAAGGTGATGCAGTCACTTTTGGAAAAGACGACCTAGCCAATGTTAGAAAAAGCGACATGGCTAATGTTGGAAAGTGCGACGCGACCCAGCCAATGTTGGAAGAGGCGACGTGGCCAATGTTGGAAAGGGCGACGCGACCCAGCCAATATTGGAAGAGGTGACCCAGGTGACCCAGCCAATGTTGGAAAGGGCGACGCGACGCGGCCAATTGAAAGATGGTTGGGCGCTTCCTTCTCCCAACGTTCTTAATCCACCTGAAAGTACTGATGAAAGTTCGGAGGAAAGTAGTAGCTTTTCCACAGAAGTTTCGACAAAGAGACCGTGTAGGCAGGAACTCCAAAGGGAAATTGAAGAAAATGTAGATACAGAGATTCCTTTTACTCAGAAAGAAGCGCTTCAGTACCAAGAAAAAAATGAAGGGATTGTTGAGCTTGAAGATGATATAAGCGATGAAGAGAACAAGTTGCCAGGTGGCAAGGGCAACCTTGTGGCTTGCGATAATGAGGATGTGTTGATCCTTTCTGGTGATAACATCGCCATGTCCTCAAAAGGTGGTAGATTTGTAGCGTTCGTTAGTGCAAAGGAGACCCCAATCATGAGTAAAGCTGTTGATGTTAACACATCGGGTCCTAGCCAAAGCAATCTACCTTCAAGTAGTGCATCTTCCTTACGCTTATCATTTCCTCGATATCATCCTTATAATTTGTATTGCAGGTTCTAGGCTTGGGTCGATGTCGATCTTCATCCCTATGAGCATTCTGTAAACTCCCTTATGTTCGGCTGGCCTAGGCATCGCTGAAGGTGCTTCTGATGTGAAATTATCAGCTAGAGGTTGTGGACAGGAAGTTCATCCAAGCGATGTTATGGATGCTCACGGTTATGTGGTGCATGGTGTTACTCTTCCCTTAGTGAACTAGATTTTTGCTATGGAAATAGAACACATCTTTTAAATGCTTTCATCTTTCTTTCTACGCTTGTGATGATTTACTTCAATGATCACCTTAGATGGGCCAATGGTAGAGTCATCCAGAATTTGGAAGACTAAGCAACAATTTAGAGATGTGCATGTCCAGCAGCCATAGGCGTGCTAAGCAACCATCCGGAGTTGGGCCTACTAAGCAACCATCTGGTTTCAGGCGAGTTCGAACATCCATCCAAAGACGGCATGCTAGGTGACCTTCCAGAGCTGGGCGCACCAAGCAACCATTCGAAGCTGGGCGAACTAAGAAGCTATCTAGAGATGGGCATGCTAAGTGGTCATCCAAGATTGGGTGTGCTAGGCAACGGCCTGGAGTTGGACGAGCCAAGAAGCCATTCGAGAATGGGCATGTTAAACTGCCAACCAGAGTTGGATATGCTAAGCAGCTATCTGGAACAGGTGAGCTTAGCAGCCATCTGGAACTGGGCGAGCTAAGCATCCTTCTGAAGAAGGGCATCTCCGACAAGGGAGGCTTCCATCCTGAGTGGTATTCTCATTGAAGATGGGAAAGTTGTTGGTTTTGGTAGGCCCCAGAGGGTCGAAGTAGAGCCCACTCTGAGTGGTATTCTCATTAAAGATGGGATACTTAGAGAAGTTCTACACCCGTGCCACCTTGTCATAAAATGTTCGTGGATTTTGTGGATCAGGTCGTATGGTGGAAGCTAACTAAGGACGAGCTAGTAGGCAGTGAGGGCGACCTTATAGCTTTGATTATTAGAAATTGATTTGTTGAGGCATTGACAAAGTGGCCTATCTTGTTAACTGAGGGGCTGTAGCCAGGTCATTGTTTTGTCGACCTAGTAGTGAGTGTAATCCATATCGCTCTTGGAAGGATGGCGCAGATCGCCATATCAGCGATGTGTAAGTACCTTGGACGGTATATCCTGTTAGGTAGCCCCGGAGGGTATAGATGGCACAGATCGCCATATCAACGATGTACAAGTACCTCGGAAGGTATGTTATATCGAATAGCCTCATAAGGAATGGATGTTGTAGATGATCGCATCAACGATAAATAAGTACCCGGGGGGTATACCATGATAAGTAGCCCCAGAAAGCATCTGTGTAATAGATCACCATATTTACGACAAATATGGAGGGTGAGTCACCAAGGTGACTTACTCCTGGTTGAGCTCAAAATGGATGGAATCCTTAGCGAGTTCTCTTGTAAGGACTTCCAAGATTTGGCCGTTATAGGGGCAGCCATCATTGCGCCATGAATATGAGGGACATCCGTAAACCATAGTCATTGAAATTGTTGGATCTGAGGAGACCGTTGTTGAGGTTAGGACTCCTTGGTTTCCTTCATAAGGCCGTTGGAACTTCAGTTGCAATATTGGACTTGGCAAGGTCCCGAGTATTGGGTAGCCATATCGCATGTACCACCTCCCCAGCAGAGTTGTCAAAATTGTTTGTGGGGAAATATCGACGTGGAGTCAATAGGGCCCACATGGGTCATAGTCTATGGAGGTTGGCTATGCGAAGTGGATAGATAGCTATTGGAATCGTAGTGAGCCATCCCAGGAGGGGGGGTCATCGACATAGGACCCCTTAGAAGGGATCGTTGGTGGGTTGACACGGAGGAAAGCCGTCGATAATAGGAAGTTCCCTGGAAGGGAACTTTGTCCTTAACTGTGTAAAGTGGGGGGATGGTTGGAGCGACTAAATTGGAGGAGAGAGAGAAAGCAGCCTAATAGCAGTGTGAGGGAAATAAAGGGCAGTGAGGTCCGCGACCTCGAGGCGTAATTGCAGCCGGCAGGTTCTAGTCCAATAGAACCTTAGAGATATATTTAGAGAGAAGTTAAAGAAGTGGGGTCGACCCGCCTTCCTTCCTTGATGGCAATCCGATCTCGTTGTGGGGTTTTGGATGTCATAGTGGTATGTTGGATGGTATTGATGATGGTGGTGATGTTGGATAATGGATATTATTTATAGTGGAGTATTGGGGTGTTGGGATGTTGGAAGATTGGGGCAGAAGGTCTCAGTGGTGGGTTGTCGAGTTGGTGTGTTGGTTCACCAGGTCTCACTTGGTCTCGTCTCTCCTTGTCTTATGGTCCATTCTTGTCTTGGATGAGGATGCGGGCAAAGATGGCCTTTTATAGTGGTGGAATCTAGGGTAACCTAACAGGGTGAGTAGGGTAGGTAGGTAGATAGGGTAATGGGGGCAACAGGTCTAGGCTCAGAATAGGTCCTGCTGCGGCGGTGCCATGTGCATGGTCGCCCATTCCATGTCAGGCTAGGCGACCATGCAGTGTCAGGCGGTGATGTGACCGGTCGTGTTCCCTCAACTGCCATCAGACTGACTAAGGTAGGTTCGCTAATTCCCAATGCCATGGGAGCGACCCGTACCTTAGAGAACCTTTTCTCTAGCCACCAAACCAAGATCCTCCAACCATCCTAATGAGAACCCGGGTTAAGGTCGAGGACCTTGCCCAAACACCAAGCTTAAGATTGAGCTCCCCAGGTACTGCCCGACCTGGGCAGGCATGGCGCTAGGGTGTAGTGCCACTATGGCACTCTAAGTGGACCGTGTCAGGTCGACAACTTAGCTCTTGCTGTTCAATGCAGCAGGCATCCGACCCGAATGGGGCACGAGGACCCACCCCGAGATAGTTCGGGCAACTTAATAAAGGAGGCATCCATCCGGAGATGAGCAGCCTCGATGAGCTGTGATGTACTCACCAAGGGTACTTAGGCCGAAGAAGGCACTAAGCAAGAGCTATGGCGAAGGCCACTGGCAACTTATGATTCACGACCTATGATGTGAACCCACGAAAGCGGCCCACAAGGGTTTGGCAAAAGAGGAGTGAAAGACAACAAATGAAAGGAGTCGCCACCTCATTTTTTAAGGAAAGGAGGAAAACCATAAAATGTTTTATTTTCAAAAACCTTATGACTCCATTTTGAAAGGAAAGACAAAGTCTTTAAAACCAGAAAAATGGGTTCGGGGGCTAAGTTATGATGTGGGAAGGTTTTGGGCAAAGCCTATAGGCACCCACATCGCCCGAGTTGGTCTCTTAATTTGATTGGGCTAATTTAATAACTTAATCATATGCAAATCAATATCAATCAACAAAATACAGCATGCAAATCAATCAATGATTCATCCTACTCCACTAGCAAAATATGTGATGGAAAAATTCATCATATTCCACTAACAATCACAAAAGATAGATAATGAAACAACAAGAATCCATCCTCATAATCAAATAGATTAAAGGAAATAAAACAGAAAAAAGAGAGAAAAGATAAACTTAGGATACTTGGATCCTAGGGCGGACTTGAGCCTCAAAACGAGCGCCTACGTACCATGTAACGAAATACATGGATCAAAGTCCACGTAGTTCGAATAGAATAAGGTTAAATCCCAATATAAACTCATGGTAAAAACCCTAAGTTTCCTTATTTGAAAAAATATTGATAAATAAACTAAGTTTGAAACTTTGAGAAAAAGGTACTTTATTTGATAAGGAGACCTTTGGAAATCACCATACGTTCATATTAAGAAATAACCCTAGGAGGGAGAAGAGAAAGAAAGGTTAAGAAAAGTGAATTAGGGCACTTTATACCCTATTTATCTTGTGCAATTTACTCCAAGCAATAGCAAGCTTAAGTGATAACAACCTTATTTGCGATAAGGCAATTATCACACCTGTTTGCACCCTTACATGTGCTCAAAACCATGCAAAAAGAACAAAATACTAATCTGGACAGAATTATATTAAGGCTTAAAATCATCCATTAATCATGCAAACAACAAGAATAATGAATAAATAAAAACCCTAGTGCAAGCCTATATGCAATGACCTAACTAACATGCATAAAAACCTAGAAATCCACTAATAATGAATGCAAACATTAGCATGATTTAACTATATGCAACATATATAGAACAACTATGATGAGCAATAACTCACAAAACTATCCTAAACATGCTGTATGAAACTTGTGTGAATTTGGGGTTATTGAAACCCTAATTTCACAACTATGCATTATAACCTTATGAAACGACTCTAACATATGCTCAAATAATCATGAATATCTTTTATATCATATATATTAACTAACAGAAACATCAATTCATGACAATAATCATAGCGAATAAGATATATGAACTATGCATGATTTAAGAAGAGAGAAAAGATAACACCTTCAAGACCTTAGCAAACTAAAGTTTTCAGGCATATAAAACCATAAATCATCTTAAAATCCTTCATATCACATCACAAATGCATTGAATTCACCTAATATGTGGAACTGCTTCATGCACTAGAACTATCATAAAGAAAGAAGGAAAAGAAGAAGGAGGAAAGCTTAAGTTCAGCACTTGAAAGTCTATTTACCTCTTGTAGAGCCTCTCTTGCCTTCAAAATTCTTGTTCTCTTACTTGCCTAGGGTTGACGAGCCTCCCTTTGATGTTCTTTAGTTCTCCCAACTCGTAGCTCCCTCTCTCTCTAAGTATAAAGTGCACTTATGGCCCCTCCATGTGCTGAATATCATGTTCTTTATATAAGGAACTGACCTAGTAAACCAATGGCTAAGATTAATTCATTAAATAATGATCTTAGGGCTATTAGAGACTCTCTTGGTGCTGAAACAACTCAAAGTTACTCACTTTTAGAAGGAAACAACTTGCAAAGGCGGAAGAATTCGTCAAAAGAGGGAAAAAATGGAAGAATCCCACTTAAAGATGGATTCCCTCGGGTAACCGTCCAGGCCCAGACGGTCAGCCATTAGGGCTTGGACAACCGACGTCCAGCCCCGGACGGTCACCCGAGGGGCTCCCGTCAGCTTACCTCGGTTAGACTCCTTCACCTTCCGGAAGTCTTTCGGGGGTCAAATTAAGTCCGATTTTGATGAAATAAAAGCCAAAACGATCGTAATTTGAAGAAAAACACATTTTTATAGATTTTAGGACAAAATTCCTTAACCATGGGTGCATGGTTAGGTTTTACAAAGGCGGCTAACCACTGTGCACCACCGTAGCTTTACTAGGGTTTGCACATAAGACTGAGCCAAACGCTTTCCAAATCAAAATTCAACCTTATAAAACATGTTTAGGATGTAAATAAAGCCCGATTGAAGTTAAATGAGAGTAAATTGAGTGGGTCACATGAGTCAATTTGAGCGAACCAAGAAAGGGTCTTTTAGCCAACCTGAACCGTTATGAGCCGAATTGATCTTAAACCATTAATTCATCAAATTGACCCTATATATAGACTTTGTATATCCATATGAACTCAAAGGAACAACTCGAGACTCATTTCAAAGTCAAACGGGAAGTATATGACTTAAAAGATGGTTATGCCCTCAAAATCGTAAAAGTTCTTATTAACTATTAAAATGAACTCCAAATCACTCAAAAGTTCATACACATGATATTCAATGCCATAAAATCTTAATGCCAATGCCTAGACTCAAAAATAAAATAAAAACCTACATGAAATGATGACATCTAACTAGGGTGACAAAAATAGGGTGTGACATATGACATAGGCTAATAGCGAGTTAAGCATCCTTCCGGAAGAAGGACATCTCTGACAAGCGAGGTAACCATCCGGAGATGGGTGAGATATGCCCTAGGCAGATGGCAACTAGGTAGGGCGATATAAGAATCGACCTTGATACCATCGCGAGGCAAGGCAAAGGTAATGAGCCATATCGGCAACCTCGTGGGGCGAAGTAATGAGTGAGATTAGCGACCTTCTGAGAGGTACGTGAGAGATAGTGCTTTAGAAAGTTGGGAATGAGGCCACATCATTCAAGCAATGGGCACGTGTCAAGCGTGGCATCAGGCCATGTGGCGACCTTCTATTGGATTGGGGGATCGTGTGGCAGCTCGTCATCGATCTGACGTGGCTGATGCGATCTATGTATAAACATTCCCTAATTATAATCATTTTTAGTTACATGTTTATAATTAATACACACGCATGTGTAGATTAACTCGGTGGCTTAGATGAATTACAGGATTAAATCAACAAACAATATCCCTTTATCCTTTTTTTCTTGGTGAAAAGAGGACCCTAAACAAAGCTCACTACAATTGTCCATTATAGATGTACTGGAGCTATAAATTAAAACACCTTTTGCATCGGCATTAAGCTAGTTAACCAAAAAATTAGGAGGTTCATCAAACACAATACAACCATTATTAACCAAATTCCCCAATCTAGCAAAGATAGTAACGCATTGATTTCCCTTCCAAAACGCCTTTTCTAGCAAAGGATATTCCCACATAGGTTTTTCCTCCCAAAAAAGTGTGTTGAAATTTTAATTTCAAAAGTTTTTCCAATAGCCACCTGCAATCATATGTAATGGATCTCAAAGGTAGGAGTAGGAGGTACATCACCTTTGACAAGCTAGGTCAATAGCAGTATTGCATAATTAATATACATGATATCACATATCATTTTTTTTATATATATTATTTCAGGAGGTCAAAAGGGTTCGGCAGAGGGGGCTGCATGCCATTTGATCATAATCTGATTTAAAATTATGAGAAATTAAAAATGGTAATTTAGTAGTTTTAATGAAGACTCTCTCCCTCTAACAAAAATAGTCATGTTTGATAAAATACGCAGTTTAAGAAAAAAATATCATTTCATTGACTTGTCATTTATTAAACTCTATTTTTCCAAAAGTACCCCATCTTACTTTTTATTGGGTTTTGTGTTAAAAGTAATAAATAGTAGATATGACTTTTGCAATTAATCTTTTAAGTGTAAAAACTATGGAGTATATGTGTTTCCTAATCATTGATACATGTGTCAATGTATGTGTATATATAGTCATGATTAGATTAGCATGTGTTGATACAAGTTACATTAGTATTATGCATTGAGAGTTGTACTTCGTGCATTGGTCCATTGTACCCCGTGATCCATTAATGCACAAGGTATAACCCTTAATGCAGGTGTTGATATAATTTATATATATATATATACATGGGTTTTTTTAACGGGTGTCCTTAGGACACAAGTTAAGCTACATTTAATGTAGCATTCCATTAATGAGAAATGTTTTTGCATATTTTTTTTAGCATAATCATACTTTTCAAAGCAATTTGCACCATTCGTTATGAATTTTCATCATTTCCCATATGATAATTATATCATTAATTGTAGTTTAACATATACCCTTAGAGCACACATTAAGAAAATCTATCATTGCCTTGACTTCTTATTTATTAAATTTAATATTTCCAAAAGTATCATCTCTTACTAATTGTTATTGGGTTGTGTGAAAAGTTATTCTTGAAATAAGAAAGGCTGTTATAGGAAAATCCAAAAATAAAAAAAAAAAATGATTTGACTCTTCAAAATGACCAAACAAATATTTGAGGACAAAAAAATTTATAAAATGATTTATTTTTGTGGGATGAAAGAAATATATATATATATATATATATATATATATATGTATATATTTTTTTTTAATTTTTAATTTTTAATTTTGTTTTTGCAATCGCTGTGAGGTGTCTGGCCTTTGGCCTTCGGCCTTCATTGGTTTGAAATAAAATTACCAACTACTTGAGATTGCAATTAACTGAAAAATTCTGAATGGATTTTTTTTTTTTCGATAAAATTAGCACTTCATAAATTAGGAAAGAGAACAAAATGAGGTTCCATCCCCTTCAACCCTATCCACAAAAACAACATCAGCCGGTAAGGAGTTGATTGGGATGGAACCAAAATAGTTACAACGAGCTGCCCATTGAGCAAGAGCATGGGCTGCTTGGTTAGCAAGCCTAGGATGATTGGCCCTTTGAAGTGAGAAGAATTAAAACAAGTACCCTATGCAAAAACACATGCAAATTGGTTAGGTTTTCTCTCGTAGTAAAGCTAAGGTCCTGATGGAGCAACTACTAGTCCGATCTATCCACCTAAACCGAACACCACAAAAACAGAAAAGGAAATCATATTTATTTTAGTTACATAATTGGAAAAAAATATTAAATCTTATCTATATTTATTTGATGTCTCATAGTTGAAAACTTGAAATACACGTGGTTTTCGTAGCCCAGTGAAAACGAGTTACTCTTCATCATATTACCCCAAAAATGAAAAAGAGTTACTCTTTATTACTCCGTATAATTATTATTATTTAAGTTGGTTACGTGAAGCACTAGTCATAGTAGGGATTGGGATTTACTGCAGTTTGCCAAACAAACTGCAGCGTCCAGTAGACATAGATGGGCTGCCACATGGCTGAAGCTTCAGTGAACAGCTGAGATGAAAGTTAGGATTTGCTGCCTTTAACGCTTAACGCTGTTTGGGATTTGGATGGAAATGGACTAACAAAACGCTGCGTTTTGTTGTTTTGGTTTAGAACCAAAACCAAACGAAAATCGATCCAGCATTTCAAAATCGAAATCCATCCCTCTCCTCTCTCTTTCTCTCTCTCCTCTTCCTCTTGGAGAAAACCCATCCCATTTCTCCTTCCCGTCAGACTATTCCCCCTCGTCTTCGTGACACGGCACGGACCAGATCTGGTCCCCATGGAACCAGCACCAGCACCAAATTGAAATCCATCCCTCTCCTCTTCCTCTCGAAGAAAACCAATTTCTCCTTGGCATTCCCATCGCGTTCCCATCGGCCAGCAGCAGCAGACTCCCGAGCGGTACGACACGAGCCAAAACCAAACGAAACTCACTGGTTTTCCATTTCAAAATCACGAAATCCCAAACTCTCCTATTTTTCTCTCCTCTTCCACTCGGAGAAAACCCATTTCTCCTTTGGCGTTCCCGTCGCGTTCCCGTCGGCCAGTAGTAGCAGAGTCTCGCGCTGCACGGCACGACATGGACCAAATTTGACCCGGCGAGGACCTCCTTCCTATTGCGTTCTTCCAATGGTGAGGTAAGTAGTTTTTTTTTTTTTTCTTCGGTAGCCCCAACCTCAAAATCTATGGGATCGAGCTCACAGTGATATAAAAACTCACACAAATTTTATAATTTTTAACTAATTAGTTTCATTCTTTGTTAATTTTCTATCTCTGTTCGATTCCTCTCTCCTCATATATCTAATTGCTTCTACACACTCCATGAATAAAGTGGAGATGATGAATTTATTAACTTGAAATTCCTTGCAAATGACAAAAGCATTCATCACTCGAATTTGCTTCCAGAAAACATTCTCCTTATGATGAAAAAAAAAAAAAAAAAAATTCTCATGCAGGGATCACTTCTTAAGATCATTATTTTTTTTCTCCAATACCATAGATCTCAAGGAAAAGGTAACATTCTTAACTTTACTGACTAGTTTGATCCCTAAAATGAATTGTATTGGAACTTTATATTTGGCCTTGCTCTAGCATAAAACATTTGGATTAGTTAAAACCAGGAGATGATCTATAGCAACACACATGCACAAGATAATGTCTATTACAACTAATTGTCTACAACAACATGTAGACCAGACATGGAATTAGATAGCATGCATGGTGCCCGACGGTAAAAGAACTTAATAAGTTAAAGTTGTTAAAAAAAATAAGGAATGCTGCTAGTGCTGGGTTTAGGGGTTAGGGGATGTCGATTGGGCAACACCTTCAGTTGGGTTTAGGGGTAAGTTTTTGGATTGAGTATTGATTTTACTTTCTTATATTGTTTGATGAACAAATTCTATGGTTTTGATTTAGTTGGTGAATTTAATTTTTGTTCCTTTTTTACTTTTTCCATTTAGGGTTGATGAACAATCTCCTATAGACCTATCAATTGTTGTTATTGAAGATTGATTGCCAAAGCATGGAACGAAGTGAAAAGAATGATTTTTGTCCTAATGATTTTTATTTGATGTATTTTGGTTTAATGTGTACACTGAATATGGATGTAAACTTAATTTATTTCTTTTTTTGGTTATTTTTATTGGGGACTAATTGTTGTTATTGCGGATTAATTGTTGGTAGATGATTTTTGTTACGATGGATGTTTTATTGCGGACTAATTGTTAGTAGATGATAAGTCGATAATTTGGGATATCCTTATTATAGATAGGGTTATGTTAGATTTTCTAAAAAAATTTGTTGCCTTGATATATTGTTGGCTACTAAATAAATAGTGAGTAGTTTGATTTTGTATAGGTTTAATAAGTCGGTAACTTATAGCAAGGGAAATTTTGTTGTCATTTCTTGATGGCCCATACCAATGGATTCAATCACAAATATTGTCAACTTGATTATTAAGTCAAATTCATTTTAAGAAAATGAGTAGCAACCAATTTGCAATATTCTTGAAATAATTTCTTTCCCAAAAATTTTTGTGCTTAAACAATATAGAGTTGATGTATAAACCTTAAATTGGTAGTAGGATTGTGAGATATAGTTTAGATCACAACTCTGTATAGCAATTTCTATAGCATTGGTTTATCTTTCTTGAATGAGAAGGGTTTGTACTACTCATGGCTTAAAAATAGTAATTGCCAATGAAACCAAGAATTTTGAGTATGTATGGATTAGGATAAGAGAAACAAAATTTTGTACACCAACTAATTTATCTATCAGTGAGCATTTGGTACCATTTTTTTGCATCTTTTTGGGATGATCGATTAAATATGTAATGAGACCCGTCCCTCTTTCTTGGTCATTGTAATGGAACACATCCATTGTATTGGCTTTTAAGCCCCTAATAATGCATTGGTTTTTCTTTGTTAAACAAATAAAAAATTTTAACTCCCAATATATCAAGGCACCAAATTTCTTTACAAAATCCAACATAACCCTGTTTATAACTAAGACATCCCAAGTTATCGACTTATCAAACCTACACAAAATCAAACTACTCACTATTCTTTCAATAGCCAACAATATATCAAGGCACCAATTTTTTAAAAAAAAATTAGGCATGACCCTATCTGTTACCAGGACATTCCAAGTTATCGACTCATCAAACCTGTACAAAATCATACCACTATATTCAACAAATAAAAACAACATGGTAACAAAAATCATTGATAGACTTTTAGTCCACAATGGCAACATTTGGTCCCCCATAAAAGCAACAAAAAAAAAAAAAAAAAAAAACTAAAGTTTACATTCATATTCAATGTACACAATTAACCATCAATATTTGCTGCCAAAAAAGCTTGGATGCTATTTGGTGGTGGGGTTGAGCACGACATCGAATCCAATGGCAGGCTTAAATTAGAACCATCTATCTGTAGACATAAATGAAAAGATTAATGTATATGTAAAAAAAATTAAAACCTTACAAATATAGAAGATGTATATGGTGGAATGAAAATTTTCACCTATGATTGAAGTTGGTCACCGATGGGGAATATATGTGTTTGCATCTTGTTTAATACGACGTGCCTATTAAACAATAAATTTTTATTTAAAATGTCAATGATATACAAATGACATACAAAGTGGACAAAAAAAAAAGTGTCCATGTAATCTGAAATGAAATAGTCGACTAATCACCAATAACAGTACAAAACTAGCTTGGCCTTATGTAATCTGAAATGAAATAGTCAATTTAGACCCTTTTTACAATTTTTGTTTTCCTATGAAGAGTTTATTAATAAAATTCCACTCCTCAAAGACAAAAGAATTGCTTACATAATCTTCAAGAGTAGAATTTGCTCGTTGCATTGCATCCAGCCCAACCACAGCCAGGTCTCCAAAATCAGTTTGCAACGAACTAAAATCTATCTTTTCATCACAATGAAGTGGGGAGATATTTTTATTATAATCTTGTTGATAACCTGCAAGAAAGTAAATTTTTATACAAAACATTTATACGCAAAGTCAATGCCGTCAAGTATTTCATGGAAAATAAAAATTTATTTTAAGTTCAAAGAATCTCAAAGATACTGTGATAGATTTAATCTTTAACCACTGAAAGTGTAAGATTTTTTTCTTATCACTAGGAAAATAAAGTTGTAGAAGATATATTATCTACAGATTTCACTCATATATATACACACATGAGAAATTTGGACCATATTGAATTGAGAAACATATATTTTATTGACCTAAGATCGAGTTTTTTATCCCTAAAAAATCCAACACCACAATGTGAGAATGATCAGAGTTACTTAAAACAGGCAATAAAGAACTCAAACGAAGGATACCCAGTGCATAATGTCTTACAGAGGTACAGAGGCTATGGCTGCCATTAATTATAAGTAAAAAAACCACAATGCTTGTTCTTCCAGCTGCATTACCTCCCTGACTGAGCCAGACGGATGCTTCCTCAAGAAACACAGACGAAATTTGTCAAAACAAGTAACATAAGCACACCCAACTGCATCCAATAATTGGAGAGCAAAATGGAAATCAACAAAGTAATCAGCCAAATTCGCTCACCCTTGGCAAATATTCAAATACCAGATGGCGCTTCTTGTCCATGCCCAATTCACCACATGGTTGTAGCTTCAGCATGTCATTTTCCCCAAATTAAAAAAAAAAAAAAAAAAAAAAAACGGATCAGTTAGGCAACAAACTGAGCTTCACTTACCCAAAAAAAAAAGAAAATAAAAAAAGTGAGCTTCTACTTCACATTGGCCCTTTGGGGGTCTGGGAAGTATTATGAATGTAGAGAAGAAAATGAGGTGTTAGGGTTTGGAATTTTTTTTAAAAAAAAATTCTCACCAACGAGATTTGATATTTGGGCCCACCGAGGAAGGAGCAGCGATAGTAGGGGCTTTCGGGGGAAGCACAGGTAGCGGCAGAACAGCAGCGCTAGCGGCGGCGGTGGTGGATCTGGCAGCTCTGGGCCGGAAATGGTGGTGTGCACGAAACCCAGATTTGGGTTCGACGAGGAAGGTGAGAGAGATCGAGTAGAACGGAGGGAGGGGAGGGAGGAGAGAAAGTGGAACGGCGGGAGGGCAGAGAGGAGAGTTTGGGATTTCATGATTTTGAAATGGAGAACCAGTGAGTTTCGTTTGGTTTTGGCTCGTGCCGTGCCGCACAGGAGTCTGCTACTGTTAGCCGATGGGAACGCCAAGGAGAAATGGGTTTTCTCTGATTGAGAGGAAGAGGAGAGAGAGAGAGAGAGAGAGGAGTGGGATGGATTTCGATTTGGTGCTGGTGCTGGTTCCGTGGGGACAAGATCTGGTCTGTGCCGTGTCACCAGAGACGAGGGGGAATAGTCCGACGGGAAGGAGAAATGGGATGGGTTTTCTCTAAGAGGAAGAGCAGAGAGAGAGAGAGAGAGAGAGAGAGAGAGAGAGGAGAAGGATGAATTTCAATTTTGAAATGCTGGATCGATTTTCGTTTGGTTTTGGCTCTAAACCAAAACAACAAAACGCAGCGTTTTGTTGGTCCATTTCCATCCAAATCCCAAACGGTGTTAAACGTTAAAAGCAGCAAATCCCAACTTTCATCTCAGCCGTTCACTGAAGCTTCAGCCATGTGGCAGCCCATCTACATTTGCTGGACGCTGCAGTTTGTTTGGCAAACTGCAGCAAATCCCAATCCCTATGTATGGTCTAGTGGTGATGTAGGCCTCGTGTCTATATAAGCAAGCAATTGTCCTCAGCTTCACACACACTGCACAGCAGGCTCTGGTAATGGCCATTTGAATCACCAAACCATACTCCAAACACTAACAACTCTCTCTCTCTCTCTCTCTCTCTCTCTCTCTCTCTATATATATATATATATATAACAGCGATGGCTGACCAGAAGGCTGATAACAAGGCCATCTCCGGCCAACTGCAGAAAGGTATCCATGATTTTGATCCTCCAAAAAAACCACCAACAAACAAGTATGCTTTTGGCTGTGCAATGCTAGCTTCCATGACTTCAATCTTACTGGGTTATGGTGAGTTTTCTTCAACCTTTTTGGGTCTTTCTTATACACACTCCTCCCTGTAATTTTCCATTTGTCTCAGTGAACACTATATCGTGGAGTTTGAGTACAACCACAAAAGTATGGTGTTTAATTTCTTCCTTTTTAAAAAATCCATTTATAAATATATTACTGAGTTTTTTTCTCGAGAACGATTTTTCTCGGGAATATTTTTCCATTTCCAAATGGAAATAATTATCTTAATTATAATTTTATAAACCATGTATTCACTGCTTCGTGGTGCTTCAGATGTTGGTGTCATGAGCGGAGCAGTACTCTACATAAAAAAGGACCTCAAAATCAGCGACACAGAAGTAGAAGTCCTCGCCGGCATCATCAACCTCTACTCCCTCTTCGGATCAGCCTGCCGCCGGTAGAACCTCCGATTGGATTGGCCGCCGCTATACCATCGTCTTCGCCGCCGTCATCTTCTTCGTCGGCGCAATCCTCATGGGATTCGCCACCAACTACGCCTTCCTCATGGTCGGCCGCTTCGTTGCCGGCGTCGGCATGGGCTACGCCCTCATGATAGCTCCCGTCTACACCGCCGAAGTCTCGCCGGCGTCGGCACGTGGCTTCCTCACCTCATTCCCCGAAGTCTTCATCAACGCCGGAATATTAGTCGGCTACATCTCCAACTACGCATTCTCCAAGCTCTCCCTCCACTTAGGCTGGCGGATGATGCTCGGTGCAGGAGCGATTCCGTCGGTTTTTCTAGCCCTCGGCGTACTAGCCATGCCCGAGTCGCCACGTTGGCTCGTCCTGCAGGGCCGACTCGGCGACGCGAAGATAGTTCTCGACAAAACCTCCGATTCCAAAGAGGAGGCTCAGCTACGACTCGCCGATATAAAAGAGGCAGCTGGAATACCCGAAAACTGCACAGACGACGTCGTTCAGGTCCCCAAACGCAGCCACGACGAAGCTGTATGGAGAGAATTACTCCTCCACCCTACCCCAGCCGTCCGTCACGTTTTAATTGCAGCCATCGGTATTCACTTCTTCCAGCAATCATCCGGCATAGACGCCGTCGTTTTATACAGTCCAAGAATCTTCGAAAAGGCCGGAATCACAGACGACGACCAAAAGCTACTCGCCACCGTAGCCGTTGGATTCACCAAGACTACCTTCATCCTCGTTGCGACCTTTTTGCTTGATAAGATCGGACGGCGCCCGTTGCTCCTCAGCAGCGTCGCGGGCATGATCATTTCCCTTTGCGGCCTCGGGATTGGGTTGACGATCATCGATCATGCGGACGAGAAACTGATGTGGGCCGTCGTTCTGTGCATAGCCACCGTATTATCGTTCGTCGCGCTCTTCTCGATCGGGATGGGTCCCATCCCGTGGGTGTACAGCTCGGAGATCTTCCCGTTGAGGCTACGCGCCCAAGGGTGTAGTATGGGAGTGGCGGTGAATAGGGTCACCAGTGGGGTGATTACCATGACTTTTATCTCACTCTTCGAGGCCATCACCATTGGTGGGGCCTTCTTCCTTTTCGCGGGAGTCGCATCGGTGGCTTGGATGTTCTTTTATATGATGCTACCGGAAACACAGGGTAAAACCCTTGAAGAGATGGGGGCCTTGTTTGGTCATTCCACTTGGAAATCACTCAACAAGTATCAGAACGACAGCAAGGAAGATAACGGTAACGGTCAGGGGAAGGATAACGGTCAGATTCAGTTAGGGACTAACGGGTAAGTAGAAGGTTAGGGAGAAATACGAGCTTTGGAAGAAAAGTTCTATGTAATTACAAACCTACCCCCTCTGTCCTTTTTTGATATTTCAGGAAACATGTTTTAGGTTGATGGAAATTAAGGACACTGATGTTGAGAGGGGAAGAGGAAGATTGATAATAAGAAAAAAGGAACAAAAAAAAAAAAAAATGAAAAAATTATAGGAAAAAGATGTTTCTAGGCTTTATTGTGCTGGTTATATGGAGATTAGGTTTGTACTCAATGCAAGAAATGGAAGCCTTGTATCTCATATTCTCATGAGACCAAAAAAAAAAAAAAATAAAATAATAATAATCTCATGGGACAAAGTAAATTACTGGAAACTATCATAAAGTTCCTTGGAAATGAGAAGAGCTCCAATAATTGGGGAGGGTTTGTCATATGATGGATGGGTGCTGCATAGCTTGCATTGAGGATTGACGCGGGAATTTTATGGCGTACCACATTATGGCTAGGTGGAAAACTCTTGGCACCTTAATGTTGGGAAATAACAAAGACTTAGTACTTGTGATATGCCTTTGGAAAAAGAAGTTAGTTTAGAAGTTAATATTATTGATTATATCTTGTTATTAGAGTCTAGTAAGTTCTGTTGTTATGTCTAGTAAGTTGTATTTCTATTTTGGAAAATATATTTGACTATTTTGTAATTTGGAGTATTGTTGGAAGTTGTAGAAGGTGTTAGGTATGTATTAATGGTGGGAGTGCTATATAAAGGTGTAGAGATCTCATGTAAAAGAAAGAATGCAAAATATTGAATGAGAATTCAGCCTTTGGCTTTCTAAGAAGAAGGAGTTCTTCTTGTTTCTATTGCTCTTATCCCTTTGGTGGATTCCTCTAGGTGGCGAGCTGGGTTATTTTTCTGAGTTTTCTCTTGTGTTTCCTCATCTTTCGCCATTTTTCCGGCGTCAAGGATGATAGTTTTGTAATGTGAGAAAGTGATCTTTTTGTCTGGATGTCATTTTTACCTTTCTCTTTTTGTTTGACAAGAGGATTTAAAGGTTATAGTTGAATATATACTTTGGCTAGTTGGGTGTGAGGAAATTTGAGATGAGTATAAGGAAAGAAAGTTGTTTTCCAGCAACTATATGTCTATATCTTTCTTTAAGGAAGTTGCAATACAGTAGGAAATGATTTTCCCTAAGACTCTGCATGTTGTGGGGTAGGGAATATAAAATTTTAAATAAAAAAAAGGTGTGGATATGTGATTTTATTTTACACATTATTACATAAAATTCTGATTCTATCTCTTTGTGCTCGTCTCAAACACAAGAATAGTATTAAGTGTTCCAATTCCAATTTTTCACAACCCCAAAGGGTGGATTAGTGGTGCCTTAGACTTATGTTTTAAAAAGCGTAAGGTCTTGAGATAGATCTTACGCTTATTGTGCATTCGCACATGCCTCCCCTAGCCTCTAATTTTTATGTTTTTAATGTAAGGTTACTGTTTCTCAAGAAGAAAAGAGCCAAAAACGTTAAAAAAAAAAAAAAAAAAAAAAAAAAAAGAAAGGTAAAACAAAAACAAACCAAAAAATGTTCATATTTTACTAGTTGACAAATAAAAAATGAGCAACACTATTTCAAATTTGGGTTCCCACAATCTCACATGAATTATTAAAGTTATGTGAAGCCTATATCTGGACCCTTATGGTCTAAGACTCTAATGATGGTGTAACTCAATCTATATAAGCAAGCAGTCCTCAGCTTAACACACTGCATCAAGCTTTGGTCATGGCGATTGGAGTCACCAAACCATATTCCAAACATTAACACCTCTCTCTCTCTCTCTCTCTATATATATATATATCTATATTAACACCTCTCTCTCTCTCTCTCTCCCTCTCTCTCTCGATCTATTATATATATATATATATATATATATATATAACGGAGATGGCTGACCAGAAAGTTGAGGATAAGGATGTCGCCGCCAATTGCAGAAAAGTATTAAAGATTTTGATCCTCCAAAGAGGCCATCAAGAAACAAGTATGCTTTTGGCTCTGCAATGTTAGCTTGTATGACTTCAATCTTACTGGGTTATGGTGAGTTTATCTTTAACCTTTTTGGGTCTTTGTTATAAACAGTTCTTCTGTATTTGAATTTGAATTACTCAATTGCTTCCACTGGTTGTTAATTCCAAGGGGAAAAAATACTCAAGGTTTTTTGTTGCCGGTTTATTCCTCTGTGCTCCGTTTGTTTCAAAAGAAAATATATAATTCCAGAAAAAAAGTTTTTCCTAAATTTCTTCTCCTATAAAACTCCATTTGTTTTAAGATAAACTACAAGAAACCCCCTTTATTGTTTATCCTCTTTTCATTTAATTTCCTTAAAGGAAAAATTGTTACGATGTTCTTCCGAACAATTTACAAATTTAGTAATCAATGTTACTGTCAATTGCCGTTTATGGAATTAACGGTGATACTATGACGTTTTTTCATATAATTCCATGAATAGAGACTAATGAATGCGCGAATTACTAAATTTGTAATATGTTTAGGGGACATGGCAACCATTTTTCTTTAAGAGGATTATGTGAAAAATATGTGATTTCTTGTAATTTGGACTACCATATCATGGTGGAGCTGAGAGACACGGAGTGAGAAAACTTGCCTTAAGAGAGTTGAAGAGGATCTTTTCCCTAAATGGTAAGTTTTCTAAACTTATTCCCACTATTAACTATATAAATTTCAACTTTATTCCCATAAAGCGATAAATCGTGGTTGCTAACCATGATTTTAGGCTGGGTATACGAATCCTTTATTTTGTCACTCGTATCGGTATAAAAATTTATATACGGTATAATTATGGTTGGTAGCCACGATTTTAACCCAAAATTGTGGTTATGAGAAGCGATTATGATATAATAAGTTTAAAAAAATAAAAAAATTCTTGAAATAATTTTAGAAGTAAAATTGTGGTTAGCAACCACGACTTTACCCTGTTCACAACACATGCCCAGATTTTTTCCATAATGTTATCTTTAGGTTCATCTTTTAAAGCAAAATGAGAGGTTTTACTCCCCCTATACCTCGCTTCTTTTGCCGGTGATTGTGCGTTCTATTTTATAGTTACTTTCCTTACGTCATTTAATTGCTTAGTTTGATCAAGTAAAATGAAAACTGAAAAGGGATACACATGATCTTTAGAATGCCTTTAGCTACATCAAAGACTATTTTTGGAGACACCAACATAAGAGGCCAATAATATATATGCCATAGAGAATTGTCACACAAAATTGCGTTAAAAAAGAGAAAATACATATGATAACTGAATAACTGATGAACAATACATTGCTAATTTCTAGCCAAGGGGGAAAAATAGATTGGTGTCATTCCACCAAATGATGCACAAAAAAAAAAAAAAAAAAAAAAAAAAGCCACTCTTAAAATCTAAACCAACATTAATGGACATAAATATGGTGCTTTACTACTGCAAACCTTAGAGAGGATTTCATCTCTAAATATGGAGGAAATTTGGCGTTTAACATGGATATCCATATTGCATCACCCAAACCCCCTGAGATCTTATAGCTGGTCCTGCAAAACGATAAAAAGTACATGCAAAATAGTTAGAATAGGACATTCTATCGATGGTACATCGATGACAAGCATGGGTGTTAATGTATTTAAGAAATTTGATTAAATAAATGCAAAAGAAGCTTATCAGAAAACATCAATACTTTTACAACAATTATCAAAACCCAAAAGTTATCCTTTATAATGTGTGGCTGCCTCGTTGTGCATGCACATAAGAACTGAATACTCCGTATGATTTCTTGGCAATGAAAAACGGATCCAAAATTTCAACAAGCCTCAGTCTTGGGGTAATGGGGTATTACGTCCCCTTCATCTGCTATAAGGCGAAATAAGATAGGTTGGCTAATCATGGCGGTCACGGTGGGCTCTAAACTGTAATCTCAAAAGCACAAACTCAACACCATAATCTCCATTTTTGTTAAAACAAAAACCAACCCATCCATTTGAATGCACAGCTGCCATCTTCAAGCACGCCCAGCAAATCTGTCCTGCCCACATTCTTCATGTCCACTTGATATTTCCCTCATTTTTTATTTTTATTTTTATTTAAAGGTTCAATCCATCTTCACTTCTTGAAACCTATAATAGAGATCCATAAAAGAGCACCTTTCAAACCCATAACAGAGCATTGTGTTCAAGCAACCCATTTCTAAAAAAATTAAACCATCCTATGTTGTCTTCTCCAAAAATACCATCTCCAAACAGTAGAGGAAAGTATAGTGAAAAAACATTATATATATTGCAGCAGCAACAGATGTCAAAGATTTCATTCATCGACAGAAATGTCTAATATAGCAACCTAGCTTAATGAAGGCAAAAATAAAAAACCAAAACAAACCAAATTTTAATTTCTTGTTTTCCCTAATTTTCTCATTGATCAAATAGTTCGAAAATATAACATTTTTTCTCAAGAAGTTGCCAGACATTCAACTCTAATCACGATCCTTGGCAGATAGAAAAGAAAATTCAATAAGGAGGAAAAAAATTGTGATTAATGTTCAATAGTCAATACTGTATTTTCTATAAGAAAAAAAATTTAGGGTCATTGGACTCACCCATTGAATGCACAAAAACATGGGCTTTTCTCAAACCTAAACAATTCAATAGAGAGATTACCTCTTTTTGCCATGACTTTTGTTCTGCAGCAAAGATCAACCAAAATTAGGTAGAAAAATTCTAAGAAACTCAAACAACATGAAAACATAAAGATTCAAAATTTTACTCTCTTCCTGCATTTTCCCAGTACCCAAAAAAAAGTCTCAAAGCTAAAGAATTTTAAAAAGAAAAAAAAATTAACACACGATTGACTTTTTTGTGGGAATGGAATTTCGACCCATGCCACTGTCTTCCAGCTGCCCCCTCAAGGCTTGGGGTCTTGTCGCTGCTGAGTGCTGATGCAATCAGCGTTTCTTTCTTGCGTTTATAGTTCTTTTGTTTTGAATCCTTAATCTTTGCCGTAATTCATATATATATATATATATCAGGCAAAAAAAACATGTTCTCTGTGAACTAATTACTATGAAGTTGTCTAAATTGACACTGCTATAGTATAACAATCAACCGATTAGACTATCAAGATCAGGCTTTGTTTGATGTTCCATAACCTCTAACTCCAAGTGTCCTAACCCTTACTGAGGGGAGGTCAGTGTCTGTCTATCCAACAACAGCAAACAAAACTCAAACCACAAGTAATAGATTAGAACTGCCCACATCATGGGTTCCACAAAATAGACTCAGTAGATAGACACCATCTAATGTATCAGATTCTTTGAACAATCTCAAAACAAGTAGACATTGAGAAAAACTTTTACAAGCAGATTGGGCAACAATCAATGACCATATATTCCTAAACAAGAGAACTCTC